>LQNS02000138.1:1580648-1596112 GCA_001587735.2 Parhyale hawaiensis
AAGAAAACCTCTGACGCTTTGACCGTTCTACAAGAGAACAGGAGTATTTCTTCGTCCTCCATCTTTTGTTTCATTGAGGTCAGTCCGTCAGACATTAGAAGAAAGTCACAGAAAGCCTGTTTTTGCTGTTTTATTGTTCTCTTGTCCAATTGCTTGAGCTCCTTCTTAGCCGAGTCAATCTCCTGGCAGGTCAAGCCATACAATGACCCTGCTGCGTCTATCAACTCAAGGGCTGCAGCCTCAATGTCCTGACGAGTCTGCCGGTCGATGGCTGCTCCACAAATTTCATGAGTCGCCTTATTTCTTAGTTCTTTTGCCTTCTTGAGTAGTACCTGGAGGTGTTCTATATCATCCAATGGCTGGTGTCGGGATGTATCTGGTGCATCAAGTAGAGCCCTGATAAGAGGAACCAAAAACGTAGTATCGAATGTTGATGAAGTTGTTTCATTGAGCTTCCTTCGATCGCGACCAAATAGTCTCTTAGCTTCTATTTTACTGAGTTCACAACACTGTCTAGTCTCAAGATAAGCTTTAAATGTCTGGGAATCTGGCTTATCAGAGCATTCCCAGGCCAGCACCTTGCGTAGGGCCGCTGGGAGGGAGGCTTGGGCAGCGAAGGCGACCTCGGACCGGCACTGTTCCTGCCGAGTGAAGTATCCTTCAGCCATGGCACCATCCGATGGCCTGTTGAATCGGGATGTAAAATTATCAGCTCTGCAACGACGTCCTGATTTGAGATTTCACAACGATTACGTAACATCATCAATGAAATAACATCATCTCTCACTCGATCTATTGTTAGCATTTCACAAAAATGTAAAGAGAGTAAAGGAAGTTCTAATAAAGAGGAGCGCACATTCTCTGTTTATCCTACGGAAGCGTTGCGAGTAAACTTTTCCCTTAAGCTGGCTGAGTGGCTTATCCAATCGGAGAGTAGCATTGCCTCACGCAGCCTATATAGGAAGGAGTCCTGAGCTCAAATTTTTGTAGCCATTAACCATCGACGAAATTCCGAGCGGATGGAAGTTTGTAAAGGAAACTTGTATCCTGCATACCATCTTATGATGAAAGTAACAGGGTGAGCACTGGGATATAAATCTTCAGACACGATTTTCTTGAAAAAAATATTGAAGAACTGCCTGTCTGTATCTTCCTTAATTATATGTGCTAACCACTGCCACTTCAGCCACTTTAAGGACTCCAAACGTTAGCTTCGATCACGTGACAAAGCCATGTGTTTACTCGCCCAGAGAGTGTTTGGACTTGCTCCTCCCATTAGAAGCTCCTTGAAGAGATTATAATTATTGTCTCGCAGAGTAATATAAAAGCAGCATCTCACATGAAGATGCAAAGCTTTATCTTTCATCTATATATTAATACGCTGGTACCTACGTACGTACGTACCTACTTACCTTTTGTGTCACGCTCTTCATCATTAATAGATAGAAGGAAATTCGAGCTTTAATCAGTTCGGGAAGCTGGCGTATCTGTGATACGGCTGGTGACTTATCTCTCGGCCACAGACTAGGTCTTTTTAATTGTTTTTACGCCCGAAATTTCTAAGAAAAAATCTTTGGGAACCTGTACCGTGGTTTACTACCAAAGGAATTCAACGGGTCCAGCTACACACAGCAACTTATAATATAATCCACGGGCCACTTAGACAAGGGCAGCTTCAGTAATTATTATCAGCAGAGAGGCTGGTCGTATAAGATATCACACATCGAATCTCGGTGTTGTTTGTGATGTTGACGGGGATTTGTAATGGTACAATGCAAGGGTTTCACTGATCTATCTGAAGCGCCTTAAGCCAGACAGTGAACGTTTCACGGGTTCTGCTAACTCATATAAATATTCCACGGGTCCAATGATACGCGGAGGTCAGCCGTCCTGTGCAGCTGGACAAGGTCTTTTTAATAATTTTTATGCCCCTCGGCTCTTCTGAATGAACGGGTTGGGATCTGGAAAATTTCTATGTTAGGGTGGGCACTAAGAGTGCCAGCAAAATTCAACGGGAGGTGGGCGGTAGCGAGAGACAAAAGCTAGGCCCTAAGCAGTAAATTTTTTCACGGCCTCATTTCCACTGAAGGGCACGCGTAACTTTTTAGGGAGGTAGTGTGTCCCTCACGATCCTCCCCTGGCTACTCTATTGCAGGGAATTATGGATATTATTATCAAACAAGAGGATCGACTAGGTATATCACATAACGAGTCTGTGTTGAAGAATAAGTGCGATGATACCAAGCTAAAATATGAACGTTACACGGGTGTGTGAAAGGCCTTGCAACGCCGTGAAAGTTTCACGGGTCCAGCTAGTCTATATATTAATGCGCTAGTACCTACCTACGTACCTACCTTTTGTGTCACCCTCTTCATCACAAATGGATACAAGAAAATCCGAGCTTTATTGAGTTCGGGAAGCTGGCGTATCTGTGATACGGCTGGTGACTAATCTTTTTTAATGGTTTATATGCCTGAAATTTTTAAGAATAAATCTTTGGGAACCTGTATCGTGGTTTGCTGTCAAAGGAATTCCACGGGTCCAGTTAGAAAGAGCAACTTATAAATATATCCCACGCGGCAGCTTCAGTAATTATTATCAGCAAAATGGCTGGTCGTATAAGATATCACACTTCGAATCTCGGTGTTGTTTGTGATGTTGTTCGATCCCGGCGTTGTTCCTAGACAAACTGTTCGATCCCGGCATGAGCAAACCCTCTGTCCCTAAATTAGACTTCTTTCACTCGCTTCCGTACTGCAACCAAGGAGGTTCTACTAGAGAGGAGCGCACCCTCTCTATTTATCCTACGGGAGCGTTGCGAGTAAAATTTTCCCTTAAACTGGCTGAGTGGCTTATCCAATTGGAGAGCGGCATTGCCTCACGCAGCCTACATAGGAGAAAGTCCTGAGCTCAAATTTTTATAACCATTAACCATCGAAGAAATTCCTAGCGGATGGAAGTATGTAAAGAAAACTTGTATCCTGTATACCATTTGATGATGAAAGTAACAGGGCGAGCACTGGGATATAAATCTTCAGACACGATTGTCTTTGCAAAAATATTGAAGAACTGCCTGTCTGTATCTTCCTTAATTATATGTGCTGACCAGTGCCACTTCATCCACTTTAAGGACTCCAAACGCCAGCGTCGATCACGTGACAAAGCCATGTGTTTACTCGCCCAGAGAGTACTTGGGCTTGTTCCTCCCAATAGAAGCTCCTTGACTGTAACCAAGCCTCTGTAAGTGCAGCAAACGCATTGAAAACATTCCTCTCTGAAGCTTACCCATATATAAACTTTAAATTATTGTACAAAAACACATTTACCGTACGGTCCTACTTTAAATTCAAAGATAAACCACCCACACCGCTTCTGTCAGGTGTTATCTACCGTTTCAAATGCAGAGGATGCAATGCCTCGTACATTGGTAGCACTGGACAACATTTCAAAGCCCGCATTGACCAACATTTAGGTGTATCCAGCCGAACTAGTGTACCACTAGCAAATCCCTCACATTCAGCTCCCCGTCTGCATGCTGAACAAAACGACCATCCAATCAGTAAAAATGATTTCTCAATCATTGACTCTTCTAATCTAATCGAACTCACCACATTAGAATCCCTTTATATCAACAGAACAAGACCTAGTCTCAACATTATGACCTCAGCTGTACCTCTTCACACTGTCCCCGACTAACGAGCTCTATATCTGACGACTGCACAGGAGCTGACACCCGGCCCCTTCTCACAGCTCTGTTCATTCACCTTTCAGACTATAGCCCATGACCGACATTTTTCCTCCGACTGCACATGTTCTTTTCTCTCCGCCCTAGAATCATTATATATCCAACAAAACCTAGCCTCAGTACAATGACTACAGCTGTACCACCCGTCACAGCCCATGACTGACACTCCTACCTCCGACTGAGCTTGACCCGTTTTCCCCCGCTTCTCTTACCGTCCCACGCCTATATGAGAACAACGTAGCGCACCATGGTCATTAGCCCTTTAGATCCCACCCTGTCAACACTCCAAAACTTAGGTCATCTCAAATAAGAAAAATTTTTGTTAGGCATCTTATGTTGTTTTTATTGGAAATTTCTGATGATGGGAGGACAAATACAGTGTATTCAGCTGTATTCAATCCAACTATATCAGCTGTATTGAATGCAACTATATTCAGCTGTATAGAATGCAACTATAGAATATTCAGCTGTATTGAATACAACTACAGTATATTCAGCTGTATTGAATGCAACTATATTCAGCTGTATTGAATGCAACTATATTCAGCTGTATTGAATGCAACTATAGAATATTCAGCTGTATTGAATACAACTACAGTATATTCAGTATATTCAGTATATTCTGCACAAATTGTATAACAGTCTTGTGTACCCTCACCTCAGTTACGGCATTCCGTTGTGGGGGAGAGCAAGTGTCACGGGGGCCAGCAGACTCAGCCGCATACAGGATCGCTGTGTAACGGTACTTAAGACGAACCATCAGTGCAACTTACAGAATGTTTACCGTACGCTGAAAATATTTCAATTCGATCAAATTTACTGTTATTTTGCAGTAATACAATTTTTTGAATATATTGTCCTGAGCCAAAATTCATATTTTGCCGAGAAGTTCAGCACTTTGGAACCTCGTCATGGACACGTTACTCGTTTCGTTGCTGGCGGCAATCTTAATTATCCTCGTACCCTCAAATCTAAAGTTAAGCAATCCTTTTTCTTCCAGTCGGTTCACAACTGGAACAGTCTTCCAATGAATATAAAAACAGCATATTCTCTACTTAACTTTAAGAAACGCCTCAAGCTATATCTTCTCGCTTCCCCTTCATGACAAACAATTATTCATATCAAAGAGTACCGCCTTCAGCGGTTACCTTCCACGGCCCTGCAATTAAAAGTCGATAAAAAATAATAATAAAATAAATTGTGTTGTCTAAGATCATTGTCGGGGAATGGGGTAAATCGCGGGCAATACGGCGTCATTAGTTAGGTTCGCCGTAACTAAATTTTATGGGACTTGCGCTTTCGGAGCCATCTGAATACTCCGGTGGTGGCCTTGATTTTTTTTTTTTTTTTTTTTACCTTCGAGGGAGCCATTCTGTCTTGCCCATTTTGCGTCCTTCCGTTGCAGACCTTCTATTTATTTTTGTGTGACTTGCTGCTCCCGTTGCGCCTTGATTTTGTACAGGGAGCACCCCCTTGCGTATGCGCATTATAGGTACCTTCTTTATTGTTCTCGTAATATCTGGGGAGTGCGTCTGTGGCCCTGATTGGATATGCTGAATGTCGTCATTGCTGTGTTCACTGCTCTCTTAGCATTCTTACTGCTGGGTAGTTGCACTGGGGAGGCCTACCCTGTGGCGGCCTCGGCGGTTTGTACAGGTTGCCTTGGCCTTTAGCTAGGCCTTCGGGACGTGTCTTCGGTGCCCAGATTGCTTCCTCATTTTACTTTTACTTCCTTTTCTGATTTTGTGCTCCTACTGATCTTATCTTCACAAATTCGGCTTCCTTCTTCCAGACTTGCTGTTCCCATGCGCGTTGGTCCTCTAATGTGCGTGGGATCCACGTTTCTGCCATTACACTACGTGTGCCTTCCTTCTCCACCCTTGAACCTCTATAGTTGTGTCTAGGGAGGCTTAAACATCTGATATAATAATTATTTCACTATCGACCCTTGTTTTATGCTTCCCTCCTCTTATTACTGGTATTCCTAACAAACTGTGCCCAGAATCGTTCGATACTCGTTCAGGAGAAGGGCACCTTCTTATTGAAATTCAAATTTTTGTCTATACTGTTGTTGGTCTCCCTTCTGTTTGGGGAGCACAGCAAATTCTATACACCGCTTAACTTGGGAGTGGTTTCTCTCATCTTATGTTGTGTGGCGCGGCGACCCTACGGGGCTCGTGTAGGTTGCCTTGGCCGTTGGCTGGCCATTCGGGACGTCTGTCTTTCGTGCCAGTTTTACATCCTTCCATTTTCATGCTCCTACTTGCTCATGCTTTATTCTGATTTGCCTCTTCTTGCTCAGCTTGCCGTTCCCGTGCACGCTGGTCCTGTGTGGTGGCAGGTTCGGGCATGGGTTCCACGTTTCTCTCGTCGCACTCCATGTCCCTTCTTTTGCCTCTCTTGGAGGAGCTCGGTAATTGCTTGGGGAGGCTTAAATCCCTTATACATTAACTACTACTAGTGGTTTCTCTGAATGTTATTTTGTATTACGAACATACAAATACGCGAAACTTTAATGTCATAGTGGTCCTTCACTTGTCTGCTCTATCTTGCCCGAATAGTTCCTAGAAGTAATTACGGGCTTGAGACTTGCATGCTTGATTCTAAATTACATCTATCTATTGATATCTCCTGTATTAGGTTTTTTAAATTCTGTACAAGTTTCAATAAAATAATTATTATTATATGCTGGAGGACAGAGAAAGCTCAGTGGCTAACGCCTGTCCAACAGCCGGTACTCATCGAACGGCTCACTTCGGAATTCCCATCTGGTACTCATCGAAAGTGGCGAAGCTACACGTCGGTATTTCCAGGACTGAGGACAGAGTTCGCGGACATAACGCCTGTCGACAGCCGGTACTCTTCGACCATGGCTCACGTCGGTATTCCCAGGGACTGGAGGGACCTTGATACATATGCCCAAACCTCCAGCCGCTACTCATCGAACGTGGTGTAGCTTACGTCGGTATTCCCGGAACTGAGAACAGTGTTAGCGGACATAGGTAACGCTGTCAACAGGCGGTACTCTTCGACTATGGCTCACGTCGGTATTCCCA
Source organism: Parhyale hawaiensis (assembly GCA_001587735.2). Classification (NCBI taxonomy): domain Eukaryota; kingdom Metazoa; phylum Arthropoda; class Malacostraca; order Amphipoda; family Hyalidae; genus Parhyale; species Parhyale hawaiensis. The sequence continues at coordinate 1,587,451 of LQNS02000138.1, forward strand.
AGGACTAGAGGGTTTTGGAGCGTGACTCACCCTTGAGACATAAGCTTCAACCTCCAGCCGGTACTCATCGAACGTGGTCCTAGCATATCCCGATGAAAATTAAGAATCCAGATTATTGCTGCAGGAGTTCAAGATTTGAACTGCTGGGCCTCGGGCCGCGGCTCACTGGATTAGATAACTTTCATCTTTAAGAATATGCGTGTCGACAAAACGCTCACTTCGGTCTTGCACTTATCGATAGTGGCGTGGCTCGTGTGTTTCAAACGAGCTCGCTCATCCCGTTGAAAAATTTTAATGCCCAGATCATTGCTGCAGGAGTTCAACGAACTGCTGGGCCTAGGGCCGCGGCTCACTGGACATGAAAAATTTTCCATCTTTAAGGTCTCACAGGCTAAGCGTGTCGACACAAAAACCTGAAAACTGATTAGGCTCGGCCCAGAGGTCTAACCCACTATCTTGATGAAAGATAAAAGTCTGGATCATTGCTGCAGGAGTTCAAGGAACTGCTGGGCCTAGGGCCGCGGCTCACCAGACTGTGAAACTTTCATCATATTGCCGGCTCAGCACAGTCGTGTCTAAAATCAGCTTCCAGATTCTTAAATAACCTTTGCTAGCTCCTCTCCAAGTGCCTTACAACGATTACCACTGCGTTTGAATTATCACTGAAGAAGATTTCAAAACACCTTTTTCTGATCCGATGAAGTCTTTTGAAAGACAGTAGTAAAAGTAGAAATTGAATATTACATCTTAGCAAACCATTCAGATGAAAGCTACAAGTCTGGATCATTGCTGCAGGAGTTCAAGGAATTGCTGGGCCTAGGGCCGAGGCTCACCAGACTACATTCTCATCCTACTGAAGGCATTCAAGAAATTATGAAAGTAATCATAATTACCAGGGACTGTTAAAATACAGGATTGTTATATCATAGGTAACCGACCATCCAGATGAAAATTACATGTCCGGATAATTGCTACAGGAGTTCAAGGAACTGCTGGGCCTAGGACCGCGGCTCACCAGACTATCAACTTTCATCCTTAGTGAAGGTTATATCCTTACTGAAGGTTATATCAACTCAAATTAGAAATGAATTACCTCATTGCTAACCAACTATCCAGATGAAAATTACAAGTCCGGATCATTGCTGCAGGAGTTCAAGGAACTGCTGGGCCAGAGGCCGCGGCTCACTAGACTATAAACTTTCATCGTTACTGAAGGCGCTTGAGGAAAACAGAAGCAATGTTCATTAACTCTCGCTTGAAGAGCTGAAACCGAATTTCAAAATTTTCAATTTGCAAAACAAGTCCTCTAGAGATGGAGCCCCTTCTCTGAGGCTCCAAATATTTCAAAGTCCTTGAGGTAAGAAGCAAACAAAAAATTTTCAGTCTTGAAGGCTGTCTAACATCTGAATTAGAGTTCCCCAAGTGAGAACAGCTAAAAATTTTTCAAAGTATTTCGGGCTCTAAAACTAAGAAAAAGCCCAAAAAAAACTAAGGGATATCTCATACAAGTAACTGAGACCAAGTTAATATCGGATCAGAAAACTTCAAACACTTCTAGAGTGTAAGGCTGTTTAGAGACAGAGTCCCAAAACGCCTATCAACAAATAAATAAGTCTCAAAAGCACTTTCACCGACAGAGACTAAGTTCCAAAGGTGGCAGTTGAAAATTTTTCTAAGTCCAAAAGGACCAACTAGAAAATTTTTCTCTAAGTGTCAAAAGTAGTCTATAGCCAATCACTGAGACTAAGTCCATAAAGGACTCAACACTGCACTGTTGTCAAGTTTCTAAGGCACAAGAGGAGAGGAGCTGGAGCTAGAGATGTTGATCGCACCGCGAGTCATTTATTAATGAGGCTCAGGGGGTCGGGTGCCTACCTATATAGCCACGGACGGTGGGGGAGGGGAGAGGGGGCAGAAAAAAAATCTGAGATGACCTAACTGTATCACCTGCAACGAAAACAGATTCAGAGTTAGCAGATTTTTCTTATACTAACATGCACAAGTAAAGTGTTAGTATGATACGATACAGTACTACAGTCTATACTAAGATACTAGACTAAGTACAGAACAACTACCAACAAGGTAGCTCTTACACTTACACAAGAGCATACCTTGAATTTTTTGGCTAAGTAAAAAAAAAAATAACGGCAAGAGTACTTACCTGTCAATTAACAATAGTGTGGCGGCTAAAACAGTCCTCCCGACGTGGAGAAACCCGCGATGACGCGAGTCATGGTGCTATCCGACAGAGGTACTTTGCCGGAAGCGAGTCACTGCAAAAAAAAGTACAAGCGCAGACATGATAAATTTGCTCGACACCTCCACTGGACCCTCCTACGGATCCTAACTTCCTGGTCTGTGAGAGGTGGTACAAGCAAGATCCAGCGCCAGTGGTTGAAAATGAATCCGCCCATATCTCCTGGGATAAAAGGCAAGAATCTGTCAGAGTAATCCACGTCAAACGACCGGACATCGTCGTCAAAGACAAACAGGAGAATTCAGCCACGCTTATCGACGTCTCAATTACCCTCGACTCCAAAATCGTGGACAAGGAAACTGAGAAGAAGGAAAATAACCGTGACATTGCTCTCGAACACCAGTGACTGTGGTAGATAAAGGTAGAGGTCGTCCCAGTGGTCATCGCCATTCTGAGGGCAATGTCCAAGAACATCAAGACAGCCTGTGAGAGCTAAAATGCGGCAATCTCCATCCAGGAACCATTCAAAAAGCACGCTGCTTGGAACAGCGCACATCATTTGCAAAGTGCTCTGAGCCTTAAAGTGCGGGATTCAACACGGCGCTAGAGCGTCGATCTAAACATTGCTAAACCGATCTACAGTTCACTCGTGAAATCCCTCCAATGATAATAAAAGTAGAAGTTGCAAATATCGTTTAAATTTCACATAGGGAACTACGACAGCAAGAGCGCAAGAGAGACTAAACCTCCACACACGAGCGAGTCATGAGAACTGAAGACCTGAGCTGGGTGGCTGGCAATCTTTGGCAAGAAAAAAAAATATATATATGGTGCAACATATGGGCCATACCTTGAAAACGGCGGATTTCTAATGAGATGGCGACTCAAGAGAATTTGGTGCCAACGACAGAGGTACGAAGGTACTATCGAACCGAGTCAATAGAAATATAAGTGCTATTAACCTATTTCCACTAATTTAGGAGTATTGACATGGAATGAATCAGAGTGGGCGTGAAGGAAAGACCTATGGGATCTCCTGGGGTGCTGCTCTTCCTTACATTGGGCGAATATAACAAAGCTAACCCTATAGCTTATGGCCCATCCTCTGACCCCTGAGGGGGTAGGCAAACCTAAAGTACCGTACTATAGCCAGTAAATGTTTAGATTTACTTTCCCCAAGATATTGTGTAAGATCACAAGAACGATGGAAGTACTGTCAAGTACTAGGTAGCTACTTACCGAAAATGAACAGAAGCACTTTTAAGGCAAAGGGATGAATCTCAGAAGTAACAAAGGGCATAAGAAGAGGCTGGTGGATGGTATTCTTGGTGGCATTGAAGTACTCTTCAGCAGCATTGCTGAGTACACCCAGTAGACTTCTCTCTAACGTTTCTGAAGAAGACTGCTCTACTGTATCATAGATAACTGCGTTCTGATGAACAGCCACAGTTTCTAGATACTTGGGCAATGATCCGGACGACTCAGATGATCTGTAAAAATAAAAACGGCGCATTAGAAAACACTGGTTGACCCAACTCAAAAACAGCATTAGTAGGGCATAAATGATCAAAGTTTCATTCTTGACAAATGTGTGCATAGCTGTTGTGCAGAGAACATAATTATTATACTGAACAGCTGAAGCCTACGTTTCTACAACAAAGATGATCTCACTGAGGAAGGAGGAGCATACAGTAAGTCCATTGAAATGTGAAACCCATATGGGCTACACCCGGTGCTATGCTGTCACTCCGAGAGCAGTTAGTCCCGCTGCAGCTTGCGTAAAATCAGCAATATTGTGCCTAGACAACTCAGCGATCTGTGGCCTTGTTGTTGCTCAGCCTCAGTGTCACGCTTCTACTGGTATTTTCTCGGGGTACTTTCATAGACACCTATATAGGTACTTTATTATATATTACTACTACACACCTGGTGACATTAAGTACATCCCCATCCCTCCCTTTGTGACTATTGCAGGGTGTGGTTGTGTATGCGCTGGGTGCACCTATTGAACATTTGTCCCTAGTGTAAACTTCCCATATCAGTGATATCACTTCTCGTCGGACTGACTGTATACTCTCGAAGTATATTGGTATGCGTGGGCCTGTCAGTGACTGAAATTTTCCTGCTCCAGTTGAATTCTGTCAGAATTGTTGTGAAGTGTCCTATAACTGCAGCTATAGACCGTTTCTTTCACCCTAAATTTCATCACTACTAGCAGATACCAGCAACCTATATTACTCTCTGCTCTGCTTGTAAGATAAAAAATCAATACTATAGCAAATGATTCCTTATCTTCGAGCTCGTCTGAATCTGATAATGAATGCAACATCACCACCGGTAGCGTGAGTCTTCAAGAAGATCTGTCAAGTATTTATAAAATGCTCAAATATTTAAAGTCATATTCTCCAGTATAAAAAAAAATCCTGAATGGGCTGTTAAACAGCCTTGCAAAACATTAAAAGAGCAGCACTATCAAGTAAGAATAGATTGAATGTTCCAATGAATACTTTTGCAGAGGTGAAGCGAAGGCAGAGTACCTTTGTTGGCAGCACTTAGACTCGTATAGCCGAGGCTTCTCCATGACAGGAGGACAGGTCAGAGTCGTCACACTCATATAAGACAGATAAGTACTCTTCCAGATTTTTCAAAATTTGTTCGATTTTCCAGTATTTGTGAGGTATCTCACCAGTATTCATGCCAAAATCTGAGCTGAGCTCGCTGTTAGGCGTTTCTGTGAAGTTTAGACTAAGTCTCAGATTTATTTTATTTATTTTTTATCTGGTCATGCCTCCTTGTATCCTTATTCCTCCTTGCAGCCTATATTAGGCCGGCCAGCACCCTCCAGCATCACTTGATTTTGTGAGACGAGAGACCCAATACTATCAAGCCTCCAAAAAAGAAGGGATTTGGGTTGCACCAAAAACTCCAGAGGTACTCTGCCTTCGCTTCACCACTGCAAAAGTGTTCATTGGAACATTCAATTCATTTGCAGTGGCTTGCTCCGGCAGAGTACCTCTGTCCGTAGCACCGATATACCCACAGCATAACGGCAGCGGTGCAGGGATAATTTTTTTGGGGCTCTCCTGCATGGAGGTGCTAGGCCGTAACTAAGGTAGTAGGCTCTCTAAGTTTATCGGTCTGATACCTGAGCGTTCTGCAATCTACCCTCTGTAAGGCCGGGTTTCTATAATCAAGATAACTGCCGCAGAGGTAGATTGCCTTTTAGCATCTTGCTCTTGGGTGGTTTTATCCCCCTGATGACCAGCTCAGGCCGCCAGAACTGCTTATCAGACCGCTAGAACTACTCTCGCCCAGCCTGCATTGGTTGTTTCAGATCATTTCCCTTCAACCAAGGGCGCTCTGTGATAACCTGAGTTCCACCCTGTACTGGTGATCATGATTCATTTTTTTTTTTTTTTGCTCAAGCAAAGCACATGAGGACCTGCTCAGATACCATAGCCAGCACTGGGCTTGCATCATCCCAGGTTCCGGTCCTTGCTAAAGATCAATGGTAGGACTTAGAATTTTTTTTAAGTTTCCTACTAAGAGGTAACAAGAACAGAGTATGTAACTGCAGCTAACCTCTTGCACCAGCACGCGAGACAATGAGTTGTGGTCTCGAGGTAAAAAACTTTTCCAATTTTTTTTTTTAATGTTCTGAGAACTATGAGCAAAACCCATCAGGGTCTGCCACGTTATAGTAGCCAGCTCTGGACTTGCACCAAGGCAAGTTCTGGGGCTTTCCCAGCTAAAAAACACTGGAGCTCTAGAGTTATTCCTAAGTCCCTTACTGTGAGGTGATAAGGGCAGGGTATATACCGTACATCAACCTACCATCTCTCTCAAGTGCATGAGGGTGAGAGATGTGTCAGGCAATCGAAAAAATCTACCAAAATTTTTCTTCTTTTTTTTCTTTTTTCTTTTTTATTTTTTATTTATTTATTTTTTTTACAAGCCAACCCCCAATTTACGTCTTGGGGTGTTGTTCTTGCACCAAAATTTGTACAGGGACTTAACACCTGTGAATAGGGTTAGTCAATTGACTTATCCCTCTTAACTGTTACCAGCTCTTGTTCCGGGATGCCGGTGGAGCTTTCTAGCGATAAACGATGTCCTGCGTTGTCCAGGCCTCAGCCCCTTGTCGTTCCGATCCACCCAGCAACCAGGCTAGGCTATACGCCTGGGGGCTGTCAGTTGTTACATGAGACTGTACTCAAAAACCGCCCACGGTCTTAACTTATACAAGCCCTGACCATTTCCGGCCCTAGTGGTATCTGCCCGTCTGAAATCGCGGTTGGCGTAGTCTGGGTATACCAATGCCTCCACTGGTTGTGTTGGCCCCTCGAGACGGTTGTGTGCCCTATTACTAGCAACTAAGGGTATGCAGTATGCTAAGTTCTATGCTAAGTTCCCTCGTGTTTGGTGGGGCCCGGTTTGGCGGGTTTTGCCTTTCACAGAAAAACTTTGTGTAAGGAATTATGGCTGTTCCATGTAGTGTCTTAAGATTTACTGCAATCGAAATCCCGTGACCACTTGTACTCTCGCAACTTTGAGCTTGCGACGTCGTTACTTTGGGACAAAAAGAGGGGCCCTGTTGCTACGGTCATTTAGGCCAACTGCCCCTTAAGTATCTTTAGGGTTTCAGCGGATCTTTTTCGTTGATGTAGTGATCGCAAAAGGGAAGAACTCGAGGAAGCGTATCCTCTCAATACTCTCCTTTCAGTTTTACAGTGCTATGTTGTTGGTTTATGGTGGGCAACTTGCCCCAGGGATGAATTCCAACGGCTTTGGCGCTGAGCACCTTCTCTTGAGACTGTCGGCTGGAGCTAGCGCTGCCTCTGTGAGCTGCGGCGCGCGTTTAGCCTTCGATGTTTGTTTTAGATTAGGTAGGTTAACGCTGCCTGCATAAATAACTGCTTCGAGTCTATGTCCGTCATCACTATGCCGGGCCTGCATAGTCTCCAGCACTTCAGGAAGCATTTCTTCTTGTGGGCAAACTATTATAGTTTCCCTGCCTTGCTCGGGTCGGCCCCCCGTTCTCCATTTGGCTGTTGTCCTACGGCCTCGCTTTTACCCAAGCACACGTCCAAAGTGCAACCCAGGGCAAATGGTCCTGAGAGTGCCGTTGTCTGGATAAAGAGGGCCCTGTAGCGGAGGTAAAAAACACATTAATATGTCCGATTTTACCCTCTTGCCTCTGTGTCTGAGGAAACAATCTGTTTGGACCGGTTCCAAAGCGCCGTCCGCCGATAGCCCTCTATAACCATAGTTGGAGAGGCGGAACTAAGACTGGAGGCTAACTTGGTTTTCTCCGGTAGTTTTCTTGTGAAACTATTTTACCGAAAAAAAAACCCTTGGCTTTCTGCTTTTTTGGCGTCAGTTGAGAACTTTGGGTGTGTAAGCCCTTATTATGCGAGAAAAAGTCCTGGTTCTGACTCCCGCTTGAGTCGCGGAGAAGGACCTCTCCACGTCTTATTAAGACCTGTTCGTTGTTTCGGAAGGTACTGGCGGCCGAGACTCGGTCTCGGACGTAGGTTGCTCGTGCGTCAGAGCCCTTATGGCTTCTGCGGAACGAAACTATTACTCACTAGTCGAAGTTGATTTACGTTGCCTTGATCTTCTTGGCCGGACCAAACGTGGCCGCTGACGAGAAGGCGAAAAGGATTATACCCGGCGGCTTCCTCCGAAGCCAGAAAAGGGTAATACCCGATCGTAGGGAAAAACCTTCTGTGTAAAAGGTGCACCGATCCGTGTAAGGTTGTACAGTCTCTTGTCCTCAACTGTTCCCAAGAAATCCGCGTTTTTTAAGCCAAATTTCTTCTATGGAAGAGGAGGGCACAACGAGCTGTAGTACAGAGGGGCGTTTCCTGCCAGTCTGGCTACACGCCCGTCGTGGCGCTGTTTCTGCTAGGAGATTCTCCCTCTTCCGAACTACGGACGATCTTAGAGGAGGTTTTCCAATGTAGTTTCTCTGGGACCGATTCGCCGACCGGAGAGGTAATTCCGGTGGTAGTAGTAAGAGTATTACTAGCGCTACATCTAGATTACCAGCCGAAGCCTGGAAGGTAGGCAGCTTTGTGTTTCTGTCGACGAGCCGAGGTCTAAAAATTTTTAGGCTTCTCGGGAACGCCTTTTTCGTGGTTTAAGAGTCAGAGCTAAAGTCATCCTTCCTTGACTACGAAATTTCCCACGATTTACTACGAGAATATTTGGTCTCGTTGTGTTTTCGGTACCTCTGTACCTTAAGAAAATGTAGGTCTGCGCCTCTGCCGTGCCCTGGGGATTTACCCTGTATGTGAAGGGTTAGGACTTTCGACCTTTGTTGTTGTTGTTGTAGTTACGTAGGGGGCGGCTCCGGAGGGGGTCGGGCGTGTGGCGGAAGGTATGAGAATGAAGGTAGGGAAGACAAGAAGTAATGCACAGATAGAGGGCTGTCCCATAGAGAGGTAGGAAGGAGGGCGGTAG
>LQNS02000138.1:1607291-1619730 GCA_001587735.2 Parhyale hawaiensis
AGTACCGTTACACAGCGATCCTGTATGCGGCTGAGTCTGCTGGCCCCCGTGACACTTGCTCTCCCCCACAACGGAATACAGTAACTGAAGTGAGGGTACACAAGACTGTTATATAATTTATGCAGAATCGCAGTGGGCACAAAGCTCTTCAGCCTGTTTAAAACACCACACGCCCTGTCCACTTTACCAGCCACGATATCCATGTGGGCAGAGAACGACAGCCGATCGTCAATCAATACTCCTAGGAATTTTGCTTGAGAAACCTGCCGAATTTCTTGACGTTCTATGAATATATTGGGACAGGCAGTTTTATCACGGCCGATGTTTGCTACACTAATTTCTATAAGTACCAGAGGGGAATACCGAAATGAGCAGTTCGAAGAGTGTCGGCTGTTGAACAGGTGTTATATCCGTTTACGCTGTCCTCCGTATCAGGTAATACCGACGCGTAGCCTTGCCACTCTCGACGAGTACCGAATGGGAATACCGAAGTGGCCTTTCGGAGAGTGCCGGCTGTGGGTCAGGCGTTATGCCGCTGAGCATTCGCTGTCTTCCAGTATCAGGGAATGCCGACGTATGCTACGCCGTTTTCGAATATCGAAGTGAGCAGCTCGAAATAAACCTGCGTGAACGAAGCTGCTGTCGATGAAATCCCAGAGCGGAAGTCCGTCGGGAGCGAGGTTACTTCTGACGGAAAGAACCTACCTCAGTTAAAAGAGTGCCTGCTGGAGGTTAGGAAGTTTTGGCCTTGGAGCTATCTTTGTCTCTCCAGCAGGACACATTCCGGCACGAACAAGGCCTATTTCGTAGAAATGGCCCGGTTCGAGGAATGCCGGCAAGGAGCTCAGGCAAATTGCTAATAAACAATATATGACCACTAGCTCAGACTTTTCGACGTCCCTAAGCCAGACGGACGGAATTGCGGTAAGATCAATAGAGTGTCTCGAAGATTACCTCAAAGCTCAGGCGATGAGCCTTGAAGTTTTTATGTCTGCTGGCTCAGAGATACCAGAGTACCTTAGGAGGCACCCTTGGTTCCTGGGGGGGAGACCTTCCCCATACGGAGAAGTTAGCCAGCTGGAACAGCAGACTAGACTAAGAAACTCCGCAAACCGTCTCTATATTCCGTAACTGAATAGACACTATTATTTACAACATTTATTAAAGCTGGCTAAGGTTGCTAGGGCTGGCACATCTTACCATTCTTCGGGCTGATGACACGCGCTATAGAAGAGCTCAGGAAACTCTTGTAAATGCGCAGAAATTTAGGCGCAAAGAGCCCCAGCCCCTCGCTATTCTCACGTGAGAAGAACCCGTTGGGCAAAAACTTGAAGATCCGTTCATCCAAAGGACGCTATCCTGACTACGGACTGAACTTCTGCACGAAAGGTACTTCCAACAGCAGAATAGTATATTAAATCTAAGGTAAGGCTAAGTACAATTATATAATAAATAATCTTGAAAATAAAAACTATAGGTACTACTTAGCGCAACTGGGTTAGTAGCCCCGATTCGGCGTGATTGCGACACACCCCAGAATTACGTCTTACCGAAAGAGAGTACGCTTGCGGCGAAGCTCCGGTAAGGGGTCGGTTCTCCCGGATAACCCACCTAGACGATAGGGTAGAGTCGACTGGGTAAAGAGAAGAGGTTACAGTCTTACCGGCCTAGATCATACGATGACCTAGGAAGCCTGATTTTCCTCGTAATAGAGATTTACCTGAGATGGAATAGCCCTGATCCTTTCTCTGTTCAAGCCAGTACGAGGTAATATTCGGATTATCTACTTCTTGTGGCCACACTACGATCAACGCCGCTAGCCTACTTTACTGAGGTCCAGGGTCCTAATCCTTGGGACACACAGGGTAAAATCCCAAGGACAAGGCTGAGGCACAAGTGTACACTTTCTTATAGTACAAGGTTACCGAGAACTCAACGAGACCTAAGGTTCTCGTAGAGTTAGCGGGGAAAATTTTCGTAGTCAAGGAAAAGTATTTCAGTTTTGACTCTTAACCCTCGAGAAACGAAGCTCCCGAGAGGCCTAAAAACCCGTAGACCTCCTTGGCTCGTCGACTTATACACAGAGCCGACTGCCCACTAGACTTGTTCAGGTAACCGAAAGGAAGCCTTTCCGTCATAAGTCAGTCGAGACGGAGATCCAGCGTTACTCGCAGCTTCTCCTTAGAGAACCTTAGCAAACCGGAAAGGCTAGTTTAACCTTCAAGGTCACACGACTCTAGGTTACGATCTTAACATCTGTCGGTACGTCTTGTACCGAAGCGGCTGATTCTTTTACGGCCCAAAGGTAGACCCAGGGGCTGGTTAGTCTCTTACTGGCAACTGGTCTACAGACAAGTTATGACATATTACTCCGATGTCACCAAAAAGTAAGAGGTGTAAATGAACGACTAGAACAAGAATTGCGCGAGAGATAAGCAGAACGCTCCGGAACAGGTCCGAGCTACTTGAATCTCGTGGCAGTAAGAGGTTTTACTTTTACTTTGCCTTTTCTCTCTTTAGCGATTTACTAACATTTAGATAAGGAGTGAGGCCCTTGATCTCCTATTAGAGCCGAGATAGTCAAAAGAATAATAATTTGCTTTTGACTAAGTCAATGGGTCTTTCTTGATCTCCCTTGCCACTCTTTAAGGAGGAGATATAGGAATTTTCTCGTACGGTAAGAGCGGTCAAAAGCAGTGATACTCAAGCAGGAGGTACTTCCCCTTGACGGAAGACTGCTATTCTTTCGATAATACACTGCAAACGGCTCAAGCAGACCGAGCCTGAGGATATTTGCATGAGACAAAAGATCCTTTCTAATAATACAGCTGAGAAAGAGTGGGACAAGAAAGGTGAGGAATTATGGTAAGGGACTCGTGTAGTATACCGCAGAGATTCATAATCTAACAGCGGGTACGATCTGAGTCCATACAAAGGCAGTGATACGTCCTGATTTCTGGATTATCAGTCATATATTAAAAATTCTAAGGTTCTTTAATAAGGCCTGCTCGCATGGCTTTTCCCTTCTAGTTGCCTATATCTACAAAAAAAATGGAACCTAAGACTGGTCAGGACCTGACCAGTGGTTATTACAGTTATAGGACTTCAAAGCTGAAATTGCAGCTTTTATAAGAAAGGCAACACTCCGAGGAAACCAACAACACACCGAGTAATGAATCAGATCTAACGATAGATCAGATGCAAGATCATTCTGAAACAAATGATCAGTCAGAATCCAATGAGGATCGGTCTATATCAACTCTGGATTCTAACAAGGACTGCAATATCCGTTCGGGATCAGATCGATCAAATTTAATTTAGCAGGCCAAATCAAACGCCCCTGCCTAAAACTCCAGACAAGTCAGGCCTCGAAGGCTTGAGCGCAGCCCCAGTGGAATGTTTCCTTAGTCTTTAGACTTCACGTCTAATATGTCGGTCGTGGGACAAACTGCTTTGGCGGCGTTGGATCAGGTTTTTTGGGTGCACTCCGCACTATTTGCTTGAGGAAAAGCTCTTTACAGAACTCGTTCGCTTTATTAGGAGTCGCCACAGAACCCCTCCCTGCTCCGCAAGCTACGCTGTTGGTAAATCGGTGCTACCCGACAGAGGGACTCTGCCGGAAGCGAGCCACTGCAAATAGGTTGAATGTTCCAATGAACAATTTTGCAGTGGTAAGCGAAAGGCAGAGTACCTCTGGAGGTACAACCTTCCCAAAGCCCGTAGTTCTGGGCTCTTTAGTAGCGAGATGTTCGCTCATCGTCCGGAATGAGGCTGGGAGGTCTTGTCTCATGTACTAGTAAAGTGTTAGTATGATACGATACAGTACTACAGTCTATACTAAGATACTAGACTAAGTACAGAACAACTACCAACAAGGTAGCTCTTACACTTACACAAGAGCATACCTTGCACTTTTTGGCTAAGTTAAAAAAAAAACGGCAAGAGTGCTTACCTATCAATTAACAATGGTGTGACGACTAAAGCTTGTCGCACACTGTGTCAGACCGGAACCGCCGCCGAACCTTCCGACGCCTCAGAACAGATCAGAACCGACGCGCTACCCGCACACTGTCCCAGACGCTTCAGACCGGAACCGNCATTTCAGGCCAAAATTTTGACATGCGACAGGAATCAAACGCTTGTAGATCCTTAACAATACATCATTGGGCAAAACAGATGCTGAATTTGCATTAACTATATGATAAACTATAACTATAATTAATTTGACTTCATTCGTTTTGGGTCAAAGACAAAAGCATTTTTGTACAAGAGTATTTTGTGAAAGAGTGACGAAGCAACAGTATAGGCTGGTGCTGTTTGTAGGGCACAACTGCGGTCACACAGAATGCATGAGAAATAGGATACACTGGGTGAGCCTAAGACCGTGTCTGAAGCTCTCGAGGGGCCCGAAGTAGCGAAATCGAAGGAAGCTATGGATGCAGAAATGGAAGACAGGCGCAGTAATAAAGTATGGACTCTGATAGGACGCCCAGAAGATCAAAAACTTGTTGGTTTCAAGTGGGTGTGCAAAAGAAAACTTGGACCAGATGGCTCTGTGAGCTGTTATAAAGCTCTACTCGTGGCTAAAGGATTCCAACAGCGCAGTGGCATTGAGTTGAAGAAATCTTCAGTCCAATAGCGAGGTTCGAGTCCGTGAGAACTCTCTCCTCGCCCTCGCTGCCCAGCATCTTTAAGCTTGTCGCACACTGTGTCAGACCGGAACCGCCGCCTCAGAACAGATCAGAACCGACGCGCTACCCGCACACTGTCCCAGACGCTTCAGACCGGAACCGAAGTGGCTAGTGTTCCATTAGCCTTTGGCAGCAGCAAAACGTGAAGGTAAATGCAGTAGTTACATTTTGATTTTGTAAAAGGACTTGTTACGTAAAACATCGATTAAAATGGAGTTTTCTTACCAGGTATTTCCACGTGTTCAGCTATTTCTTCCTAACATTCTCTTTTCTAGTGGTGTCAAAATAATACTTATGGCCTAAATCATACAATATCTCGTAATTGAACACACAACTAATCTTTTTTATCAATGTTGTCTGCCATAATGAATTATTTCATCAAATAGCACATATTCACACTGTGCACTCAATGAACACACTGACCAGTGACCACCCAGCACCTGGGCCACCAACTTCAACACCACACATCTCCCTTCTGCGCATGCGCAGCGTCTCCGACGCGTCAGAACCATCAGAAAAAATATCTTTCAAAGAATTCTGCGACGCAAGCCGAGACTAGACTGCGCAGCCAAGGCCAGACTAGACTTCGTCACACGCGTCAGTCCATCAGAAGCATGAATTCGATTTCCTTCAGACATTTCGGTTCTGATCTGACACGTCGGTTCTGAAGCAGTGTGCGGCCTGTTTAAGACAGTCCTCCCGACGTGGAGAAATCCACGATGACGCGAGTGATGGTGCTATCCGAAAAAAGTATTCTGCCTTTCGCTTACCACTGCAGAATTCTTCATTGGAACATTCAACCTATTTCGCCAACACTCCGCATTCGCTGACTAAATAGTTGATCGTTTCGTCCGCTTTTTTGCAAACTCTAGAGGTTCTTGGTACGTTTTTCCCGTCAATCTTGTTTTAAATACAGCTACCTGATTCTGAGGGCTTGCTCTTGGGCTGCCAGGATGGTGCCTTTCGTTTCTCGTTTGAGCCCACCCCTCAAAAGCCAGTACCAAGAGTCGTTTACGATTTTGTCCTGAACAACTTCGAGGTACTGGCCGAACATCTTCATGCTTTCAATTTGTTAGTTCGATCGAGGCGTCGTCGCTGTTTAAATTGGTTATCCATTTCGGTCTCTTTCCGACTTAGCCTTGGGAGAGAGCTCATTTTTCCGCTTCGACGCAGTCCTCTACGCTGATGCGGCCTTGCCCCCCTCTTCTGTTAAAGTAAAGTCTTTCAGTGCAGGATCTTGGGTACAGTTCTCGGTAGTTGGTCATGAGCTTTCGAGTTTAGATGTCCATATCAGTGCAGTCCTTTTTCGTCCAATTGATGATGCCTCCGGAGTGGCGGACTACGGGGACGGCCCAAGTGGTTATGGCCTAGATGGTGTTGCCTCCATGGAGGTGTTCCACGCGGCTTCTGCTTTTTCCTGTGTGGAGGGCCACAGAATAGAATAGATAGCTGGCAATAGACTAACCAACAGGCCCATTCCCAGAGAGTAGCCGGGACATACGCTCTGGTATTCTATAAGCTATGGCCATTAGTCCAAACTCATGGAGAATTCTGGGGGAGAAATGAAGAAGAAAACATAACAGGATCAGGTAAGGAAAAGATTGCGCAAGCACAATTAATGGGACTCAAACTAAAAATAATAAATACGACGTCTCCCTTAACAAATAACATTTAATGTTTTGGGAGGAATGGATCCCATTATCATAAAAGAAAAATGAATATACAGCGTACAAATAAAAATTTCCTTTATTTCTTAAACATTGGGAGGGGAGCAATGATGTTGTCGGGAGGTGGTCGAAAAAGCGAATGATCAGAGCTACGTGGAGAGGCAGATCGGGGAGCTTGGAGCCGTTACGCAAGTCGGGACATGCGCTATAGCCTAGGTTACTGTGGCCTAGAAGCTTTGGAAGTTAGGAGCTTGTTACTCCTGGAGAAGGAGTTCGTAACTGTGGAGGATGTTGCTCCCAATATTCGTTGAGACCATTTTTAAATGCATTGCTTGACTCTGCACTAACAACTTCAGAGAGTAGTGTATTCCAAATGTTTATTATATTTGGGAAAACTGCTGATTGAGAGTAGTTCTTTGATCTTTGTGCTTGAGTTGCTGGCCGTTGTTTCTTAAACGATCATTTTTGTCTTTGAAAGAGCTCCGCTCTAGGCACGTCATTGAAGCGGTTCAAATACTTCAATGTTTCCATTAGTTGGTACCTCAATCGCCTTTGTTACTGAGAGATGAGTCCCAATTCTTTTAGGCAATATTCATATATGGCTTGCTTCGCAGATGAGGTGTAAATTTTGTTGCTTTGCGTTTGTCAGGCCACCTGAAATCCACTCCCTGAAAATAGCACTATAGCACAGTCACCCTTACCGACACTTAGTAAGCCTACGCCAGTTAGGTGCATCGCGCCCAGTCTCCTTTCCGGCACTCGGTAGGTCGACCACCTGCTGTGCTTACTGTGGCTGCAGTCGCACCGCGCACGCTTGTAACTTGGTTGAATCACCGCTTGAATTAATATTTCACGATTATGTTTATTCTCTAATGTCCACTGTTTTCAAAGAAAGCATGTTTGTCTGTGTAACTTTAACTACAATAATATGAAATTTATGTAGTTAAGTGTATGTGCAAACCTATTGCAGTGTATAGAATTAAGTAATTGTGTTAGAATTTGATTATCTGTTGTTTAATGTTTGAGCCGATATGACAATAGTTTTTGCAAATACAGTTTGAGATAAAACGAGCTAAATACATACTTTGATTTTGCTGGACCTTCTAGCTACGTTTTTCTTGAAGGACAGGTTACGCCTGAGTTGGTAACCTGTCAGGAAGACCGCTCTCGCAGTCTGGCACACGACCAGGAACACGAACTGGTTTGCCATAGCGGACTGACACTGCGCAGAGAGTGCTCCCAGGTCTTTCTAGGATCCCTTCACTAAAGCCTTAGCGGAACCACGCGGCGACGGCCGCACCTTCGGTCTTTCCAGGGTCTGCCATAGTCTGGAGCATAAGGAGGAATCCCCACGCTAGCCAAAGCAGCTAGCCGCTACGGCCGGCAGCTACAGGCCCCTTAGCCCTAGCCGGACGGCCCTCGCGTAATACCGGGACCGTCCGAAGAGGCATCATATTGCCCCGGCCCGTCAGAGGAGGCCGATTCACGCAAGCTGGACGGCCCCCGAAGCTGTACAGGACCGTCCGCCTTCAGAGAACCCTGACAGTGTTTGATTCTTTCCATTTTGTCAATATCTTTGCACCTAGGCCTATGTAGCGACCAGAATTGAATAGTGAATTAGATGCGGACACACTAGCGCTTTATACAGAGGAATTATTTTGTCCTTGGGTTTGTACTCAAAATTCTTGGTGATGAAACCCAGGACTCTGCTTGCCCTTTTGACGCTTTTGTCAACTTGGTGAGTGTGTCGTAGATTATTTGCAGGGACGTAACCACCATCCAAAAGTTGGGGGGGGGACGCCATATATAGCTATTATCAAAAGGTGATTAATAATAGAGTAATTAATATCCTGATTGAGGTTGGTGACGAAATAGAATGTGCTGGCTTAACCGTTAACGTCCTGTCCTGTTAAAGCAGTGGTTCTCCACTCTTATCTCAGGATCCTTGTCCATGGCCCCCAAAAAACAAAGCCGGTGACTACCACAACTATCTACAGTTGTACCCTCATTAGGTCAATATAAAACCCACTTTTGAAAATTCTTTAATTGAATTAATTCTACTTTATTTTAATAATTCCATCAGAATGAATATGGCACTCTACATTCTGCTGTATGGGGCCTTGGCCCCCCAGTTTGAGAACAATTGTGTTAAAGGAAGGAGTATATACCTGTAAAATAAAAACTCCCAGTAAGTCATCTAACAATGAAATTGGTAATAATTGTTCTTTCTAACATTAATAGTTCATACAGTTGAAAAAATCTAAAATTTTAAAGAGATCAGTTGCAACTTCTTCATCTTTTAATAATGGCAATGCCGACAACCCTACAGCGTGAGCAGTATTTGAAGTACAGTATATGCGAGCGCTCGAGCGTCAGTGCGGTCTATGTTATGCGCAAAGTGCTTCCGAAGATGCGAGCCCGACCCTCATCACATGATGAATCCAAGAACTGCTGCGTAATTGCATATGTTGAAATGTGCATGAGCTGATCCCTGTGCACGTGACACACCATAACATGATTCAGTTTTGCCTGAGTTCGCTAGTAGGCACTGAAAGATCGCTCTGCAGAGTATGAAGTGGCTGGACATTAGCATACTAGTCTTAGGAGCTTCTTTACTAGCGGGAACAGCTTTCTCACATCTGCCCATAGTCTAGATTTTTTTTTTACTGTTCTCGTTCAGGGTCTCGTCTCCCTTAGAAGTTTCACTTCCTGCTGTCTACCAGTGAGCGAAGCACGGATCCAACGTGAATACCTAGTCTCCCTGTATGTTGTGGGCTTCTAGTTTTTTTAGCGGCCGTTTGCACAGGTGTTTCTTTTTTGTCTTCTTCTCTTTCCATGTTTTGTTTCTTGTCTCTGTGTGGCGTGGGTGAGCGAGCGCGTCCAGCCGTACCCGGAGGTTTGAGATGCATTGCACCTTGTTTCCTGTCAGAAGCCAGCTGATCACTTAGGAACCCCATCTTAGGAGAAAATCTTCTCTTGGTTTGATGACATATTTTACGTTCAATTACGAGGTAATGAGCCGGTTGAGCTCCTTGTCGGTACGATGCGTTGGCGTCGATATTTGGGAAATGATTGGTGTTACACGATGTCCATCCTTGCACGTCTTCATGGTTCCATACAAGTACAAAGGAAAATATTCTCCAGTGATGGGTTTTAGAACTTTATTTTATAGACCCTGGTTTGCGGATTTGATAAGTTTGTTGGTGTCGTTTTTCAGTTGACGGTGTGGATCTTGTGATATCCTCTTGAATTTAGTTGCTTCGCTGAGAATTCCATTCAGTTTCCTCTGATACTTAAGTTTCTCCTTAGTAACAAGGTTGTTTGCTTTATCAGCTTGCCTTACTCTGATGACTTACGGATGAACCTTGAGTTTTTGTACAGCTTGTCTGAGCTCCCGTCTCATCAGACTTTTATGTCTTCATCATCCTCGTTGTTTGGTTTACTCGGCTCTGAGCTGGTCCCTCAGACTTAGGTTAAAATGTAGTTACAGCACCTTGCTCTTGAAGGCGGAGTAGAGAGCAGAACAGGATGTCCAGTTCGGTTGCTATGGCAATTTTATCAACTCTTGGCTGATATGACAGTTGAGGCCCAAGTTGAGTTTGTAGCGCTTTTCACTTGTGAGCTCAATGTTTGTTAGGTTAATAAACGAGTATCCATTGATGGGTAAACAAATCTGTCCTTGATACAAGTTGGTCATTTCTTCACAATTTTACTTGATTCCACTGCTTTGTAATGATGCAATGGGCCAGTCAATTTTGCCATCAGACGAGTGGGTTCACTCACCGTTGAACAGACTTGGTCCTTTAGTGCTGTAACATCTGCTTATAGAGTCTTTGCTTTCTCTTCTGTTTTCTCCAAATGCTCTTTTACGCGATTAATTCTGAAGTCTCCAGTAACAGCGAGCTCTCCTGCTTCTGGGCTAGTGTCCTTACTCTTGTGTAGTTTGGAAGCAGCGTATCAGTTATACTGGCTTTGTTAACGGCGACTGGAAGATAGTTTTTAATATGAGATTTATTCACTCGCTGTAGTGGCCGGAAGCGTTTGATGAAGTTGTCATTGCCACTGCTTCGTTGAAATTCGTCAATGCTGTCCTTGACGTTTTGACTACGGCTGTAGTCATCATCAGGAGGCGGATGGTGCTGGCTGCGCCAACGGCGACGAAAATGATGGAAGGTCTTCCATGCTTACGAGGTCGTGGCTCGAGCAGAACTGACTGATGGAAAGTTGGAAGATCCTGGATAACTTTGAAACGGGCGAACGTTGCTAGAAGTCCCTGTACCTGGTTGGCAGGGGCCTTTTATAAAGCATATAGGGTAACATGTCTAGTACCCGTCCACCATGCTAGTGGCCGTCCACTCGGCACTAAAAACTTCCTGTGTGAAAACTAGCAGTGCTAGAAAGCCGTACATAGGCTTAAACTGTAGGCTAAATAGTGCCGCACCGTCCCTGGAAATGACGGGCGAAAAAAATAAAATAGAAAGAAATAGTGGGGTTTTCGCATTTTTTCACTAAAAACTTGGAAAAAATTTTAAAACCATCACAATTTTTCACTTTATTTTTTCGCCCGTCATTTTCAGGGATGGTGCGGCGCTACTTAGCCTACAGTTTAAGCCTATGTACGGCTTTCTAGTACTACTAGTTTTCACACAGGGAGTTTTTTAGTGCCAAGTGGATGGCTACTAGTATGGTGGACGGGTACTAGACATGTTACCCTATAGGCTATTTAGCTAGTGGAGGGTTTTACTGTTACAGTTTTTAACTAAATGCTTTAATGAGGACATATTCCCCCAATAGCTGCAATGGGAGAAAGTTACATTTGACGGCACAAGAACATCTACGGACTTTGCTATGTCGTTTTCTGACAGAAAAACTGGAAATGCTGGCTTATTATTATTATATTATATTGGTATTGTCCCGTTATTTCTGAAACTTACACAATCAATAGCGATCTAAGATGATTTACTCGGCTTACAGCCGGAACCACAACGTTGTGCTCAGGTGGCAAGAGATGGACGAAAACAGTAGAAGACAGAAGAAAGAAGCGCCCGTGCGGACGGTCCCTTCTGTGGCCCTCCGCACGGGCGAGGTAAGAGCCCCGCACAAAAAGTCGGTCACCTCGATCGGCGGCTCACCTCGCGGGACAGAAAGGAAATATAATGGAGAACCTAGGTACCTAACTCTACGAAACTAACCTTCTCAGAAGGAACTGCGGCCAGTTGCTACATCCCCTGCGGAGAAGGCACTCGGGACCTTTGGGTGCGTGATGCCCAAACATGTTGTGGCCAAGGAAAGGCTCCGCCACAATATGCTGGCTTGTGTAAAGTTAGGAGAGACAAGGTTGGGTTTGGCTAACATTCTAATAAATTCTATTAAGATTTTTTATTTAGAACATCAGGGCAACCAGTCATTTCTTTTTTATTTATTGTTAGTTTTTTGTTAGGCGGTAAGGTAGCTATCTATGTTGCGGTTAGATTAGGCAAGGTTAGCTTATTATAAGCTGATTAGCTACACTTAAACCTCTCATTACCTCTGCCTAGGAGATTATTTTTTGTTTGGTTTGTCTGTTATTCTGTTTGTCTGTCTCTCTTTCTTTTTGTCTGTCATCAAGTTAACTCAAAAAGTTATGGACAGATTTGGACGAAATTTACAGAGATTGTTAGGTATGTTAGGAAGAGCAGATGATGAACTTTTGGTAAAGACCTGTCCATCCATTTGTTTATTTGTCTGCCTCACTTTTCTCAATGCCATAATTCAAGTTGGACGGATTTTTATGAAGTTTACATGGGTTAGCTATTAGGTAGCTAGTTATATCACGAAGAGTAAATAACCAAATTTTTTTTTATGCTGTTTGTTCATTAGTTTGTTACTCTTTTTAATTTTATGCTTGTTCCCACAATAACTAAAAAAAATTGTGAATGATTCTTGATGAAATTTAAGGGGGTCGTTTACAAATTTTGGAATTTTCTTTATTAGTGGTCCGATCTTACTGAAATTTTCACATATTATGTAAAATTAAAAATAAAACACTTTTTATTTGTGTAACTTTTTTCATTTAGGCCTTGGTTTTTTATATATATGCAT
>LQNS02000138.1:1627043-1648410 GCA_001587735.2 Parhyale hawaiensis
CCTGCTAACACCATAACTTAGGTCTCCTTAAATAAAAAAAAAAAATTTTGTTAGGTATCCATTAAAGATTTTAATAGGCTTTTGAAAATGGGAGAAGTATCCCGAAACGTCAAGTTTTAATTATTAGTTCGTGTCGACTTTTTCAATTCTAGAAGTCATGTACACGAAATTGAATGTTGCCAGATAACCGGGGTAAATGTGAGAATATTTTAGAGACGATCGTTCTCTTATTTTGCACTGTTCAATTTTTGTTATTGTTTGTTAGATTGCGCTTATGTATTGAATATAGTTATGTTTGTCCTGATATTTTCTAGAAATATGTTAAATACATTCCTTGAGGCCCCATTAAAAGATTCATTAACTTTATTTAACATGGTTAAACTTTATTTTCAAATAGTGAAAATCTTTCTCTTATTTGCCCGTTTGTGTACTTCAGAGTTCCTTATCCAGTTATGTAATTGTTGACACTTTACCCTAGCACCGTAATGGCATTTCATGGTTTTTTTCTAGCAATCTTTATTGAAATAATGTCATGTGTCTGTACCTTGATATTACTAGGTGACTTAACTGGATTACCCATACAGAATTGGAATTAAGGTAATTTAGGTACAGTGAACTTTCTAAATAGGTACTGTATATCTGTATTGGTATCCTGTAAGACACGCAATTATAATGTGAAGCTGGCACAAAACACAGTTCTGCTTCCTTATATTGAGTTAGTTACTTGTAGTAGATAGTGTCCAATGCCTAGATGGTTAGTACATATATGTTTCTATTGTGTCTTCAGGTGACAGATAGCTGTTATTTCTGTTGGTAAGAAAGACGTTCAATGTAGAATTATACGTCTATCTGATTGGAACTGCAGTGTGGCAGTCATCAGTGTGTTGGTGATATAATATTGTGTATGTACTGTTGACAGTTCATAGAATACTGTGTACTTTTTCAGCTTTCCTGTACTGCATCGGAGCGTTCATGCTGAGCTGGCGTCACCTTAAGAATCTCTACAGCTTCGTGGGCAGCGTGCTATGCTTCTGGCTAAGCATAGGCATCAACTTCGCTGCTGTGGAGCTATTTTTCAATACCGCGGACAAAGCAAAGGAGTTGTCCTTATTTCCTTCTTTTCTTTACGCTCATGCTGCCTCGCTGGTCTCTCGTCCTATAGTTGCATTAGTTACTAATTATGTTATTCAAGCTCTGCTTTGTTTGTGTTTCATTCATTTGCAGCTCTCTCTTGATGATATGCTCATTCTGAAGGCTGTCATGATGTGGGCCTTCCTCCTCCCTTCAGGATCAATGTTGGTCACTGTCTCTGAAGAAGTAACTGTGTACATCACTCTTCTAGGTGCCGCTCTACCTCTGCTGCTCTTGGTCTATAGAGTGTTACGTAGCATACCTCAAATATTTCGTATCATTGATGATGCATTTGCCTACGCTCAGGCGCTCATACCAGAGGAAGGTTTGCACACTTTGCTTGAGTTGGAATGGAAGAGACTGAAAGTACCGTTCGTTCTCAGAATATATTGGAGTTTAAGAATAGCGAATTTTATTGCTTGCTCCATTGCCGACTATCTCCACAATCTCGGTACTGCTAACATTATGGTGCTACTGAATCCCTCGGTTTTATACAATTTCTTTAAATCAACTATGATCTTCGGATGTGATACTATTGTTGCTTTGCTTGGAATGACTAGTGTTGTTTCATATTTCTGCCATTATATAGAAGTGTTTTTCCAGGCAGTGCTGTTAGCTGATGACAGGGATGACAGGAGCATGGGCACCGTTAGTGCCATATTGTTTTTTGTTCTGGCCGAGCAGAGCGGGCTGACGATTTTGGAAGACGAGAAGCGATTCGTGCGCCTGTGCCGTAACTTTTGTCTCTTATTTACTGCAATGCTGTACTTGGTGCACAACATGGTCAACCCTGTCCTCATGTCGCTCAGTGCCTCTCGCAACCCATCGCTTGCTAGGCATGCTCGAGCCCTTTGTGTGTGTGCCATGCTCTTCTTCTTGCCCATGACACTCATCTACTTCCTGTGGTCTCTCTTCGAACTCTCAACATGGTTACTCGCTGTGTCCACCTTCTCATTTCAAGTAATAATAAAAACTATTGTGACGGTGCTCATTTATACCATATTTCTTGCAGACTCCTATTATAGCTTGTTCTGGGAAAACTTAGATGATTATGTGTACTATATCAAGGCCTTTGGTAACACTGTCGAATTTCTCTTTGGGATTGTGTTGTTTTTTAATGGACTCTGGATATATTTCTTTGAATCCGGAGGAGCAATTCGTGCCCTTATGATGTGTGTACATGCTTACGTTAATCTCTGGTGTGAGGCCAAGAACGGCTGGTCTGTGTTTATAAAACGAAGAAATGCCGTGAGGAAAGTAGCGTCCATTCCTGATGCTACGAGACAGCAACTCGATGAGCATGACGATGTTTGCACAATTTGCTTCCAAAGGCTGAACTCGGCTAAAATTACCCGATGCAATCACTTCTATCATGAACTTTGTTTGAGGAAGTGGCTATATGTACAAGACTCGTGCCCATTGTGTCACCAAGTGCTGTACACTCGTGACTCTACGCCTGATGATAGGAATCCTGCTAATGATATCATTGAGTTGGGCGGTCTTGCTGGTGACATGGAACACATACTGCCGCCGCAGCATGCGCGTGCCGTCGACCTACCAGTACCTACTGCGCGGCACCACACACCCCCTCCGTCTCCTCCTCCTGCACCTGGCACTGGCCCCACTAGTGCCGTCGATACCAATGCTGTGCACTCCCAGGATCCCTCTTCGTCTGCTGGCAACCTTCTGCTGCCTTGCTCGTCTCGTGACAGCGATGTGGTGGAGAACGAATCTGTCATTTCTCGTGACAGTGAAGCGTGTCAAAGCAAAGATTTGGAAGAGAGTGATACTGCTCCCAGGGCATCTGAGGATGCCGGATATTCTCATGAACATTCAGTTTCTTCAGTTGGTTCGTTTTCGAGGCCAGATTGTGGACATAATTTGCCGACATCTTCATTGGAAGAGGAGAGTGAAGAAAGAGTTAAATTAAGACGAAGCAGTCGTATAAATGCTAGCGAAACTTTTGAGTAGGTCGTTTACTTCTGATAATAAGCATAACTGAGTGCTATCAACACCAGTTGTTAATTGTTGCGTTGATGATATTATCAATCGTTGATGACCTTATATGCATTATGGCTCTCTAAGTGTGTTGCCTCAGGCCGGCTTAAGTCGTTATCAAGCTCAAGTACACGTGTATTTGTCTCTTGTATGCAGATGATTAGGAGTTGTCATTTTTATTGCAATATGTGTATCTCATTAATCTAGTTTAAACCAGCATGTAATATATATATAGCATAGAACGTGTAAAGTCTTTTCTTGTAAATAATTCTGTAAATTTATAAGAAGGCATTCAATGTTTGCGGATTCCGTCCTTCAACTTAATGATACATTCTGGCGTGTAGAAGTTAATTTTATTACTGTTATCAGAAACGTAAAAGACTTTCGACTATGCTGTCTTTCTAGTTAATTAATAATTACTTGTATATCTAGCGTTCACCTCATGGATGTGAAACTATGTTGCTAATACGTCTCAGATTATCTAGCTGTACAGCAGTTCCAAACGATGCTGGGCGTATATGTATTAGTATGATGCTGTTTTTTATTGTGTGTGTTGAAATTCTTTGCTTCTCAGACGTGCACTTCGTTTGTATTGCCCAGAGTGGGCTTTCCTTGACCAATCGCAGCGCAATGTTACGGCTTGGAGAAACCGCTTGATTTAGCGCTTTAGTGATGACCTCGCCAAGCAGCCCTCTTAGGGAGCAGAGGATGGGCCATATCATGCCAAGGAGTTAAGGCTAGTTAGGTTCGCTTATCTTATGTTATGGGGAGCAGAGCCCCATGGGGTATCCTGTAGAATACCTTAGCCATTAGCTAAGCATTTGCGACCGCTGTATTTCGTGCCCACCTTACTTCTGCTTTCATACTCCCACTGATGATTAGCCTGTTTTTCCTTTTCTCTTCCTACTTGCTGTTCCCATTCGCGTTGATCCGGTGTGGGAATACCCTCATTCATGGGCTCCACGTGTCTGTCGACATACTATACCTACGTCCCTTGTGCTTTCATGTGTGGCGTCGTCTTCGTGCTGAAACTGAGGCTTAAACTACTAACTATGACTTGCTAAGCAGAAATGGCACCTCCAAATTGAAGTATTTTTTCTCTCTCACTATGTTTAACAATATTCTTGCTGAAGTTGCGATTATTAAATATTGACGAGAGCATCTAGCTGTTGGAAAGCGATGGTAGGCCTCTTGAGATCGTGAAAGCTCTTCAGTAAGCAGCATATCAAATAAACATTTGCAGTTCCGCCGCCTGCTGCATACAATGAATCAATTTGCCAGGGCTTCCGATATCAATTGATCTTCTTGAAATGACATAGATATATCGAAGAAATCAATGAGAAGCAGATGAAATTTTGTTACCCACGACGCGTTTCGCTGTAGCCTCAGCTCATCAGGTGGGAGGCTTGAAGTTGACCAAATTTAATTCATTAAGATCTGGTGAAATTTTGGCAGGTTAACATAGGAAGGTGTAACTATGATACCGAGTTTTCGAAAGGTATAAATGGCATTTCCAAGCTAGCAAATATTTCTGCATTCCGTGCAGTAATTGGTGTCAACTCAGCGGGCGGCTTTTTACAATTGAAGAAACATTTGCTAGTTTGGAAATGACATTTATACCCTTCGAAAACTCGGTATCATAGTTACACCTTCCTATGTTGACCTGCCAAAATTTCGCAAGATCTTAATTAATTACATTTGGTAAACTTCGAGCCTCCCACCTGATGAGCTGAGGCTACAGCGAAACGCGTCGTGGGTAACAAAGTTTCATCTGCTTCTCATTGATTTCTTCGATATATCTATGTCATTTCAAGAAAATCAATTGATATCGGAAGCCATGGCAAGTTGATTCATTGTATGCAGCAGGCAGCGGAACTGCAAATGTTTATTGGATACTAGTGGGCCCGTGCGTGAAAAAATTCATGCAATAATCGATACGTATGCCTAATGCCTCTAGGCCGGTGCGGAATCTCCTCTTCTCTTATTTGCTTCTTAATTTTGTTCATTGATCCTTTGCCGTGCTCTCATCTTTAGGTCTTCTATATTGTCAGGCAGAAGTAACATCTTGAGTAAAACACTCCAACAAACTTAAACAAAATGGCAGCTTATATATGTGTTCGCTCCGTAGCAATGGTACCGTTGATACAGTCTTTCCACCTCAAATGTCTGTTTGATTTGAAGTGCTCAAATTTTGACCTATGAAAAGAAAACTGCTTCGTCAGAGAAAAACTGTAAGCTAGAAGAAATAATTGTCTACTGCATTTGAAAAATCATATTTCATCGGTTTCGTTGACAATTACATCAAAGTGGGAAGAATAGCTCCTGCAACGAAATCATCTGTGGGAAGAAACTACGAATCAAGCAGCTTGCAGCTTGGGAGTGCCAATGGAAGCTTCAGATATCTTCAGTGCTACGATTTCAACTTCGGCAATGCAAGAAGTGCATTCACTCATAAGGTCGTCCTATACTTTGCTCGTAGATTCGATGTATGGAGAAGCTAATACTCGTACAAATTAGACTAAGCCTGCGATGTCTTCATTGTTGGAATTTCAACTGTCCCTGCTTAAGATACGTTTGCCATCTTCTGCAACCCGGCCTATTTTCTGCCTTTCACTTTCACTGGAGCTTGAGAGGACGACCAGAGCCTCCAACCTGGGCTAAATTCCGCCTATCTGTTTTGTTAAAGCGTGACATAAATGGACAAACAGATAAATACACACCTGTCTTTATTATATTGTAGATGCTGCTTACTGAAGAGCTTCTACGATCTCTAGAGCCCTACTATCGCTTTCCAACAGCTAGATGCTTTCGTCAATGTTTAAGAATATATAAATATTTGTTCCGTAATTGCTAAAGGTTCAGCAACTGATGTGCTTGTGGGTTTTGAATTCATAAGCTGGAGCCGCGGCGACTGCACTGCAAGAAATTTGGGCGTTTTTTGATTGACTTTCCATTCGTCATCAGTTGTCCCACAGCCGAGGAACACGAGTGCATCATCTTTGTGCTAGACGTGTCATCATGACACGCTTAACCTAACTTTACTATAATGGTAATGAATTATTTCGCATAGTGTAAATACACTTAAGTAGGCATTCCTTTTGCCTTAATTGTTGCATTTTGGAGATCTACTAGTGAAGAACAGGAGAAGCCAACGCTGTGAGAATCTGAAAATGGAGCTCAGCTGGCGAGAGATTATTCATTTCTCAGCGACATTAAGTACTTGCCTGTTCTTCACACTAACAAGTCTTTAAAGCTTCTACAATTAGACAAAGGACTGCGTTGTTAGGTGTATCCACTGTATGCGAGATAATGATTATTACTTCATCATAGTGAAGTTTGTTAAAGTGTGTCATAATGATGCATATTTCTAGGTGTTTCGTGACGCTCTTGACACGTTGATCATGCATTTCTGTGTCTCGGGTTAGGAAGAAGCAGAAAATGCATCTAAGTGCTTCAAAACACCCAAAATTTTTCCGAGTGAAGAGACATACTTTAATTTACAGTAACGATCTACATGGTAGTATGAATCTTAACACGAGTATCGTTCGTGTGACTATACAACGAAGCTTTTATTCAACGATGTCTTCTGCTTGCTGTGTCTGTTGTGATGACACACCCCTCTTTGCATAAAACACATAGGGTAACATGTCTACTAGTCTAGTACCCGTTCACCATGCTAGGTGCCGTTCACTTGGCACTGAAAAACTTCCTGTGTGAAAACTAGAAGTGCTAGAAAGCCGTGAATAGGCTTAAACTGTTGGGTAAGTAGTGTCGCACTATCCCTGAAAATGATGGTGAAAAAATGGTGGTTTTCACATTTTTTCATGTTTTTAGTGAAAAAAAAGTGAAAACCACCACCATTTTTTTGTCATATTTTTTTCACCTGTCATTTTCAGGGATGGTGCAACACTACTTAGCCTACAGTTTAAGCCTATGCACGGCATTCTAGCACTGCTAGTTCTCACACAGGAATTTTTTTAGTGCCAAGTGGACGGGTACTAGACATGTTACCCTATGTTAATCCAACTATATTCTCGATACATGATGTACTCGCTCCCTTAATGGGCCTCACTCACCCTAGGCTTGTCCCGAGTTTCGCAGATATTACAGCTGGCCGCAGTTCCTGCTGACGCGGTTAGTGTGTAGAGTTAAGTAAGTCCTCTATGCTTGCTCGTCTGCTGCGCGAGGTGGGCCGCCAAATAGTGGTAAGCGACCCATTCCATGCGGCTCCTACCTGCCCCCGCATGGTGGGCCACGGAAGGGATTGTCCGCACTGTTTTTGCTTTCTTCGGTCTTCTGCTCTTTTCTTATTTCGTCTCCTTGCCTATGCGGCTGGCTAAACGAATAGCCGTGCTATATAGGGCTGGAGATGCTTTGCGCCCATTTCCTGCCTCTAGTAGCCCGCTGGTCAATTGAGAACTTATAGTTCGCATTTAGCATGAGACCTTCCTTACAGAAATGCCCGGACAAAAATCACTGAGAATTAAGCGCGATGCGTCTTGGTATTCCTTCTACTCTTACTACTAGTCGTTCGCATTAGTTTTTACGCTGAATTATTATCGATCACCCCCTTGTGAGCGCTGTGCAGGCCATTGCAGTGGCCCATGCTCAAAGCTCACGGCTTTGTCTCATTAGATATCGTACGGTATCTCCCCAGTTGACCAAGTACATCCCACATTGCCGGCAACCTGCCAATGTTGAGGTCCCTCACATAGAGGAGGTGGATCAGTTCGTCTGTAAAGTAATTTCAGCGATGGCACCATGTCACTTCCTACTTACCTAATCTGGTATTAGGTGTCAAAGAACTCAGGTCGTTGGGTAGCGATGGAGGCGGATGCTACAAATTCAAAATATGTTTGTGGAACGATTCTCCATTGCCGTCTGCCAGCCGGTTCCTGGGAGGTGTTCTGTGCCCGGCAGTTTTGAGCTTACACAGAACATCCTAGCGGCACTCGGCCCATTGAATCTTTGCTCTATTGAACCTCTAAACATTGGCCATATTCGGCTGGAGTACCCAGCCTCGCCGACCAAAGAGCTCTCTATGTCAATTTACCAATTGCGTTATCGGTTAGGTTGGTGATCAAAACACATGTGTTGACGTGGGTGTATTAGAAACATTGACCATATTTGTAATCTCTTAGTTGTGTAATATCAGCTAACTCTAGCCATATTTTCGCTTTGTTTCGTATTACTGTCTATATTGTTCACGGTTGTGTTGCTTCAGCCGCGACTACGGTCGTTAAACTAAGGGTACTAATATTGATGTAGAGTTAACAAAAATCTGCATAGAATGGATTCTCGAACGCTACACGGGTTCACCTCCCCTTAAGCAGGTATGGATGTAGAAAATTTGAGCTTTTGCCTCTCTGTCTTCGGACAAAAACTTGAACTTTATCCGTAACCATTTCCTCATGAATTAATCTACCTTTCTCTTGCTGACTTTACTTTCCTGTGTTCTTCGTCTTCTTTCCCGACTTACTGTTCTCATGTGCATAGATCCTGTGTGGGATCCACGTTTCTATCGACATACTATATGTCCCTAATTGCTTCCTCTGTTAGGTCGCAGTTGTGGAAACGGAGGCTTCAGCTCTACAAAATAATAATTAATGTGAATGTTTCATAGGAATAGCTCCGTCTGAAATGTTGTACGTAGAATACGCTCTGATAGATAGGGTTAAGCGCAAAATATTAATAAGTGCGAGGGTACATTGCGCCTTCGCATCACAGAAGCGAGCCCTCAGGGGTATATTCTGACGGGCCCTTCTCACCAGTATCTCGCAAACATTAATACTGACGGCTCTATATCTAATGACGCAGTGTCATATGCATATGTTCATGCATTGCGTAAGCACGCTTGCCGTCCGTATACAAAGCGTAGCTTCCTCATATACAGCTTAGCTGTATGCCATTTATAATGCTCTACACTATGCTAATCAGCTGCTAAATATGAATGTAGTTTTAGTAAATGACTCTCAGAGTGCAATACAGAGCATCACTCAGTATAATCCAGCTCATCCACTTGTTGTACAAATCCAAAGACGGATCGCAACTAGCCCCAAGAAATTTTCTTCCTGCTGGGTTCCCAGTCACTGTGGAGTCCTAGGAAACGAACTAGCTGATCAAGCTGCAAAAACTGCTCTCAACGAGTCCCTAAACCCCACACTAATCCCACGTAGTGACTACCAGTGGTACTACAAGAAACGAGTCCGAAAGGCTTGGGAGACGGAATGGACTACCAAGGATCCAGACAATAAACTCAAAGAAATACAACCATCGATATTTACTGCTCATAGTGCCCAAAGTACCAACAGACGATGGGAAGTCTGTTTGGCGAGACTGCGCGTGGGTCACTCCCACTTAACCCAAACATATCTGATGAGCAACGATCCCCAACCAGATTGCCAACATTGCAATCTTCCCCTGCCTATCAAGCAAAGGCTAGTGGCTTGCCGTCAATTTGATGCCCAACGCCGACAGTGCTTCGGCGCTCATGCTGACAATATCAAGGACTTCTTCTCTGATAGCCTAACGGCCTTCCGAGGCCCTTTATATTCTTTCGTCTCCAGCATAGACTTACTATACTATCTTTGAATGACTGAAACCTCAATCCAATCATAAAAATCACCCGACTCTGCCACATTATCGAAAGACACTATTTAACCTTACAATTCTATATTTAATACTTTGACTATTCCTTGAATACTAACGCCATCAATGACGAATGAATAGATCGCTGTTATATCATCCTTGTATCGAATACGGCAGGAAAACCCTGAAGATAATATTAATAATAATAATAATCTGACGGGCCCTTTCCCTGCCACAATATATTTGGGCATCACGCACCAAAGGGTCCCGAGTGCCTTTCCTGCAGATGTTGCAGCTTGCCGCAGTTCCTACTGACGAGGTTAGTTATGTAAAGTTAGGTAGGCTCTCTAAATTTCCTTTACTGTCCCGCGAGGTAGGCCGCCGACCGAGGTGACCGACTTTTTCTGCGGAGCTCTTACCTTCGTCCGTGCGGAAGGGCACAGAGGGGACCCGTTCGCACGGGCGCTTCTTTCTTCTATCTTCTTCTCTTGTCGTCCTTCATCTCTTGCCGCCTGAGCACAACGTTGTGGTTACGGCTGTCAGCCGAGTAAAGTATCTTGGATCACTATTGTCTTAGATTCGGAAATAGCGGAACAATACCATTGTAATAGTAATAATCACAGAAGCAGGGCGCGCGACAACGTTTTCGTCAACAAAACTTAACTGTCCTCCTTTCCATGCCATCAAGAATTACCGCAGAAACTTACGATAAAATTGTTTCAATTATTGTGAAGTATTTATCAGCATATCTACAACGTGTTTGTAATATCACCTTCCAGAGCAGCTCCCCCCCTTCTGACCGTAAGTCCCTGGTGCACACCTAATAGTAAAGGGATAGATACATGCACTGCGATCTTCATTTTCGATTATTAGCTGCTGTATTAATATATTACAAATGGTGCTGATGCGCTCACTAATAACGCAATCACAAGTTTGAATGCTTGACAGTTCAGCTGAAAATCATTGATATTTTCCTTATAAACTGCTTCATCACATTCTCATTATATGTTGCAGAAACATTCATTCGGACTTTGCCTGAACTTCTGGAATAAATTATGCACGAAGTCCCTCGTCTCGCTGTACCTTGTGGTTGTGGAGCGTTAAGTTGTTGAGGCATTTAGAGATCATCATTTTTGAAAGCAAACAACCTTTTAAGGACCAATTTAAATGTTTTTGTTAATGGCATTCATTTTCCGAGGTTTGGGACCCAAGTGGCTTGGCATTGTGTCACGTGCTTGGGCAGCGAACCATTACTTCAGGTTGCTGTTGATCCTCATCGTATCGAAAATAGTTTCGTAAAGAAGCTTAACGTAGCTATAATAGAACTTCGAGTTTGAGGAAATTCTTTGGAAAGTATTGCATTTGCGATGTAGTGCGTCTTTTGTAGTAAACAAGCTACAAGCATGGTTTATCTCGTCTGATGTTCTGAGTTACTTGTTTGCTTCTCCTGGCTGGAAGGAACGTTGTATGTGAGAAGTTTTCGCCACTGCAAATACTGTTGCCATTACGCCTAATTCGTAATATTAGCCTACCAAGCAAGGGAACACAACTTTCCTCTTGGTGTATTCATGAAATATACACCTTGTCCTAAAGAATGTACACAAGCAGTTTTCCCCCTCAGGGGGCATAGAATGGGCCATAGGGTTAGGTTAGTTAGGTTCGCCCATCCTACGTTATGGGGCCCGGCGCCCCAGGGGGATCGTGTCGTGTGGGTTACCTTAGTCATTAGCTAGGCCTTCGGGACGTCTGCCTTTCGTGCCCACTTTACTTCCTTCCCGATTTCATACTCCTACTTGCTCATACTTTATACTGTTCTTCCTCGTCTTTCCCATCTTGCTGTTCCCATGCGCGTTGATTCTGTATGGGAACACCTTCGTGCATGGGTTCCTCATTTCTATCGACATACTGTAAGTCCCTTGTTCCATCCTCTCTGACATCGTTCCGCTCACAAACGGACGCTTGAACTTTCTGTCTGTCCAGTTTCTGCTGAGAAGGTTAGTTTTGTAAAGTTAGGTAGGCTCTCAATACTTCCCTTCTGTTTCGGGAGGTGGGCTGCCGATCGAGGTGGCTGACCTATTCCCTCTAGACGTCTACTTTCTTGAATTTCGTTTCCTTCCCCTGTGCGGCGTAACTGAGCGAAAGCGTTCAGCCGTGCCCGGGGGTTGGAGATGCTCAATTTGCGCCTTTTTAATATCAGTAGCGCACTGACCACTCTGAGACCTACCGGCAGAAAAGCCGAGACAAAAATCATTGACTATTTAAAACGCGCCCTAGTCGGCGCATGAGCCTGTGGTTAAACACAGGAATAGTTCGGCGCGATATAGGCAGTGTGCCACTGAAGCGCTAGTAAAAACTTCTACTACTACTACTACTACTACTACTACTACTACTACTTTCTGTCTGTCTTTTGTGCCCACTTTGCTTCCTTCCATTTTCATACTCCTACTGATCTTACTGTTGTCTCTTCTTCCTCTTCTTTCCCGACTTGCTGTTCCCATGCGCGTTGATCCTGTGTGGGAACACCTTCGTGCATGGGTTCCCCGTTTTTCTATCGACATACTATATGTCCCTTTCTTTTTCCTCTCTTAGAAGAGCTTAGTACTTATTTAGGGAGGCTTAAATCTTCTTCTGATACCTAATTGCCGGGTCATTTCACTGCACACGCACGTACGAGTGCATGAAAAACTACTTGGTAAATCACGGACTAGCTGTATAGTACGGAAGCGAAAGTAATAGATACAGTCCTTAGGGGTATATTGTGGCGGGCTCTATCCCTGTTACAATACATACGAGCCTCACGAACCCAAGGGCTGTCCCGAGTGTTTTTTTCGCAGGGTATGTTGCAGCTGGCAGCCGTTCCTGCTGAGAAGGTTAGTTTGGTAGTTTTCCATACTTCCTCTTTTGTTCCACGAGGTGGGCTGCCGAATGGCTGTACTCAACTCATCCCATGGGTCTCCTACCTGCTCTCGTGTGGGGGCCACGGTAGGGACCCTCCGCTGAGTGTATTTTTTATTCTGTCTCCTTCTCTTTTTCGTTTCCTACACTGCGCCGCATGGTTGGGCGAATTCGTTCAGCCGGGCGGGGTTGGATATTCTTTGCGCCTTGTTCCCGCCAGTGGTAGCGCACGCGGCTGATCGAGACTTTCCGACAGTAATACGGTGATGAAACATTCACATACTGGTGCGGCCTAGTAAACTGAATCTCACTTTTTGGATCACGTCGCATGACGTAGGTGGTAAAATCTGGAATACAATAATTATTATAAATATATAAACTCTAGGCATATGTATATGTTTTGTGCTGGCACCTCCCGTTTTTACTTGAAGATGCAATACTTTTAAACGTTACTTGTATAGCCAGAAGTTGGTGGTCAAATACCAACCGGGAACTGGATTGGAAGTTGCGGTGAGTTGCTCGAACTCAATCGAAATTGGCGAAGATCGATCCTGCTGAAGTTGCTCTTCAAGCCAAGTTACAACACTAGTCAATTGAACGATTTCTCTTTGCTAATGTACAGAATGTTTTGCTTAGGCCTCCTGAGCACAGCTGTGTATTAACCAAGGTAGTTACTAAAATCTTAACCGTCCAGTCAGTTATATCAGCAAGTGTCACTGGTGAAGTTTCGTACACTTCGCTTATTTAGCTAAATTAGATCTCGGAGAGCTTCATGCGTTTGTTTGCTCGAACGAACCCAGCATCGCACTCGAATACAGAGCTGAGAAAACTCGTTCATTTGACTATAGTCATCAACCGAATAGTAAGTACGATACAAAAATTGCAAGCGGATGGAAATTCCGTGTGTATCTCTTACGTGCCTGGCCATGTTGACATCGCGGGCAATGAGCACGCTGATGAGGAGTAGAGGCAGGTGGCCCTGTCGGATTTGCCCGCGGCAAACCGTGCAGTCCCCTCCCCACTAATCAAGCCGAACCTGCTCGAACTGTGGCAATCCCAGTAGCTGGCGCAGAGAAATAATAAATTACGAACGATCAAAGAAACCGTCCGACAGTGGCACACGTCAAATAGTGACGACCGCCGAATGGACGTCGTACTGTGCCGACTGCGTATTGGGCACACGAGACTTACGACTATCTGCGGATGAGGCATCCGCAACCCTACTGCGATGACTGCGTCGTACCTCTCACGGTCTTGCATTTACTGCCCGAGTGTCCCACTTTTTCCGACGAGCAGAGGGGCTGCTATCCGGACCTGCATGGTCGAGATGCCGACTCCATCCTCCGAGGAATGCTTTCTGAAAGACCTCGCGGCCAATTTAATAGAAATGCCCTTAAGACTGTTCTTACCAGATGTAACCTCTATCACAAGCTGTGATGAACCCATTACGGTAAGTGCTATCGTAAACTGCGGCCCTGCCCATTTCTTTGTGAATTACGTATACTATGTGTAAAATTAATATTGATAATAATGATCTCCTTACTAGTTTATAATATAAAATGGGACAATGTCCACGCCCTAGCGGCGCACGAGCTTGTGGCTAAACACTGGAATAGTTCGGCGCGATATAGGCAGTGTGCCACTGAAGCACAAGTAAAAGTTTCTAATACTGCTGTACTTACTATTGTGTGAATTTGCCTTAAAGTCATATTTTCCTCGAGTCGAGCTCAAGGCGAGTTGCGCCTCAAACAATTTTTGGCTCCGTGAACATCGGTCTTCATATTTGTCCAATGGCAATACTTGCCTCTTTGTGTCGCCCACCACGCAAAGCTTTCAAAAGCATTGTAAATCGAAATTCTACTGATGTTGAAACGAGGTACGGCTGAACCTTGACAGACATTAGCCAGTTATTGGTGATGTACATTGCTGTCTTACTGCGGCACTTTTACCGTCGAGTTCTAACTAAATTTCTAGTCACTTGACAAAGGTTTGTTATGCTCCATACGTGTTGGAATTTCGTATGAATTGGCTCAGATGATGGTTTTTGTTGTCTTACGTATAGTGAGTTTATAAGTATATTTAGAATTTTCAGTGTTTCATTCGAAATAATTACCGTGCGCGTGCAGTACTTCGGTGTCCAAATATATAAAGTAGTAGCAATGTAAGATCTTGTAATGGTAATGCAATGAAATAGTTTATGTTTGTATTTTACAGTATAATGTAGCGGTATCTCTAAACTAGAAGTCTTTTGATACTTTAGGATATATTTTTTTTGTAAACCATCTACCAAGTGCCGGCTCCGCTTCTTCCTTCGTCAGCAATGGCTGCAATTTGTATCGCAGTCGTTCGTTTTGCTTGCATCAATTGAGCGTTTGTTGAAGCTGCAGTATCATATTTGACGTGTAGCGAAACTTTTTGCTCATTATTCTTCATGAACATGAAAGGGCTTCACTCTTGTTTCATTTGGAGACTATACTATGCTCTGTGCCGCCCTTTCCCTGTCAGAATATGTATGGGCCTTACGCACCCAGGGGCCCACCTGAGTACCTTTTCCCTCGAGATGTTGCAGCTGGCTGCAGTTCCTGCTGACGAGATTAGTTTTGTAAAGTTAGGTAGGTTCCCTATATTTTGTTTTCTGTTCCACGAGGTGGGCTGTTGATCGAGATAGCCGACCCAGTCCGTGGGACGTCTCTCTCTCTCTCCTGTGGAAGGCCACAAAAGGGGCCGTCCACTCGAGTGTCTTTCCCTATTCTTTGCGCTTGTTTCCCTGCCCGTTAGCTCATGTGGCCGGCACGAGACTATGTGTTACGCCCACGGTGGCCGTACCGAGCCTCACTGCTTGGATCACACTTTGTGTGGGTGCGGTGGTTATATTTGAAGTTAATAATATTAATAATAATAATAATACTTTGTACACCCACACATTAATACCAGAAGTAGTTTAAATATCAATTTTTACTAGACACGAAGTAACAAAGCGTTAGAAGCTACAGCAATACCGGTTTTTCTAAAAGTCCTGGTACACTATCATGTTATATATTTTTGATCAGCTTTGAATAGTAAACCTTATTCTCTGTGACACGAACTAAAAAGCAATTCTTTTCAGGTATATACTTGTTATTTGCAGTATGGTAATATACACATACGCCACCATCGAAGCGAATCCCACTGAGATATCTGCTCTCAGCTCGAGCCGTGGTAAGTTTGACATGGACGGCCAAAGAATTACGGAGGCGGGGTGCTTGGTTGTAGATCTACACTGAGCCTCTGCGACGTCCTGGTCGAAGCTAACACTCTGTGGATGGTTATACGTCTAACCTTTAGCAACATGGTGACGCGGAACTCGTCGTGGCCCCTCGTGGAGGATTGCGGAAGTCTCAATTCTGTTTCCTTCCATTGCGGTGCACATGTACCTCACCACTATTTATATTAGTGGCAGTTACCTAAAAGGGATAAATCTGCAATCTGTATCACGGAAAATAACTTTTACTCAGGAAGCTGATCACAAATATGTAATATGAAGTGCAACAGCACTTCTGCAAAACCCAGTAAGGTAGGTAGGTAGGTTAATCACACTAGTGTTGTAAGTAGCAACTAGAAAATGTTGCCAAATAGCTGCCATTTGACAGCAGCCATGAACTGTAAGCAAGTGCAATAAACAGAGACTGGCATTGCTAGATGCTGTGTACCTCAGGAGGATATTCTGGCGAGTCCTATCCTTGTCAAGATATTTTTCGCCTCACCTCCTCAAGAAACTTTACCTGGATGACTTTTCCGCGGGTGATGCTGCATCTGGCAGCAGTTCCTGCTGTTGAGGGTACTCTCTAAGGAGAGGGGTTAGGTTTTCTGTACTTCCCCTTCTGCTTCGCGGTGTGGGCCGCCGGTTAGTGGCGAGCGACCCATCCCACGAGACTCCTTACTTCTCCCATGGGGGGAGGAGACATGGAAGGGACCTTCCTTCCCCTCTTCTCACAAGTGTTTCTTCTGTCCTCTTCTCTTTTCTTCTTTCGTGTCTTTGAGATGCTTTGCGCTTGATTTACCCGCCAGTAGTAGCGACAGGAATGTCTAGATAAAATATTCCTACTGACCTGTGTAAAATAGGCGAGCTTTCACTGTAGACATTACTCATTGAGTGTGTACGGTAGGACATTTGTACCTATTTAACATTTCGTGTGCAACGAAGTTCTTAAGCGGCTGCTTTTATTTCGGGTATGAGCTTGTGTATCGATGAGCTATGATAAAAATATATAAAAGTGTGTACAGTAGATGATAAAATTCCATAATATTGTGAAGTGATCACAAAAGGTCATGAACAGTGCCAGGTTAAAATAATTTCATTCCAAGGGTATATGCTACCGAGCCTCACCCCTGTCCTGTCACAATATCTTTTGGCCTCAAGTCCCCAATGTCCTCTGAGTCGGTGTTGGTGGTAAGCGACCTATGCCACGGGATTCTTGCCTACTCCCGTGTGGGGGGGGGGCAATATTAGAGGCCCTTTGCATTAGTGTTTCTTTCTTTTCTGTTCTGTTTTCTGTAGTCGTTATTTTGATATGCTTTGCACCTTATTTTCTGGCCAATAGTTGCACACTAGGTTAGGATTGAAACAACTAGAACTCACCTGCTGAGTTCGGCATCATATTGAGACCTTCGTCCTGTAATGACGAAATATGTTGCGTATCACTGCTAACACAGCGCACTGTGCCTGCTGCTGCGGTGGATAAACTACGACTCTAGATATAATATTTAACGATTTTTCTTAGATTTACGTTCTAGATCATAAATCGCAATATTTCAATCAATTGTTTCTACAGTTTATTGTATTTACGATATCTCTAATTTCTTATGATGCTTATACACATACACGAATATAGTGTTTCTGTATCCTTTTCATCATTACCTTACAAATTGTACATAGAAAAATCTAATACTAAGAATGACCGTCGTGTATTTATATATACTGTGTTTATATTTTTATTTATTTATTTATTTATAGGTTTCGTGTCACGCTCTTAACGAAATAGATAGGCAAAAATTAGCTCTGGCCTTCCTGGCTTCATCAGCTTAATGATCGGCTAAAAGACTGTGCTGATCCTGCCAAGCTTCATAGGAAACTGACAGGTAGAAAATATTCCGGGTTGCTGATGATGGCACTCGAACAGGATATCTGATTCCAGTCTTTCTTTGACAAATTTGATGTCCACTCGATGCAGATGCATACAGCTTCTCTAAACAATCTCCTTCATCGTGATGTGTGCTCTCTTCTGAGGTCTTCTCCATCCAAACTTCAGCCGCCTTTAGTTTACACTGATTGTCTTATTTTGACTGCATAATTATCGAAGCAAATGGTAAGATATTCTTCTGCGGTCAGCACGAGCGTAAAAACCACGATGATTTCTTGGGAGCAAATGGTTTTCTCCATTTTGGGTTCTTCTTTCAACAGAACAAGTTTTCTCTGGGTCCGAGTTCTATGCCACCCTCGAGTATCTTTGATACAGACCTCCATATTCACTAGAAGCAATATCAACTGTGGGCAAAGAATATTGCTAATCGTTAGTTACAATGAATGCAGTTCTTACTCTTCCTGCTTGTCTTGCCGTTCCCGTGGAGCCTGATATTCATTACTTTACATCGAAATTATATTTTCTTTTGGTATACGATGTGCACATTTTGTAGCAAATCAGCGAAGCGTCGAGTAACCAATTTTTTCCGGTACAGTAGACGTAGTAATTATTTATTCCAACTTCTTGGACGCGAAAATTTTGTTTTGCTGAAGCTATCTCACTGTGTATTCTGGATACGCAGCGGAAATGAAAATTCAGTGATGTTTCAGCGTTTACTAATAAACTTTTCTTTTTTTTTTGCATGTTATGTAAGGGTGGGAAGGAGTGTGCTGAAGACGAATTAAAGTGTACTGCTCAGTAGAAAGCACGTATCTCTTACGCTAATTTGAGTTGGCCGTCGTAGCGTTTTCCTCTATTTGTATTTTAGTAATTAAAGTACATTCAGTGAAGAAATGTAATCACAAATTTCTTGTGATGAAGAAAAAGCAAGTCAAAGACGAAAAGATTCCGCGCCGGCCTATATTAAGCAAATTTATATATCTATTGTTGTGTGATTTTTTCACGCTTGGGTCCACTAGTTAGGTAATAGGTAACATAAAAAGGTGCTCTTCAGTGGCGTTGAGTGAGTAGCTATACTACCGAGAGCCCTCACGTGTATATTCTGGCGGACCCTCTCCCTGCCAGAATATAAGGGCCTTACGACACCAGGGGCTAACCAGAGTACCTTCTCCGCAGTTGTTGCAGCTTGCCGCAGTTCCTACTGACGAGGTTTGTCTTGTAAAGTTAAGTAGGCTCTCAATACTTCCTCTTCTGTTTCGGGAGGTGGCCAACCTATTCCGCTAGGCTCCTACTTTCTCCCGTGCGGAGGGCCACGGAAGGGACCATCTGCAGGGGCGTTTCTTTCTTCTGTCTTCTCCGTTTTTCGTTTCTTTCCCCTGCGCGGCGTACGAATCGGAGTACTTGAAGGTTGGACCTTAGGTATCCTAGATCCTAACCAACCATATCAGTAGCGTTATCTTCCTGACGCGAGCGAAACCGGAAGAACAGTTATTGCTCAGACTTCCTGTAATTGACGACAACCATTTTACCATGTTGAGGGTATGGAGGCAGCTCAAGTAGCTCGCCACTTAGGAGCATGAGGTTTGAATGGATTAGGTCGAAACATACGGCGATATGTTGAAATGATTTTGGAACAGCAGTATGAATTGAAGTTAAATCAGGGCGTCATTCTAGCTTAAAATTTACCTCTGATGTTCTAGAAGCCTCTACTAGCCTCCACTGAAATTTTCTATTGATATGTTTATTGTTCAATTGGTATGTTTTATTCATTTATTTGTGTATTTAATGGCTTGAAATTTGAAAGTGACATCTTTTTGACGATATGGATATTATTTAAATACTCAAGTCTCCCTGACTTCTCCAACTAGGAAAACTGCACATACTGGTTCGTGCTTCATGGCTGCAGTCAGTTCATGATTGTCACAGCAATGGAGCGAGAGACGGAAGTCTAATATGAGAGCCGAACAGCTCGGCGGGGAAAATAGAGGTCTCCGGTAGTTTCACCAGTCGCACCAGTCCGGTAATTTCACCAGTCGCAGCGGCTGCGCATCCAACTCTATATCCCGTTTTAGAGCCATCGGTATAGATGTTAGTAGAGTCATTATGTTGGTCCCTCACGTGATCCATGAAGAGAGTTTTTAGTAAGGGGGATGGGAGTCTTTTTTTTTTCTTTTTTGATATTGCGTGCCGGGGCAAACAGTTGAGACGTATGCATCGGGTAGGCTTGTCTTTGAACAGGACCGGGGCCACCTCAAGGGGCTCGATTTTGCTATGAAGGAAAGGGCTTCGTAGTCATTGGAGGAGGGAAGTGTGTACGGAAAGTCTGCTGCCTCTGCCCGGTCTTGGCACACACTGTTCCAGTCCGGGGATTGTGGGACTTGTTCTAAGCGGGATAGGTACTGATGGGTAAGTTTCGTCATGCGCTGCTGCAGGCAGGGTTCGCCGCTCTGGCGAGAAGACTTGGTATAGGTGATGTACGGAAGGCTCCGGTGCAAAGCATTTTGCGCAGCGTCCAGCCGTTTTAGGACTTTGGTCCTCGCGGACTGATGTACGACACAGCCGTAGTCTAGTCTGGAGCGTACAAGAGTTTGGTAGAGGTATAAAAGGGTTTGCCGGTCCGCGCCCCACGACAGTGTCGTCAGGTGCTTGAGGAGGTTGAGCCTACGCATGCATTGCGCTCTCAGCATCTCGATGTGGGGCTTCCACGACAGTCTTCTATCTATTATCATTCCGAGGAATTTCACCTCTTCGGAATAAATAATCCGTTGTCCTTACATTCCAAGTTCAGGTGACTCCACAAGTCTGGTACGTCGTATATGGAGGGCCGAGGTCTTGGCAACAGAAAAGGCGAAGCCATGGTCGGTCGCCCAGTCACAAACGCGGCTAATGGCTCGCTCCAGTCGTCGATGTAGAACTTCCAGATCTCTCGTGGAGGAGTATGGCATCAGGTCATCTGCGTATAGTGACCCGTGCATGAATTGGGGAAGGTTTGCTATGATGTCGTTCATTGCTAGTAGGAACAGGGTACAGCTAATGACGCTACCGTGCGGAACCCCTTCATCCTGCGTCATTTCAGGGGAGAAGGCCTGTCCCACTCTGATCCCGAAACAGCGCTCGCTCAAGAATTGCTGCAAGTAATAATAATAAGCTCATGTATTTCTCATCTGGAGACTGTGTCCAACAAGGTTAGGACACAGTATCCTGAGGTTTTCATGCTTAGTACTAACATATGAATAATACTAAAAAGTAACATAAGAGACAATTCGTATTAAATTAGCAGTGAATTTACTAGAACAAGGCTTGCATCTTAATAAGGAGATAATACTGACACTATTTTCCGTTAAGAGGGGCGCTGGTTACGCAGAAGTGATGTGAATTTTTTTTTTAGATTATGAAATACAGTATGCAGCCTAAAGTGAGCTAGGGCGAGTAGTTGCGGATTAAAAATGTTACGTTTACAGGGATTAAGAGAAAAAAAAGAAGAAAGGTGCAATCGGAAATTTAGAATACCTATATAGACCAGCTAACCATATTCAGGAGTGAGTGAGAAACAGACATGAATTCCAAGAAATAGCTACTAATGTTAATAATGGAACAAAATTGAATTAAAATAGAATAGATAGATTATATTACAA
>LQNS02000138.1:1656137-1667906 GCA_001587735.2 Parhyale hawaiensis
TTCTGTACGCTACCATTCATGCTCTCAATAGAAAAATCTAAAACTTCTTCTCTCGATTCTCTTTTCTCTGGCCAACTGTATTTTACAAACGGTACTTCAAACTCCCAAGAAACCTATTCTTCTTTAACTCTGTGTAGCCTACGTTTCTTTCATCATCTCATTCACAATGTGTAGGCATTGTGCCAGTGACTCTCAGCAGTCCATAATTATTATTACTGGCGGAAAACGATATAGATGTTCTCTGCCTTTCAGAGACTTGGTTTGAAAGTAGCACCCCCGGGCCTAGCTCATATCTAAGCATTCCCCCCTATAAATTATTCAGGCAAGATAAAAAAAAAACTAACAGAGGCAGTGGTGCAGCCATTTATGTTAACGAAAATTACACTGTGAAACAAATCTTAAAAAAACAAAGAGTGTGAGAATGTCGAAATGCTCGGGCTGTCCATTCAGATGAACAAATCCAAATCGTTTATCGTTGGCAGCGTCTATAGGCATCCGAAAGCCACAGTTGACGCCTTAAACACATTAGGGGTTAATAAAGCTTTGGAAAAACCCATGAAAAAAGATTTCTATATCTTAGGAGACTTCAACATCGACGTCACGAACGAAAACGATAACATGACTCGGCTGCTTCAGCGCTTAAACCTTTCTCAGCTTCAAGGATTTGCTGTCAGGTTATTACCGGTTAGACTTAACTGGAAGAACATTTATCACTCTCACGAGTTGAGTGAGAAATATGCATGAGTAATAATGGCGAATTTACATTGAAGAGAAAACAATATAACAGCTAGAGTTAATTGCAAGTCATTTATTGCTCTTTTTGTTTATGCTGCAGTGTACGCATTCAAGGTTCGTTATGTTTAGTTTTTTTTTTTTTTTGCAGTTTTATGCTATTTCTCAAATCATGTTAAATATTGTACGCACGAATTGAGAAGAGAGTAGGAGAATAAGCGTTCATACACATGAAACAATATTTAATATTTTTACTCCTGGTGTATTTCCAGAACGAAATAAAAATAAATTTTCTGTATAAAACTGAATTCTGTCAACATGTGCATAACATATGAAACTAAATGATCTTCAATGTTTAATAAAAAAGTTTCACACTATCTTAATTTTCAAGGGTGAGAAAAATAACCGTACAGCAGAAAAAAGCAGGGGCGCCGGAATGGGGGGGGGGGGGTTGCGGGTAGGAGGGGCAATGATCCCCCTGCCCCTTCAGTGGGGGCAATAGGGGGGGAGCGGCAGCATGTGCCCTTTAAGTGGGGGGTAACAGGGGGGCAGCCTGTACCCTTTTTCTGGAAGAAAATATGCTTTCACTCTCTATTTTCAAGAAATGGAAAGGCTTAGTATCCAGAGAATTTCAACAATCTACAAAAAAAAAAAAAAATCTGCAAACAACGCTGCATCGTCATACTTGAAGCATCATTAGGAACTTGCTCATTTCTATGCATTTGTGCCGAATTTATCTCACTAATTTTATTTCTGTAAATGAACGGATTATATTTCAGTCGTAAATAATTCGGGTAGAGCGGAAACTTTGGCATTTTTCCATGAGTGTAATAGCTGGTGATTTGCAACCGTTGATTCTTCGCAGGGGCGCCGGAACCGGAGGGACAGGAGGGGCAATTACGCCCCTGCCGGTGAAGGGCAATAAGGGCCAGCATGTGCCCTTTTCTAAAGGTAAAAAAACATTTTTAATCAGCTACTTACGAGTAGTTTTAGCACATGCAGTGGGGTAAAAAAGAAACTCGTCTGGCAATACTTTTATTACATTCTAAATTATTTTAGGTTTCTGACCATAATAAACTACATAGCAAACGATTAATCGACATTCCCTCTTTGAATTGCAGTGCCGCTGTATGAAATAGCTACCAATTAAACTAACAAAGTCTTTTCATCAGTAAAAATAATATATCAAATCAGAGGGTAAATAGAAAGTCTTCATAAAGGAAAAACGTCCTTATAATGACTTTTTAATCAATGTTCTGAAGAAAGCATGTACGGCTGGAAATATTCAATGGCGTGACAGCACGCAATCCCTATGGCATCTCACCGATTTGTTTCCCACAGAACTCCGGTGAAAGGCTGTGCTACTTTTCTATTATCATTATCATCAAGATTAAGAATA
Source organism: Parhyale hawaiensis (assembly GCA_001587735.2). NCBI lineage: Eukaryota > Metazoa > Arthropoda > Malacostraca > Amphipoda > Hyalidae > Parhyale > Parhyale hawaiensis. Next base: position 1,658,269 of record LQNS02000138.1, read on the forward strand.
TTTTCGTTGCCCAACTGATTTATCGTTATAATATCATGAATTCTCTTTTGGATCCAAGTCTTGTAATTGAGCAGGCCACTCTAAATATGCAACGTGCTGGCTCTGGAGGAATGTCTTAAAAGTGGCCGCTATGTATATTGGAATACTGTCCTGCATTTAAGACAGAATTCCTTGGCAAATCGTCATCACATTGGGAACAAAATTTCAACCGACATGTCCAGGCGAAATAAATAGGTTGTTTACACGAGCCAGAGGCCCTTCACCATAAGCGTTGATGCTTCCCATACCATGCAGAAGCTGTACACCTTGTAGCGTTGAAACAGTACACCTGGGATGAGATTCTCCACCTTTCCTTCCTCGATCAATATGCCTGCATTCACTGCCTAGCCTACAGTGCTTGCTTTCGTAGCTAAATAGAAGTATTCGCCAGTAAGACGTCACGATCCTTTTGCCATTTAACAAATTGCAAACATTTTCGATTCTCCATTGATATCATTGGTTAGCGTCCTACGATACTGCCTCCCCGCCCAAATTCTTTCAACTAATTCCAGCTTGTAGAAACAGAGCATTGTCCCACAAGATCGTACAGGGGCGCCGGAACGGAGGGAGAGCAATTGCCTCAATAGGCACGAGATTCGTGTTGCGTCTTACCGGCGAAGAGTGGTTTTAGACATAAGCAAATGCAATCGGCTAGGCAGAGATGACAGACAGATTATGTTCAACGAGGAAAAGGTGAAAAACTCATCCTAAGTGATCTGTTTCAGCGCTATAAGGTGGAGGAGGTTCTGTCATGGTATGGGGAGCAGTGAGTGCTCATGATCCTGGTCCTCTGATTCGTTTAAACGCCCTGTTTAGTTTGTCTGATCATGCCGACTAAACAGTTTGGTCTCCCTTTTGTTGATAATTTGCCAGTGAATCTCAGCTTATTGCGGAACAATGCTCAGTACACATAGCGGCCACTGTCAAGAAATACTTCTGAAGCCATCACGTTGCCCGTTTGGATTGGCCTGCCCTGTCACCAGACTTGAATCCAATATAGAATGTAGGGCATTATATCAAGAACATGTTGGGCAACGGAAATATTTATAATCTTGTTGCACTTTCCTACTGATCTTTCTTACATCTGTTCTTCCTCTTCGTTCTCGACTTGCTGTTCCCATGCTCGTTGATCCTGTGGGGGAATATGCTCGTGCATGGGTTCCACTTGTCGATTGTCACACTATATGTGTCTCTTCATTCTTCCTCTGTGACATCGTCTTTGTTGGGGAAACGGAGACTTAAACTTCTGAACATAATAATAATAGTCACTATCGTCTGTGCTTATTTATTTAGCTGGTCATAAACCATACGCTATTCGTCCTTATCTGTCCGTCAAGGAGCTGCTTATACGGCTCTCTGTCAACAGATTCTATGCTTGTCTAACGAATATTCAACACGCAGTCTGAAAGCAAATTAGATTTATATGTTACGTATTCCAGTTGTATTTGCCAGAGCAACTTTTAAATTATCGTGCCCGTTCTTGCAACCAAGGCTACATGCGTATCACAGATAAAATCGAATTAAAGAGCTAATCCATGCCCCATAGGATAGGCCATACCCTCTCCCCGCCATAGGTCCATCGAATTTATTCCCTATCTAAAAGTAAAGAAACTGTGACAAACAAGACACAAGTAAATAAATAAACAAGACACAAGCGCAGTTTGGAGCTGCAAGACTAACTCGCACGGATAAATTACCTTTTTTGTATGAGCAATTAATCATCAGCAAACAAAGCAGGCATCCAGTCCCTAATATGTCAACAGTTGAAAAAGTTGATCCTTGTAGAATATAGTTGTATCATTGGCTGAAAACAGTCGATTTTGGTTGTGAATAGTGTTTCTTACGGTTCACTATGGTAGATTATGGTTGTTCTGCTAAAACCTTAATGGTTGTAATTGGGTATGTATGGTTGGGAATTATAGTAGGCAATATGGTCGAAGGTCGTGACATATCTCCACCATAGTCACTGGCGGATCTAGCCTCTTCTCGTGGAGGCATCCGCCTCGGTGCCAGGCCCTCTCCCCAATACGAGCCAACCCTCCCCTCCTCGGCCCATATTGAGCCAAGCTACTCCATATTCACCCAAGCCCCCCTTCATTGAGCCAAGCTCGCGACATTTGGCCCTTCAATATTGTTACCATTTAGCCATCACACAAATTTGTGTATTTTGTGCAGCCCCTCCATATTTCATGTACTACAGCCGTCTTCCAACTCTCCCCCTATAGCAAAATGCCTTGCGCTGGCAATAACCGCTGAGGGAGAAGTCCCTGTAAAACATTGTCATTTTTAAAGAAAATCAGCTGGACCTATCTTGACTTCATTTCATATCAATGAATGATTATTGAGAGAGTTTGATCCAGTGAGGAATGTATTTCTCACGATGAAAAAACCACCGACACGGCCACAATTATTGTTAATCTTAGACGTTTCGGTAAACAAAGAAAATCATAGTAGTCATTTATTGAAAATACTGAGAGAAAGGATAAGTTAACAAACTGCTATAGAATGAAAGAAAGTAAATCTAACAAGGGTAACCATTAAAACAATAAATAAATGATTTAGAGTATTGTGAGAACGCATACCTCTGGACATCAAAGCAATGGTAACGAAAAATTCAAATTGGTTCGAAACTAGGATTTCCTTTCTATCACCACCATCAAAATTTGATAATAGATAAATTAACTAGCATTGTGAGAACGCATACCTACCTCTGCCTATCAAAGCAGCGGTAAAAAATTTAAATTTATCCTGAACCTAGGAGTTTCATTCCATTATCACTATCAACATTTGATAATTTGTGCCTCTTGACGCTGATAACAGCTTCATAAAGTTTCTTGGTTATCCTTCGGTAATTTTTTGAGTAATGTTCCGACATATACAAGGCAAAGATTAGTAAACACACTAACAAATTTGCCAATCATTATCAAAATTTACATAATTTGTGCTCGTCAACATTTATAACGATTTTTGCATAGTTTAGATTAGATAGGCGGCAGTAGACGAACCAATAGGCCCATTCCCAAAGAGACACCGGAACTTACACCCCAGCCCTCTATGAGCTTTGCCGTTATGATGGTAGGATAAAGAGGACTGGAGAAAAGAGAAGAAACAAAAAGGGGAAGGATCTTAGCCAAAGAGACGATCATGAATGCACGCAAGCACGATGACGAACCGCTGATATTCAGAGCTTAGAGATGTCAAACTGTGCAATTGGAGCGGGAAAGAGAAGAAGATGGATTAACGTGGCCTCGGAAGCTTTGACCTTTAAGAGTTTGCGACTCCTGGAGGAGGAGTTCTTAGCTGTGGAGGATGTGTCTCCCAATGTATGTCAAGACGATTTTTAAACGCGTTGACTTACCCCGCACCAACAACGTCGGAAGGGAGTCTATTCCAAATTTCATAAAGATGCGTTCATAACTTTTCGAGTTCTGTTGCTGACAAATATGAAATCAAAGACAGAGCAAAAAAAAAAAAATGAACCGACAGATCACTACAAAAAGTTGGTCATTTGCTCTTCGTAATATTCCTAACAAACTGTGCAGATTTCATAAAAATCCACCCATGACTTTTTGAGTTATTTTGCCAAAAAAAAGAAGGCCATGAAAGCAACAGTTGAACGGATCTCAACTAAAAGTCAATCATCTCTTCTTCCTAGCATGCGTAACAAACCCTACAATCCCCTAACAGATGATTTTATTGCCCCACTAGTCATGTGTACTGCATTGTTACATATCGCGACGTAGCCCGATGTCGAATAACATAAACGCCCAGTCACCGCCTGAAGCCACTCCTAGGCTAAATGAAGCCTTCTTTTTCGGCAGATTAACAATTAATATATCTACATTGGTGTTTCTTTCAATCCTGGGCAAGTGGGCATGCGGTAAACGATTTATAACAGTTTTGTTCCCAACTCTACTGCATAAAGAAATATCAGGTTTGTTTCTCTTTCGGATGTTTTTGGGGTTAGCAGTTCATTTCTAGAGGCAATGAAGATCCGCGATCTTTTTACGTCTTATAGAATGTGGTATTAAAACTTCACGCTCTGGCCCCTATGGACAGGTAGCTTAATCCAAATGAAGCACTTTGCAACAAAAAGACTCTTAACAGCTGACTTAAACGCCTGCAGGCCAACACGCCCGATAGCCAATAATTACAATCCCCAACAGACCAGGGAACGAAGCTCTAATACTGAACTGCTCTATACGTGCGCAATTTGCGTAAAGTTTAGTTTGGTTTGTCTGAGATATCGTGGGAAGCAAATCTTTGAATATTTCACTACCTTATACAGACGTATAGTAGTCTCTGAACTAAGCGATTCCTAAGACATTTTAGAAACCGTCTTATGCGTCACAGATACGACCAGTACTTAAACACGCTCAATAAAGCAAGCATGTTAGCTACTTTTTGGCATTCATGAGTTGCCTACATATTTTTCCTTGAGGTTTGCGTATAACCATGGTTTTCATTTTGTTTTCATAATTAATCAACTACAGTAATTGTTGGGCCTTACAGTGGTAATACAGCTACCGAGGCTTATAAGTAGTAAATGTATAACCACAAGCGAATATAATAAAGGTGATTTTTGACACGTAGTAAAAGATATACGGAAAATGGAGTCCAACTCCGCCTGTTGTCCTTTGGGAGTTTCAACCAAGAAACACCTTTTATTTATTATGAGCGCACTAGCTTGCGTTACATTCGCCTTGATATTATCTTTGACTAAAATTTGTATCCAATTACAGAGTGTCGATCCAGAGGAAAATTGGTGACCATAAACTAGCAAACTGACAACATGCTTCTACAAAACGCTCTCCAAATGCTATAGCATGGCTGTTAAAAAAATCATTAAAAAACGAACAAAGTAGCATTCACCACATGCAGTACACGAAAAACATCAGACTAATGGTAGACACAGTATATATATATATATAATTGCTGATAAAGAATCAGCGCAAATTATCTTAAATACTCCTGCCACCTTCTGACTTCAGGTGGCTACAACCTCAAGTGATAATAGCTATGTGGTATCTGTAGCCAGACGAATGTTTTTTTTTTTCACACATGATGCTGAGAAAAAAGGAAATATTCAAGGAAATGTAATCAGCACCAATAGTCATGATAAAATATCTTATTTTATATCACAATCAAACACTTTCTTTCATGTACCAGGTCTTCGAAGATGTTCAGTATCATTTCCTGAGGGGAGGGGGGGGCACTTTCGTTGTGTCAAATGTCCCTCCCCAAAAAAATCCTGTGGAGGAGGCAAATGCCCCCCCCCCCCCTTGTATCCGCCAGTGACCCTGCTTTCCCTTTGGAGCAATGGGCACTGGTACACAAGTAAATGGCATCCATCATAAAAGTATTCAACCATTTTGGAGTCTATTGTACTGTCTATCATCAATAATCCTGGATAATTTTTCTCATGAGCTTTCTCTTTATTCCACAGTTGGGCCGTCCTTGAAGCACCAGTACAGTCCTAAACATCTAAATCACTCATGGAATTTTTAGGCTAAAAGCACTACTTAGGGATAGTGGGAAGTAATTCTTCTTCACAGTATTTTAGCCTGTTTGTTATAGTTGAGTACCTATAGCAGCACTTATACGAAAGACATTTGAAAGGAAAGAGACATAAACTTGGCCACTGTGGCAATTCGCATAACAACAGCTATTCTGATGTATCAGTATTTCACTCTGCTCTCTTGACACAAGAACCTGTGATTTGCTGCCATTGTTATTGTTAGTACCGCGTGCAGCAGTAAGCGAGTTTAATTAATTTCACGCTGATGATCAAGCAACACGAATCATCTTCAAGTCCCTCTGTCGCATTCTGGCGGTAAGTGGCAGCAACCTATATATATCAGCTGGCGACTGTCAGTATGCGAATGATTTTTCACAAAAACATGTAAAACATGTTTTTAGTTACATTTTTAGTTACGACGTTGGTTTTACTTTTTATACGAACAAAACTAATGAAGAGCAAAGAAGAGAAATGGGCTCAGCACAATAATCGTGAGAAAATATTTTATTTCAGTTTCAGGACTCTTTATTTCATATACAAATTGTTAAAGTATGTTCATTTTCATTTCCCGTGGGGGAGGAGGCATTTTGTTATGAATGCTTCCTCCAAATTTCCGAGGGGGTGAAGCAAATGCCATGAATGCCCCCCCCCTCCCCTGTATCCGCCATTGACCATAATGCACCCCTTAAATGGTTGACTATGGAGGATATTGCAATAATAAACCATCAAAGATCTCGACTATAATCATAGTTGTTTTACTATAATCACAACCATTACTTCCGACTGGGAGAGGCACTTGTGCGGTAAGAGGAGCTCATATGGGGCATGGCTTTCTTTACTACTTCTGTTGATGTCTTACCAATATAATGCGATGAAGTTATTGTGCGCAATTATGTTTTCATTACGTTTTATAATAATATTAACATATGATCAAGTTTTAATAGCTTAAATTTCTAGATCATAAATCTAGTAGCCACGTAGTTTATTGGATAACTTTGGGTTGATCTCCATATATTATCAGAACACAATGCAAAGAAAGCATTGAACTTCACAATAGTTTCAGCAACTCCTGATAGGTATAAAAAGTTCGATTTCCGAGCGTTACGGCGTTGTTAAACTTACTGTGTTGTTACTTGTAACATCTCTATATACCGAAAAACGATGTAGACATCCTACGTCTATAGCTGTAAAACATTATGCAAAATAAAAACCCTTGGGCGCCCAGCCAATGAGAGAGCTCGTAGCATGCTGCTTGGGCTCTCACCTACCTATTGGCGCTTGAACTTCGCGAACGAACTTACAACCGGTAAGTGCAAATGCAATTAGGGTCGGCTCAACAAGCTTGTATTTTCCTTGATAAATTTGGACCAAAGTCTAGCTTATGTAGTAACTATGTAAGATTTAACCCACGAAATTAATTGTGTTGTAAATATCATGAGACATCTCAAGAGACTGTAATAGACAATCACTCAGCATACTTGAAAGCACAAACTGGTGTCAGCACGCCAACAAAGCTGTAGACATAAACAGTATATTCTCGAAAGGTTCAATGAGAAGGCAGAGTGAGTGGCAGATTCACAACACATATATACCAAAACTATTTGTAGATTGCACAAACAACTGACTATATACAGTGGCACCAGAAAGAAACTACTATGGTAACAGTTTCTTAAGATTATAAATTATGCCAAATTTTAGGTTCCTGATCTAAATCTATCTATCTATCTATATTGTACTTAAAGTCTATGAACCGGTGTTGTTTGTGTCTTGTTTATTAACTTGTGCCTTGTTTATCTACTTGTGTCTTGTTTGACACAGTTTCTTTACTCTTAGATAGGGAATAAATTCGATGGATCTATGGGGGGGAGGGGGGTATGGCCTATGGCCTATCCTATGGGGCATGGATTAGCTCTTTAATTCGATTGTATCAGTGATACGCACGTGGAACCTGCCCCTTGGCTGCAAGAACGGGCACGATAATTTAAAAGTTGCTCTGAAAAATACAACTGGAATACGTAACATGTAAATCGAATTTACTTTCAGACTGCGTGTTGAATATTCGTTAGACAAGCATTGAATCTGTTCACAGTGAGACGTATGGGCAGCTCCTTGACGGGCAGGAGAGGACGGACGAATAGCGTGTGGTTTATGACCAGCTAAATAAATTAGCACAGACGATCGTGACTATTATTATTATATTCAGAAGTTTAAGTCTCCGTTTCCACAACAAAGGCGATGTCACAGAGGAAGAATGAAGGGACACGTAGTGTGATAATAGACACGTGGAACTCATGCACGAGGGTGCTCCCACACAGGATCAACGAGCATGAGAACAGCAAGTCGAGAAAGAAGAGGAAGAACAGATGTAAGAAAGATCAATAGGAATAAAAGGTGGGAAGAAAGCAAAGTGGGCACGAGACACAGACAAGACGATCGTGATGACGACCCAACGGGTCACGGGTCGTCTAAAAAATTATAAAGCAAGTGATTAATCGACCTTTCCTCTTTTAATTACCATATCGCTTTATGAGATATTAAATAAACTTTTCATATTTTTTGTAGTTAAAAATAAGATATAATCAAATCAGCAGGCAACCAGGAAGTCGCTATAATAGAAAATTGTCATTTAGTTAGATTTCATTAGATATTAGGTACAAATATTCTGGAGTAGTCAATATTTGGTAACATAACACTTCCGTGATTTCACAGCACGCTGTCTCTTCGGCACCTCTTAGTTGGCTTCCCACACAACTCCGCTGAGAGCCCGTACCTCTTTTGATCCAAAGTGCAACAAGATTATAAATATTACCGTTGCCCCACTTGTTCTTGATATAATGCCCTACATTCTCTATTGGATTCAAGTCTGGTGACAGGGCAGGCCAATCCAAACGGGCAACGTGATTGCTTCAGAGGTATTTCTTGACAGTGGCCGCTATGTGTACTGAGCATTGTTCCGCAATAAGTTGAGATTCACTGGCAAATTATCAACAAAATGGAGACCAAACTGTTTAATCGGCATGATCAGACAAACTAAACAGGGCGTTTAAACGAATCAGAGGCCCAGGATCATAAGCACTCACTGCTCCCCATACCATGACAGAACCTTATAGCACTGAAACAGATCACCTAGGATGAGTTTTTCACCTTTTCCTCGTTGAATATAATATGTCTATCATCGCTGCCTAGCCGATTGCAATTGCTTATGTCTAATACCACTCTTCTCCAGTAAGACGCAACACGAATCTCGTGCCTATTGAGGCAATTGCTCTCCCTCCGTTCCGGCTCCCCTGTACGATCTTGTGGGACAATGCTCTGTTTCTACAAGCTAGAATTAGTTGAAATAATTTGGGCGGGGAGGCAGTATCGCAGGACGCTAACCAATGACATCAATGGATGGAGAATCGAAAATGTTTGCAATTTGTTAAATGGCAATAGGATCGTGAAGTCTTACTGGCGAATACTGCTATTTAGCGACGAAAGCAAGCACAGTAGGCTAGGCAGCGAATGCAGGCATATTGATCGAGGAAGGAAAGGTGGAGAATTTCTTCCCAGGTATACTGTTTCAACGATACAAGGTGTACAGCTTCTGCATGGTATGGGAAGCATCAGCGCTTATGGTGCAGGGCCTCTGGCTCGTGTAAACAGCCAATCTAATTCGCCTGGACATGTCGGTTGAAATTTTGTTCCCAATATGATGACAATTTGCCAGTGAATTCTGTCTTAATGCAGGACCGTATTCCAATATACACAGCGGCCACTTTTAAGACATTCCTCCAGAGCCAACACGTTGCATATTTAGAGTGGCCTGCTCAATTACAAGACTTGGATCCAAAAGAGAATGCATGATATTATAACGATAAATCAGTTGGGCAACGAAAATATTCTTAATCTTGATGATAATGATAATAGAAAAGTAGCACAGCCTTTCACCGGAGTTCTGTGGGAAACAAATCGGGGAGATGCCATAGGGATTGCGTGCTGTCACGCCATTGAATATTTCCAGCCGTACATGCTTTCTTCAGAACATTGATTAAAAAGTCATTATAAGGACGTTTTTCCTTTATGAAGACTTTCTATTTAC
>LQNS02000138.1:1676936-1705465 GCA_001587735.2 Parhyale hawaiensis
AGCTTTTCTTTGAAAACTAAATTAAATCCAACCAATGCAAAGCAATTTGAATAAATAAAAAAAAAATAATTCTTTTGGAAACTCTGAAATCTTGTTTTCTTTCTAAAATATTACCTTGCTCTAGTATTTTCTAACTGTGGCAAATACAACACAGAGTAACAAATCACAACACAGAGTGGCAAATCACAGCACAGAATGGCAAATCACAACACAGAGTGACAAATCACAACACAAAGTGGCAAATACAACACAGAGTAACAAATCACAACACAGAGTGACAAATCACAACACAGAGTGACAAATCACAACACAGAGTGACAAATCACAACACAGCGTGGCATGCGTGTTTGCGTGCTAGGTGGTTTTCTTGCATGTCACCGTGAGCACAATTTTTTCTATTATACATGCGGTGGGGGCAATAAACTGAAAGGAGCTCGGAGAGTGCAGAATAACTATGCTTCAATGCTTGTTGCTCTTTTCCAGCCCTTCAGCCAACGTACGATATCATCGAAGTTCCGCAGAGCTGGGGCAGCGTGGCAACTTTAGCTCGGTAAAATACGTAGTCAGGATACGGCAAGGGAGCACCAAGTAAATAGTTTTGAAAAGCCCCGTTCGGGAGAATTTTGGAAGCGAAAGTTTGGTGTCTAAGAAAAAGAAAAGAGTTTTGTGACAATATTCGCTAACTGAAGAAATTGGCAGAGTCTGCTCTATTTTTACCTCCGCCAAGGAGGTTATGTTTTCGTCATGTTTGTCTATCTCTCTGTCTGTCCCGTCTGTCACCAAGATAACTCAAAAAGTTATGAACCGATTTGGACGAAATTTATAGGGATTGTTAGGTATGTTAGAAGAAACAGATGATTAACTTCTGGTGATGATATGTTCATCTGTTTGTTTGTTTGTCTGCCTCATTTTTCTCAATGCCATAATTCAAAAAGTTATGGATGGATTTTTATGAAACTAATTAATTTCATGCTTGTTAGCACAATAACTCAAAGAATGAAGAATTGATCTTTATAAAATTTATAGGGGTTCTTAGTAATGTTAAAAGATATGAATGATTAAGTTTTGGTGGAGATCGGTTCGTTCGTTTGTATGTTTGACTCATGTTTGTCATAACGTTTGTTAGCAGTATAACTCAAAAAGTTATGAACGGTTCTTCAAGAAAATTGCACAAGCTGTTATTACTATCAAAAGGCACAAATGATTGGATTTCGGAATTTATAAAAAGAAAGTTATGGTTTCAGAGCCAATTTGAATATTTTGCTACCGTTGCCTTGCTTGGCGGAGGTATGCGCTTTCAGAGTGCTCCTGTTCTGTTTTGCAATCACATGAAGTGAATAGAAAAACAAGAGGATTATCCACGGGTCACGCAATAGCGTTTGCAAGCTAACAGCTGCACAGATAAAAACATTGGAATGTGTTATTATATGAAAGGCTAGTTTACGAAAAGTAACTATGGATGAAAACTAATGCGAGATGTGCCTCTGAAAAGACAGACTGTTATACTTCATTTTACTTTATAATTTGTTATTTTTTGGTATATCTGTAGAACTTCATCAAGATACAATTGGCGGAACGTTTTCGAGATCCACAGTTGAAATTCAAATACGAACCTAGAGCACTCTGAGAGCGCATACCTCCGCCAAGTGAGGCAACGGTAGCAAAAAATTCAAATTGGCTCTGAAACCATAATTTTCTTTGTATAAACTTCAAAATGTAATCATTCGTGTCTTTTAATAGTAACAAGAGCTTGTGCAATTTTCTTGAAGATCCATTCATAATTTTTTGAGTCATACTGCTAACAAACTTAATGACAAACATGAGGCAAACATACAAACGAACAAACCGATCTGCACAAAAATTTCATCATTTATGTCTTCTAACATTACTAAGAACCCCTATAAATTTTATAAAGATCCATTCATTATTTTTTGAGTTCTTGTGTTAACAAGCATAAAATTAAAAACAGTGACAAACGAACGAACGAACAAACAAACTGATCATTACCAAAACATGGTCATTTACTTTTGTTATATACTTAACAACTCATGTTAATTTCATGAAAATCCATTCATAACTTTTTGGGTTATGGCATTGAGAAAAATGAGGCAGACAAACAAACAAACAAACGGATGGACATAGCTTAATAATCTGTTCCTCCTGACATACCTAAAAATCAATGTAAATTTCATTCAAATCGCTTCAGAAGTTTTTGAGTTATCTTGGTGACAGACAGAGAGACAGACACAACGAACACATAACCTTCTTGCCTTAGGTAAATATGCACTTCAGAGGCAGAACGATATTATATTGGATATAAATTAACTAGCGGGACCTGTGGAAATTCTACCGTTGATGAATGTCTTTACTTCTTAAAATGTCCCAGAATTATGCTACACTATTAAAACTTACATTAGTTTTAGCCTAATGCAACTCTTACAATGGAACCCAAACCGTCTAAGTTAACACCAGTCACTTAACCCTGACGAACTCTGTCTAGCCCAGCAACCTCTGTCTACGGTAACATGTTTTGTCTAAGCTAACACCAGTCATGCATCCGATGCTCGATTTGTGTCTTAAAACATGGCATAGCTACAACCCATCCCTCACATCCAGCTTAACTTCATTTAACGTAATGCTTGTCATCTGACCTACCACACATCCTCTAACCTTACGAATCTCATCTAATCTAACGAACCTGTGCAGCGCCTCTCTAACATGATGCACCACAGCTAACGTAAAGTACGTCATCTAACATCACGCGCTTGATCTAACCCTACTCGCGTCATCTAACTTAACACTCGTCCTATAACACTGCTCTATCTAACATTACGCTCCCTATCTAACCTAACGCTCGTCATCCAACATAAAACTCCATTTCTCACCTTTCGCTTCTCAGCCATCCTAACGCTCCTCATCTAACCAAACGCTCATTATGCAATCCAGCCTCCTCGTCTAATCCGACGCACCTCATCTAACCAACCACTCGTCATCTAAAGCTGCTCTATTTAACCTAACGCTCTTTATCTAAACAAGCGCTCCCCACCCTGCCTAACATTCCTAATGTAACTTAATACTCCTTATCTGATCTAAAGCTCATCATCCATCCTAACTCTCTTCATTTGACCTAACGCTCTTCATCCAATCTAACGCACGTCACCTTACCTAACATTCCTCCTCCAACCTTACACTTCTTGTCGATCTAACGTTTCTCGTCTAATCTAACACTTAGAGCTCACACTCTAATCAAACACAACTGTGCCTACCCCAACGCTCCTCAGCTAATCTTAGGTTTTTCATCTAACTATACGTTCTTCATCAATCTCAACGCGTGTCAACTAAAATTATTAACTTAATGTACGTACCTCCTATTCACGTTCTTTTTCAGTCGTAGTAGCTCACCTTCCATGACTACGTTTCTCCAATCCGTGCTCTCAATGTCTCATGAAATTTCTCTTCTCTCTTTATAACTTTATCTCGCTCATGCGAATGCGAGACCCACTGAAACTCCTCGGTAGCGAGTTATTAACTCCGTCAAGGAGGTTATGGTTTTGTCAGTTTATCTTTCATCAAGATAACTTAAAACAGGTATGGACAATCCTTATGAACTTTACAGAGAATGTTTGGTATGTCAAGAGGATCAGATGATTAACTTTGGTAGAAGATCTGTCCAATCGTTTATTTATCTGCATATTTTTTATTGGTAACATGACTCCAATATTTACACTAGTAACAAATCAAGAAATTTGCAGGAACTGTTGGAAATACTACGAAGATCGAGCAACTGGTCAAATTTTTGTGATCTGTCATTCTTTTTTATGTTTGTCCTACGTTGTTTTTATGTTCATCAGAACATAACTTAGAAAGTTATGGGCGGATCTTCATTGTTAGAAGGCACAAATGACAAAATCTTGGTGATTATCTGCTTGTTCGTATCTGTGTTTGAATATGTGTTTGTTTTCGTATTTGTTAGAACTTAACTGAAAAGGGTACTGACGGAACTTCAATAAAATTATAGGAACTGTCATTAATGTTGAAAGGCACTAGTGACCAACGACCAGATTTTGGCGATGATCAAGAAGATATCGTAGTTTCAGGACCAATTTGAATTTTTCATACACGTAATATTGCTTGGAGGAGGTGTTCACTCTCACTCAAAATGCTCGGATGTTTTCGTTTATGTATGCGCTAAATAGGCAGCGAATACTAACGCACACACCCGGCCAATTTATCAGTAGGTAAACGGCTTTTGTTAAACTTAGTGGGTTTTCTCTGACATAACATTTTCCCGCTTCTTTTCTTTGACATATCTGTCTCATTTCCCACTTTCTTTGTAAATGAGCAACTAATAACTAACACCTGAACCTAGCCAGGCATTTCATTAGTATTATCGTAGGACAATTTGCAACTTAGTTAGCACGGTCTCGTTTAATTATACGTTCGTAGACAGAATACAGGCTGTAAAATATTGCTACAGCCGTGCAAAACTTTGATGATTTTGTACGATGAAATTCGAAGACCTGGAAGAAATCAACAAGCAGGAGGAATGTGCGGAAATTCACCATAAAAACCCAGACCCGTATAGTGCATACCAAGCCATGGTATAATAGCCTAAAGGTAGCCCCATCGCGTGACCAGTTTGCGGCTCTTTTGCGCATCTCGCTCTAAAACGTCTCCTAAGAGGCTAGTGCCGTTCTTAATTGTGTGAGCTTATGAAAGAATTGCGATTAAAAACGTCAATTATCGATTGTTTCTGTGTTATTTTGCGCGAAGATTATGAAGTATCGACAATGGACTATCTTTGAAATATTGAAATAGAAATCTACTCGCAAAGGTGATAAATCGGAGAGTTTTCGTTATTAGCTGCATCTGTCCTCAATATTTTTTCCCGTACAGTATGGGTAAAGATTGGTTTCATCTATGGCTATTTGGGTAAAAGATAGAAATTATCAAATTTTATCCTCTGAAGCTATGTCCGAGTATAATCAAACTTGTATCTTCATGCCTTAGTGCTATATATTGTATTCCTGGTGAGTGTGAAGTTTTACTTGGGTTCCAGTTGAGTTCGTCACTGTACTTGGTTGTGAGAGCGAACTTCAAGGCCGAGTGATGTATCAGGCAACAGGTTGGATGGTGAAGGAATGCCGTCAAGATCTTCTTGTTTATTTACATCTTATTATACAAGACTTAGAAGATATGATCCAATTATGAGTAGCAACATGCTACTTGATATATAGATGCAGACTATAGAATACAAGGTCTACATCTAAATAGTATTACAAGCAGAATGCCGTAGGCAATGTTGGTACTGCGATGTCAAGTACCGAATTAAGCTGACGCTTGATCGTGCAAGCGCTTTAAATACCTATAAATCCCGGCTTCATTAGAACACCGGTAGCTTCCGCCGGATTCGAGTCGGAAATCCGCCGGTAAATTACTTTATGTTTACAAGCATTACAAATATCTTCGAGACTCTGGCTACAGGCTTTGGCAGACAGCTTTTACCGATGCAGGTTCCGGGCGGAAGGTCGTAGAGAAATACGCCTGTCACTCAGAGGCCGTGCTGGTACACCGCCATATTTTGCACGGTGTCATAAACGACGTTTTACGTTCTTTATCTTAGAAGCTCTGACCTGAAAGAAGCCGGCGGTGGCTACATTCGCCAGGCATGACTTCGCATGACACAAAGACTGCGTCTATACATTTGAATGTACCTGGCTAACACATTGGAATGTTGTATGTGCGAAACGCGTGTATAACACTTAGCACCTGCACACTACTGTACAGTTGAATAACAAATTAAATGGACAACGTGAGGTTTCTGTTTTCTAGTCGAAGTATTCTAAATTGAAGCACCTCTAACGTACTACTGGCTTGCAACAACATATTTAAGCATGAAATGGCATTAATTATGTCTTCGAACTTTAGAACTAATATTTCTACACCAGTGAGCATATCTTACGTTTTATGTGTGCAACGGCTATCATGAAACTACAAATTACAAGCTTTGACGTGAAGTTTAACGTAGTATCCTTAATTTATATGACGAATAAATCATAAGAGAACTGTTTTGGAGTCACAAATTTAAATTTACAGTTTCATTTTATTAACGCGTTTTTGCCGGAACGTGTTTTAACAGTCTCTTCCTATTGATCCTGTAATTGATTTATAGAATTATAGATGACTAGAATCTTTTGGCAATCAGAACGTTTAATGAGGGGCTACTAGATTGCAAAATTCATGTATTTGTTTCACTTTTCACAAAATGTTTATGGTCACGTTGTTTCCTCATACGCTACGGTAAAATATACGGTAAAACAATGCATTTGGTAGACACAGAGGATTCTTTTACAGTCATATCAAACCGTGGAGAGCTATATAGGATTTCTGAAATGAATCACTCCAGTTTAATTGAACTGGTGATCCGTTCTGATAAGTAAAGAACATTTAATCAAATGAGGGAACAAAAATCGTAAATAGAGACTATAGTGGGAGAACACGTTTTGGTCTCAAGATGACATCACACTGGGCAGCAAGTAAAGGAGATAAAGTCGGAGATGCGCGTGGGGCGACCTTCACGAAGTTTACAATGATATCAAGCACTGTGATAAGAACTATGAAACAATTTCAATGTCTGACAGCAAATCTTTTAACTATGGCGTGGGAGCAATAGCAGTTTAGAAAATAAAAACTTGGCCCCGGTTCCTCCCTATACTGAGACAGCATCGAAAATATCATTATTTACAATATTTTCTCTTACTAAATACTGAAAGAGTAACGGTCGTATTAACGCAGGAGCTAAGGAAGGAAGAAATGAGCGTGGGAGGAACTAGCACAATATTATTAATATTATTATCGATTTTTAGAATTCGGTAAAAAAACAAAATTTGAAGTGTCGGCATGATAGAAAATTGAAGTTTAACTTTAGTATTTATTCACACTCAGATTGAGAAGATTGTGGAAGGAATATGCTCAAAACTGTTATGTTTGCAGCACACACCTCCGCCACACAACGCGCTGCTAAGAGAAAGGAAGACTGGCAGACAAACGAGAAAACAAACAGACAGATTATCAGTAAAATTTATTCAGCTGTTCTTTGTGTTTGTGACATCCCAAATAGTACCTATTAAGTTAACACAGTGAAGTGTTCAATTTCTACGACATTGTCAAGATGAAATTCTCCTTGTCTTGATGGTGAAAATAATTTTTTGCACGCTTCATGAAGCTTCGCGAACGTGTACAGAAGCCTCGGGGATCAGTTGATACTTACGCAACTGCCGTTAGCGACTTAACGGATAATGTGTTTTTCCACAAGAATGTAAAGATCGTTTATGCTGAAATATGTTGATCTCAGGACTCAAGAGCTCCAATTTGATTTCACTTCCCCATTGTGATGAAAATGCAGATTCATTCGACAATTGGTCCAGAAACTACGATTTCTTCTTGATCATCTCCAAAATCTGGTAGTTGGTCACTTGTGCCTTACAACATCAATGATAGTTCCTATAATTTTATTGAAGTTCCGTCAGTAACCTTTTCAGTTAAGTTCTAACAAATACTAACACAAACATATAATCAAACACAGATACGAACAAACTGATAATCACCAAGATTTTATCATTTGTGCCTTCTAACAATGAAGATCCGCCCATAACTTTCTAAGTTATGTTCTGATGAACATAAAAACAAACGTAGGACAAACATAAAAAAGACTGACAGATCACAAAAATTTGACCAGTTGCTCGATCTTCGTAGCATTGCCAACAGTTCCTGCAAATTCTTGACTTGTTTTTAGTGTAAATAGTCATGTTACCAAGAAAAAATATGCAGATAAATAAACGATTAGACAGATCTTCTACCAAAGTTAATCATCTGATCCTCCTGACATGCCAAACATTCTCTGTAAAGTTCATAAGGATTGTCCATACCTTTTTTAAGTTATCTTGATGACAGACAAAGCCTGTAACCAGAGTTTCGGAGATATTTGTTAGTCTCATAAACGTGCAGTAATATACCGGCGGACTTCCGACTCAATTTCGGCGGAAGTAACCGGTGTTCTAAATGAAGCCGGCAATCACAGATATTTAAAGGGCTTGCGCGTTGAAGAATCAGCTAATTCGGTACTTAGCTTTACTGTATCAACATTGTCTACTTCATTCTGCTTGTAGCACTTATTTGGGTTTTCTGATGTAAACCTTGTACTTTGTTGTCTGCATCTACTTATTATTGGATTATATCTTCTAAGTCTTGTACAGTATAATAAAATATAAATAAACAAGAGGATCTTACGACTTTCTTTCACCATCCAGTACTGTAGCCTGATAACATTATTCATGCATTGAAGTTCACTCTCACAACCAAGTACGGTGACGAACTTAACTAGAACTCACCTACGCACAGAACTTGAAAATATTACACACAGATTCGCCCATAACTGTTTAGTCTTGCAGCCAACAGACGAGCCGATAGGCGGGCAAATACACAGAAGTGCTGACTGTTCACCACCAAAAATTAATCAGGTTTATTGAGACACTTTTAACAGTTTCTGTAAATTTAATGAAAATACTTCCCGAACATTTTGAGTTATGTTTTCAAACGACAAATAAATTCCGTTGGAGGTAACGAAAAGAATACGGATAAAATAGTGAGCTATAGGAAATCCGGTTTACTTAACAAAACACGTTCATTAATAAAATAAGTCAAATGTGCTTAAGTTTATGCCCCACAGTGTCACGCCGCGCCAGGTGCCCACTCGCCATCCAACATTAGTCATCCCTAAACACCGCTCAGTACCACCCCTAACTGCACTCACTAGGCCTACTGCCTGCCATGCGTACTGCGGCTCCAGTTGCACCGCGCACGCCTGTAAATTAGTTGAGTCGCCGCTTGAATTTACATTTCACGCTCAAGTTTGTTCTCTAGTGTTGTCCACTGTAAACGAAAGAAACAAATGTTCATCTGTTTAGCTTGAACTAGTATTATAGGATATATATATATCTGTATATGTGCAAAG
Source organism: Parhyale hawaiensis (assembly GCA_001587735.2). Classification (NCBI taxonomy): domain Eukaryota; kingdom Metazoa; phylum Arthropoda; class Malacostraca; order Amphipoda; family Hyalidae; genus Parhyale; species Parhyale hawaiensis. The sequence goes on from LQNS02000138.1 coordinate 1,685,950, forward strand.
CTACTGAAGTGTATAGAATTAAGTAATTATGTTAGAATTTGTTTATCTATTGTTTGAGCCGGTACAACGTCCGATTTTGAAACTACAGTCCGAGATATAACTAGCGTCTCTACTATTTTATTTTGCTACCCTTGAAGCTACACTTTTCTCGAAGGAGAGGTTACGCCTGAGTGGGTAACCTGTCAGGAAAACCGCTCTCGCAGTCTGGCATATGACCAGGTTCACGAAGTAGTTAGCCTTAGCGGACTGAATACGGCGCAGAGAGCACTCCCAGGTCTTCCTATGGTCCCTCCGCTAAAGTCTTAGCGGAATTACACAGCGACGGTTGCACCCTCAGTCTTTCCAGGGTCTGCCATAGTCTTGCGCGTAATGAAGGATCACCACCCTAGCCAGAGCAGCTAGCCGCTACTGCTAACAGCTACAGGCCGCTTAGCACAAGACGGACGGCCCGCGAGAGTTATACGGGACCATCCGGACGCACAGTAGAACCCTGACATACAGCTATATTAAAATAATAAAAAACGAGCAATAATTACTTAGCGTAGAATTTCAATGGGTTTCAACATTGAATGTGCAAAAAATACAGTAGAGATGAGAAAGAGAAACAAATCGTAAGATATTGGAAACAAGCGCAAATTTGAGAAACAGATTCCTATAAACAGAGTTATATGACAAGAACTATGCGAATAGAAGATACTACCGAGACTTGAGACAAAAATCACACAGGTGGAAAGAAAGTCCAATTAATAAACGAAATAGTTCTCAAGCTTCCGTTGGTGAGATTGATGCATTAGATGAATGTTAAATCTGCAGAACTATTCCAAGATGAAAATTTGAATGCTGTGCAGCAGATAGATTTACTACCTTGAAGTACCTTCACAGATAAAAGAAGAAAGCGTACATAAGATAACAAGCTCGAAAGGCTACATAACATATAGCACAATCTTGAGTACAATGGTGAAACGAGAATTGAAAATAAAAAGTACGAGGAAATTGAATTTCAGACATCACTAATAAAAAAACTATTATTTTGAATAGTTTGAGCCTCCATCTCATCAGAAAAGCCGTTCTATCACAGGAATATACGAAGGACGTACTGCAGGAGTATATGCATAGAAATGTGGAACCCACGCACGATGGTGTTCCTACACAGCATCAATGGAAAGTCCAGAAAGAAAAATCAAAAGTAAATAAATGGCCATCATTAGAAGTATGATAGTGTGGGGGAGTATAGTACACTGTATAGTAGGCCTATATTAATGGAAAGATGTCCAGAGGGCCTAGCTAAGGCTATCGAAGGGTAACCTCAGTTAGAAATTGAAAACTCTGTATAGTGAAGGCGCTGAAAGACGGTGCATGTGTTATAGGCAAGGTAAGTGCGTTTTGGTAAGGAAGGACTGATAAAGGTAGGCAAAGTGTTTAATTCCGAGTAGACGATGAGATGCAGTACGAAAGGAGTATAATAGCGTAGATGAACTGCAGAATGCGTACTGTACGTACCACTTTCTCTGGCGTTATCAGCAGAAGCTGATTACGTTGCCGTGACCGCGACTCCAGTACATTCAACCATTGAGTGCACCACACTTTATGAACTCTATGGCTTGGCGTATTTGAACAAAACGAGAAAATGAAATGTAAAATCTTGGTGAATTTAAATTCGGTCAGTACGGTATTTAAAGTGATACTCGAAAGTTTGCCACTGTCGGTTACTATAATGTAAAATTTCTTCAACGTTGAAACTGCTTACAGTTTTTCGGGGCAGTTTAATAATGTGCAAGATGAAGCCGTGGCTGCGGCATGATAACTGAATAAATCGAGTTAGCTCTAAGCTGATAACACTGGAGACTTTCGTAAATGGCAAACCTACTTTGATGTGGGAGAGGTTCCAAGCGTCGTAGGTCAAACAAGGTATGTTAGGTGTAAACTAAGATAGTGTATAATAGCTTTGCTTAGGTGCATTGCACTTAAAGGAAAGAGAAAACCATAGTTAACCGTGAAATTTCCACGGGTCCCGCTAATTAATATAAGTGTGTGACCACAATATTTTGGACACGGCTCGGCTGTATTTTTATTTCAGAAAAAAATTGCATCTCTTTATATTGGAAAAACTACAACAACAACAACAACAACAAAAGAAAATTCTTTTTAGGATAGGTTTTAAGTGATCCAGTGGGTCACGGCAGGCTAGTATTATAAAACACTGATAATCATCTTGTTTGCGTGTTTACTTGTTTGCTTTATGCCACCGTGCACAGAATCTTTGACACATAAGATAGGAAGAAATTCAAGCGTTGAAGATTTAATCAATGGGGTATCAATAGGGGATGCACCTGAGCTCGGTGGCCTTTAATTTTCACGGTGGCTTTCTGAGGCAGCTTCTTCACGAGCTTATTTGTGTAGCCACTTTAGGTCTACGACAGACACAGTAGTGTGGACCGCACTGTATATGTACCACATCAGCTGGTACGAGTGTATGGACCGCACTGTATGTACCACATCAGCTGGTACGAGTGTATGGAATGCACCAAATTATCTGGAACGCTTGCACAACACGAGTGTCCATGCACCGCCACAAGTGTTGCAACACGATGCGGTAAAATTCAAATACAGTGAAATTCATCATTTTTGAGCTGCATGTGGTGCAGGACGAATATAAAAAGAATGGATCTGTGCCAAACACCGAACAGACAAGGAAAGGGAGCGTGTATATATGGCAGCAAACTGCAATTTGAGCGCGAGTGTAACTTCAGAAAACGTGAGTGAAGTTTCAATACACACCGTAACGTTATAGCTGCCTTGAGTAGCGTCACTGTATCGAGTGTGGCAGTATAATAGGACCGGCAGAGTTGTGAGCAACAATCGTGAAAGTATATTTAGCAAAGCGTAACTCTGTTATTTATTCTCACTGCACGGTGTTACAATAAAAAGAAGCTACCGTAGTTTCAAGAAGTGAGAGAATGCGACTATTAAAGAGAGAGGGAAGCTATTATAATACACCTACATAAAGAATATTTGCATCCATGCACTAGTGTGTACGTGTCAACGTAGCTAATAGGCCTGTTACCTGCTACTGTACTGTGCGGTGAAAAATTTACGATGTAATAATATGAGCAAAGTGTAGAGTAGCGGGAATGTGTACGAGAGGCTATACTGCAGGGAGGCCCTAGCTGTAACGTAGAGTGTAAATAAGCAGCTATAGACACTGCAGTATAAGTGCCGATATTTGGTTTCACCCAAACATGGAGGCTTGATATTACTCTAAGGTTCTCTTAGTTTTTCTCGGAAAGACTTCGAGTGATCACTGCTTCAGTAGAATAATGATATGTTATGCACCATTGGATACATAAATCAAATGTTGCCTTTAATCTGCAGTTTGCACTGAATTTGATCACTGTGGGTAACATTGACCGTAACCACTTTTCATAATATCTATGGAGCTTGCTTATACATATATAGAAGAACGTTTTGCATTGGTCAGCGCAGTCGCCCAATTTCTAACCATTTGAAAATAATTGACGTGAGTGAAACAGCCGGTACGTTCAAACAACCGGTACGTTCAAACAGCCGGTACGTTCAAGCAGCCGGTACGTTCAAACAGCCGGTACGTTCAAACAGCCGGTACGTTCAAACAGCCGGTACGTTCAAACAGCCGGTACGTCCAAACAGCCGGTACGTTCAAACAGCCGGTATATACGTTCAGAGACACATTATTTCAACACGAGAGCGGCGGGTATACGTGCAAATACGTACCGTTCAAGAGCAAGGTCAAACGCATGTGAGCCCTAACGCGTAGCGAAAATATATAATGTGTATCAAATTTATTTACGAGTACGACAATTCACTAAGAGTATACCAATAACATTATGAAATACATTATTTAATTACAAGTTTTAGAGTGTATTAGCAGATACATTTTCAACTACCCAAAAGTTATTAAATATGTATGTTAATACATTATATTGACATACTACCCTTCACTGATTTATCTACGACTGGGTCCATGCAGTCTTCACAAAATTCTAGTACTCGACAGTTCTGCATAGTATCTTAGTCTTCCAGTACGTGCACAGCACTGCCAGTGAAGTATAAACGATACAAAACTTTGGAGAGAAATTTACTAAAGAAACGTAAGGTTGTTTAAATGAGCTGCTTGAGACTGAGCCACTTTGCAAGAGTCCGTTCTGCTTCTTGCAGTAACACGAAAAGAAATGAAAAGTGAGCACAACTGGCTACTCTTCTGTGAGATCGCCTACATGTAGAAACGGGGCTTAAACTAGTCAATATCATCAAAACAAGGTACAATGCATGTAATAGTAAACATATATTGGGCACCGAATATAATCAGCTGGACCTATTTCGTCGCTGAAAATAATGGAATATTGCACCGCTGAAAAAGAAAGTTACAATGTCACGCACGAAATCAAATGTACATAACTCTTCTCTGTCGCTAGCAGGCGTTCTACATAAACCTGCAGCGAGCTGAAGCGCCACAAAAATTGGCCGCCATTGCGAGAAATTTTCCATGTTTTGAAAATTTACATTTCCTTTAACATCTTCGCATGCCACAGCGCGACAGCCGATCTCTCTCTTCTCTGTTGCAGTTCCTACACCACCGTGCTCCCCCCCCTCACTTCTCTGCTCCCCGCAGCTCCTTCACCGCCGCACCTCCATCCCCCTACAAGACAGCGCCCCAGCTAACGGGCGGAGTCCAGAAGTCAGTGCTGCCAGCTACTGGCGGAAGGGAGCCTGAGTAGCAGCACATGGAGCAAGCCCATTGGCTATCTGCTTGCAGAAGGCGGATCGTATAAGGGCCCCTTCAGGGAGATAATTGTAAGTGGAAGCAATTTATCAGTAATTTTGCTGAGGGTGCAAACCGTACCACCATTTCAGGCCAGGAGCCGCTGCATTTAGTTTTTCGCTTATCTTATTTGTATTTGTATAGTCCTAGCCATGTGGTGCTTCCGAGATTTTCCACTGTTCAGTATGTTAGTGGTAGAATAGTTAGATTATCATGCTGACTTGGAAGTAAAACCTAGAATACTATGGTATAGGAAAGAGCATTACAAAGATATGGAGAGGCGTCGAGACGTGAGGAGGGGTCGCGTACGGGTGCCGTATGGGTTGCCATACTCGCTTGTGCCCGCGGGCTACCGAGCGCCAGCAATTGGACGGTCGCTGGAGTGTTCCTCCAGTAGTCTCTGGCTGCTGTGACTTGCGTCAGGTATGACGTGTGATCTGCACTCTATACCCTCCTCCTCCTCCATATCTCCGGTAGCATCTTCAGTTTTTTATCTATCAGCTTCGTCGACGTGAGGCTCTCGACGAGAGCTGTCGGGGACTTAAGCGTGCGTGCTATGGCGGCAGTTCAAGGTTCTGTGGCCTCTGACGCACGACATTATCTGTCGGCTTTCAGTGCGGTCTTCCCAACCATGTCCCAAGCGTCGCCACACCAGCCAACGCCTTCGCCAAACCTGTCTGCTTTTGAATCTTACCTAGCGTTGTCGCGCTTAACTGATGAACCGAGACGTGGCTTTAGCAACGGTAGACACTCCAAGTTCAACTTCGCCAAACTTGCACAAAGTGTGTCGAAGACTCCAGAGAAAGGCAATGGTGAGAACCATGATTGTCGAAATCGAGAAATATCTTTAAGTCCAGTAACGGCAACTCTTCGTTCACTACCGTTGTTAGCAGGTGCTTATCCGTTGCTTTTTAGTCCCATTTATCAATCAATGATAGCCAACAGAGGCAGTCATAACTGTTTCAACTCCAAAGAACAGAGTTTCCAGGCACCGCAGTTGGATACGATTTTTCTAGAAAAGCAGCAAAGCAGCGCACCACAGCAGACGAGAACTGAGCCGCCGCCGCAGCCTCCGCCCTTCAAAAGAACGTACTCAGTCCGTGGCAGAGCCGCGCGTCCGAAGAAGCAGTTCATATGTAAATACTGCAACAGGCATTTTACCAAGAGTTACAACTTGTTAATACACGAAAGGACACATACGGACGAGCGACCGTACACTTGCGATATTTGCAACAAAGCGTTCAGGAGACAAGATCATCTCAGAGACCACAGGTGAGTGTTTCCGTGTCTTTACTTCAGTGCTAGTCTACCACCGAGAATTCTGTTGTATGTACCTTAGCAATTGAAAAAATCAGAATGAGTCGAGAGCAACTACGCTTACGGATCTCATTTATTTTTGCACAGTTGATATCATTACATACTATCTGCTCGAGAAGCAGCGTGGTCTCCGCGTGTGTTAAGAACGAGAATCGCCTAAACACAATCGTTAGGAAGATTTGCATGTATATATGATGTGGGCGTTTGGTGGATGTTGTAGGTATTATATAGGCCGTAATTTCGGGTAAGTTGGACTATATTCGGGTTAAATGTCGGGTAGGTTAGAGAAGGCAACGACTAGTTTTTTCCATTTTAAAATTTGAACGATCCACCAAACGCGCAGCGCGATCGATCGATCGCGCAAATCCACCAAACGCGCACAACATATATATATATATATAGTCCAGTAAAAGTAGGGGTGGACCTAGTACAAATTGCAATGGAAAGTTTTTTGGCTTTAGCTTATTAGGTCCATCTAATGAACGTATAAAAAATCTCCAAATCTTGGACACCGGGAAAGTGGTTAATTTGCATAAATTTAAGATGGCCGCCGTCCAAAGCTTGAATTTACAGATAAACTTTTTTCTTGCTGCTCGTAGACGCTATAAACGTTTTACAAAAAACTTTTTTTTTGCTTTAGCTTCAAATTTCGGACAAGTCCGGCTCGAATGCTGATTTCTGGCGTCCAATCGAACACGTGCTAATAACAACAATTTTGGTTATCTTATTAAAGAGACTTACATATATACTGTACAGCATTTATATAATTAATAAGATGACTGAGTGTATATTTATCAATGACTATAGTTTTTTCGGCTTTTCTAATATATTATTATTATTAAAACTTCACGCTTGAGCTACCACGGACAGGTAATATATAACCCAAATGAAACATCTTGCAACACCGGGAAGCCCAAAACGCTGCTAAAGGAAATCCAGCAAATAACCATTAACAGCTGACGTAAACGCCTGCAGGCCAATACGACCAAAAGCCGATGCCGACAACAAATGCCAAATCTTATAACCGACCAGGACACGGAGCACCGACATGTAGAACTGATTAGTTCGACATCTGACAGCCTCCAAAGTGAAAGAGTGTGCTTCGCACGCAGCACGAGTCTCTCTCCCAAAAACCTTGAGGGCAGGGAGAGAAGAATACAACCATTGACTCTCATTATATTGTACACTTTATAAAACATGCATAGCTCTGCTACTCTTCTCCTGTGGGACAGGTTCACCAGATCATTATCAGCGATCTGGTGTGATCTGAAAATTGAACTGAAACCCTACGTTAAAAGCTACTCAACCGATTTCATCTGTTGCCTAAAACTAAAACTTAACAGTTAAAATTTGTAAAGAAAAATATGCAGTGAAAAGTTCGGCTGCAGGAATGCGTTGGTGGCAATTACTAAGAGCCTATATGAAGAATTCTGTCAACCTCAGTGCCATACGTATATAGTTAGTTACCGGTTCTGTTGCTATACGGACCTTACGCACTTACTCGCCACCGTTGAGTTTAAAGCACTGGCTGTTCCTGTACCTTGGTTGTTTAGGTGAGCTTTGTGCTTCTATACAGCACCGTCCAAACCTAAGGGAGAAATTTTCAAAACGCCAAACTTTTTTTTAACCATGCCTGGTACTTCTTCTTCTGCACACTATTAGCCAGTAAGATGTTGATTATTGTGTTAAAATTTGTGACATGTAGGAAGAATAATAGAAGAGTTATGAACGAAAAACTTTTCACTTTAAAATTTTAATGTCCAAAACTAAGTGACAAATAAAGAACAATTTAGTTGATTTCTTTTTCAGTCCGTATTTCTTTATTTACATCGAAGACAAAGTTTGACACTGCCATTTGTAAACATTGCTGTTCGTTACATAATGGCATCACGTCACAAAGTTGATCATATCCTGCGACAAGATATCATCAAGTTGCACAAGAATAATTTCACTATTAGAGAAATTTCTGCGAAGGTAAACCGTTCGAAAAGTGTTGTGGGCAGAATGGTGAAGTCGTACGATGAAAACGGCTGCATTGGTGCCCCTAAAAAAGCCGGCAGGCCCCGTAAAACGTCAGTTAGAGAGGACAGAGTCATCCAGCGTACGTCATTGAAGGATCGTTTTAAGTCCTCAGCTGCGATAAGTAGGGACATGAAAGATACAACATGTATGAACATCTCACGTCAGACCGTTTCTCGATCGGCGCCTTCAAGAAATAGGTTATTTGCAAGACGCTGACAGAAGAAACCGCTTGTGAGTACCAAGAACAAGAAAAAGAGATTAGAGTTTGCAAACTAGCATGTTAACTGGTCTCATGAAAACTGGGCTAGTGTTTTTCAGTGATGAAAGCAAGTTCAGTTTGTTTGGTAATGACGGTAAGAACTTTGTATTTAAATACAATTTCATTTAACTACGTATTTAAATACAATTTCATTTAAATACGTATTTAAATACAATTTCATTTAAATTGCGAATTTAAATACATTAGGTTATTTGAAAAGGTTTTTGGAAATATATTTAAAAACGTGTTATTAAATACTGTGTTTAAATACATTTTGCACTCGTTTTGTCTCATATGCGTTTCATCTCGCCCACGAATGGCACGTGTTTGTCGGTTAATATTTTTTGTGGTCCTACTAATGACTCAGTTCTGTTCTTCCTCTTCTTTCCAGACCAGCTGTTCCTATGCGTGTTGATTACCTCCGCCAAGGAGGTCATACTTTCGTCGGGTTTGTCTATCTATTTTATTCTGTCTGTCATCAAGATAACTCAAAAAGTTATGGACGGATTTGGGGGAAATTCACAGGGATTGTTAGATATATTATAGGAGAAATAGATGATTAACTTTTGGTGAATATCCATCCATCCGGTTGTTTGTTTGTTTGCCTCATTTTTGTTAATACAATAACTCAAGAAGTTATGGACGGATTTTCATAAAATTTACATGAGTTGTTGGGTATATAACGAAGAGTTATTAACCAAATTTTTGCAATGATCTGTTGTTTAGTTCGATCGTTTTTTACGATTTTTAATTGTATGCTTGTTAGCGCAATAACTCAAAATGTTCTAAATGGAACTTTATGAAATTTACAGGAGTTGTTAGTAATGTTAAAAGATATAAATAATTAAATTTTGGTGCAGCTCGGTAAATTCATTTGTATGTTTGACTTATGTTTGTCATAATGATTGTTAGCAACATAACTCGAAAGTTATGAGCGGATCTTCAAGAAAATTGCAGAAAATGTTAATACTATCAACAAGCACAAATGGTTAGATTTTGGTGTGGCTACGATTGAAGAAGATCATGATCTCAGCACCAATTTGAATTTTTCATTGCCGTTGTCTTGCTTGGCGGAGGTATGCGCTCTCAGAGTGCTTTAGTTCTGTGTGAGAACACCCTCGCCCATATTTTCCACATTTCTATCGACATACTATAGGCTCTGTCCCTTGCTCTTTCCTCAGTGAGATCGTCTTTGTGCGGAAACGTAGGCTTAGGCTACTCACTATATACAAGTATAAACGGAGCCTCATTATGTAAGAGGAGTCTGTGATCTTATAAGGCAGTGCTTGACGGATATGTGCTTCCATTCTTCATTACAGTAGGCCGCCAGTTCATATATATTATCAGGAAGAAATTTTTTTAGCCCAGTTTGCAAATTGCGTCAATTAATTTCAGTTGAGTTGAAATTGTGCGAATGCGAAGGCCACTCCAATACGTTGCTGTTGGACCAATATTGAGCATATTTTGATAATAACTTATAGTCAGCGTCGTGCTGAAAGGTCATATTCAGCTAAAACCATATCAATGCACATCTAACCGATTTATTTTTCATAATTATGATGATGAGGAGGCGAAGGCTGGTTTTTCTTGAAGTACTAAAAGACTCACGCAAGCAATATAGAGCCACAATGTTTACAGGTGGGCAGACGTTTTAGGAGCATTTCGTTCTCCACTCATTCAGAAATTGCTACAAAAGTTCTAGTTTAGTTTGTTCAGATCAAAGAATACTCGTTCATTGGGCCAAGAGATTTACCATATGCTGTCTAACTTACGTAATTCATTCTTTTAAATGACGAGGCTTCAAAAATTGAGTTTTGCTAGTGTGGAATACTGTCAAGGCAGAACGTAACATGGCCGTAGCTATGCAGAGGTAGTGGCTTCAACGGCTGATTCTGTAGACACGGTACTAAAGTTCTCATTATAGGATCGGCGAAGCTCAAGTTCATTGGAACTTCAGTCAGGAACGTTAATTTTGCCACCTTGAACGAAGTTTCAGGTGTTAACCTTAAATCGATCACCCTTGACACTGCTGGAATCTCAATAATGCTTCATGAATTAGAGTTTTCGGCGGTCTCAAGCGTAATCGTGTTGTTGCTGGCACCTGCAATACGCATGAAAGCCGTGAAGCCAAAGCTTATTGATGACATTCATAACAGACTTAATGGTAGTGGAGTTGGGTGTTTCATGGGCAGGCCTTCCGTCAGTACGTGATTTAACAGAACAGTGACAACCACATCCATGTTTGTGCTAAGCTTATACGGTACCAGTCTACCACCGTCCCGTATCGTCGCTAGTTCTCAAAGACTATTTTATCGTTTGTCTTCTTTCAATTCATACCTTTACTCCGGCCAACGTAACACAACGCTAAAGCTGGTTGGGTGACTGGGTCCCAACAATGTATATGCATTTTAATATGCATATGCATTTCACGTACAGTCCATAAAATTAGTGCAATTTTAATACAAAACATCAAATGTATTTAAATTTTTTTCTTTACCTGGTTTAGTTTGCATAAATATAGGTACTCATATTCATTGATTTTCATAGTTTTCTTAATGTAATGTTAAGTGAATTAACTGAATAAATGAATAAATTTATTGAAATTGAAATACTTATTCAGTGAATGATTATTAACTCTCACAGTACATATTATATATGGTATATATTATATAACCATGATAGTTCTTAGATATCTAACAAGTCCTACATTTGAAGAATTTTATAAATTTTTAACTGTAAAATACTGTCACCTATTAGAATAATAAATAAAATAGCATGTGGATTACATTTGATAATAGATGAGTATTTTAAGTTTTCAAAGTTGAATTTTCTCCTATTATCTGCTAAAATATTCTTATACTGAGAAAACATTCTCTCCACATCACACGATACTAAAGGACGAGTAAAAGTGCGTACAGAACACTCGCCCTATCTGATGGACTAAGTTGTTTGATGATTTCATTTCCATTTCCTTATAAAAGATCGCCTGCAGTGCTAGTATGAAATTTATGTCTTTAAATAATTTTGTATCCTTAATTTTTGGCTAACACTGAGATGAGCTTGTTATAAAACGTTATAATTTATGATGTTTTTCATACAGTTAAATAGAATTTTATAATTTTAAATGTTATATGAATATTATGTTATTTACATCTAAAGAAGAACACGTTTAAAAAGCTATTTCCTAGTCCATATTAATATATGCATGTGCATTTGTAAATGCATCTGCGTTTTCAATATGCATCTGTATTTTCCTAAGTGCATATGCATTTTGTTAAATGTATATGCGTTTTCAAATGCATATGCATTTTTTGAATGCATATGCAGGATATGCAACGTCACAACCCTATTTATAAGCTCCGCATTTGATTTTCTCGAAATGTTTAGTGAACTGTGCAGAGCGAGCGATGTATGCAGTTGCCAATGTGAATTAAATTTTGTCGTTTATAAATTCAATGGTAGATTTAAGGTCTCATCGAGTGATTCGTTCAAGTAGAATCAAAATAAGCCCTACACGGCTTGTCTTGAGTAGAATTAAAAATAGAACTTCTGTTTCCATCATACTGAATAACGTTGCAGGTGTACCATGATCACTTTTTGTCCACTATTTTGTTCCTCTGCCGGCCTGTACGCTTCTCTACTTATAATATAAATTGCGCATTACATTTTCACAAAACTATAAGAATAATATTGATCGTTGAATTAAGTCGAGCTGCTGTAGGTTGGGCATATCCGGAATTTCAAATGCACACGCTTTCACTTACCGTCTCTGAATCGCTTTACGTAAGTTAGAACTAACCTAATCACGGCTGCAAGCTCCATTTTAAAGAGCAAGACAAACTTTTCGAAAGTTTCACTTAAAATCAGATAAAAGTTTATGCATTGATACTCGATTGAAAGTATGAAAGGCAGCTCACTCGTTGGAATTTCTGGATAAGTAATTTATTGGGCAGAAAGTCACCATACAATCGATGGGATCTTTGCCTTAACTTCTACAGAAAACAAACAGTTACTGAAACGTCAACGTGACCGCACATCCCAACTGGGAAGCCAACTCGCACTGCTGCTGATATTGGCCTTCTGGCAAGGCCTCCTGAAATACTTGAGGAGGCCTTGCTTTTAGTCCCAGAGGCGTGGTGGCTTCAATCGACCACGGATCGTCAAAAGCTATGGCGCCAGCGATGGAACTTCCTATGCGACGGTCTGCGCCCCCGACGATCCACTGTAGGGTTAGGGCCAACAGGCCTGCAACAGCATTTGAACACCGGATGCTGCCTTAACAAGCCAAGAACTCGCCTGCTGGCAACAGTCTTAAACCTGCACAGTTCAAATCAGACCTTAACACTGAAGCATCATGTTATTGCACGATGCTTGATTATTGAGGTGAGGGATAGGTCTGTTTTGTGAATCGCTTAAAAGCAAAGTCGCCCTGATCGCACGCCCCTGCTGGAAAATCCACAAGCAGTAGAAGCATTCTCCTAGTTTAAGCCACTCTACCCACAGAGTACACTGTGATCCAAAGAGAAGAATATAGAAGGTGCGTAAAGAATGCCAAGAGAAACTTGGAACCGATGTACGAGTCAACGCGCTTGAGAACAGCAAGTCAGGAAAGAAGAGGCAGCACAGAACAAAGCATCATCAGTAGGAATATGAAATCGGAAGGAAGCAAAGTGGGCTCGAAAGACAGCCGTCCCGAAGGATCCACAAGCACTGGTTCGTTCTTCAGATACAGTATGTGCTAACTGGCTCAAAGTAGTGCACGGCTGCGGTTCGTCACAGTTCATCAAGAGCTATGGCCCAGGACTGAAGGGTATGCAGAGTTTTAGTAGTCTGGCATGCACACAAAATGGTTGTTTGCCATTAGTCAAAATTAGTTAACTGTAAACTACCAATTGTCGTTTGAATTTGCGTCAATGCACATTTTCGTTTGTGATGAACAAAAGCCTTGTGATAAACAAGAGTGTTTTTTACTATTAATTGTTATTGCTTTGTAGCTAAAATATTACTTCGTTAGGGATAAGAAACCAGGTGTTTTTTTTTATCGTATAGAACATACTTTTCTGCGTGCAGCCAAAGGAGTAAACCATGTTTTGACTGATTAAGTTTTTTTCTTTGCAGATTCTGGTAGTTTATAAGGTAAATAATATCATCTGGGTGGGTGTGGAGCTCTCACCCTTGAGCAATTTTTTAAAATCGCAAAAATCCAATGTAGCCGCCGAGTAGCGTTAACAAAAATAGACGCATCCATAACTTTGTTAATACTTGTAATAGAAACTTGACTTTGTTATCCATACCTAGGTTTTAATACTAAAGGATAGCGCTAAGACGACTATTATATCAATTAATTTAACCAAAATAGCTAAAATATTATAAATGGCACATTTTTTTCACATTGTAGGCTTGCAGCCACCCAGAGCCTATAGCTACACTGCTGGTATTTTAATTTCGGGGCGGCGCTGAAGTGAACGCAGCAGTGCCGAATGTAATCTATTAACTAATGCACTTTGAATATTCGAATATAAAATATAAGTTTATCGATTGGCCAAGTTGCTTTGCGTTTTTAGCTACGCACATCGGACTCCTTACGTTAGTTTGACTATAGAAATTGGAAGTGGTATGCGTTCTACTGAGTGCTCATTATCCACGTTTAATTTATTAAACACAGCAGTATTAACATAAACATTTCAATCGAAGAAAGTACACAGGTTAACTTCGGTTCAATGGGAAATTTCATGTTCACACAGAAAGCTTTGCCTTCTCATGTACAGAAAGCGCAGCATAGGAGACTGACACTTTGGTAGCTACTACGTCGTGTTGTGTAGTCCTGCTTGACGTCCTTGGCGTCTTGGCCATCTATTTGATGTGACATGAAGGTCAGGTGGATGGGGGATCCTATATATATGCGCGCCGCCAGATTGATACCTGTGGCTGAACTCGATCGAAACATTCTCATCTGTCAGTTTCGTCAGCAGAGTAATGACGACAGCTGTGAGGCAGAAGCTCGTCTCAGGGCAATTTTCTTCTCTCATATCTTTTGGTGAGTAAATATGTTGAAAAGCGACGGTGAGAGAAGCCCACCCTGTCGGATTCCATTAGAAGTACGGAAGCCCTCAGAGAATGACTTACCCCAGGGTACATAGCACTCTTGTTTCCTGTACCAGAATTTCAGTAAGCCAACGATAGGCCGATGGGCCCCTTTGTCTAACAGCTTTTTGAAAAGCGTCCAGTGATTCACCCTATCAAATGCTTTCTTCGCATCCAAGAAACATGTATACACGCATGAACCGTTCGAGAGATAATGCGCTACCGTCTGTTTCAGAGCAAATATAGCCATCTCTGTTCCGTGCATAGCTTTGAAATCAAATTGATTGTCAGCCGTCCCTAGGGTGAAGCTCATTTTCTCTAGCAGTAATAGTTCGAACAGCTTGGACACTGCTGTCGCAAGCGCAATAGGTCGTGAAGTAGAATAGTGCTATAAATTTGCTCTCTAATCTGTAAGGCTCAATGCGATGTTTCAATCTAGTTTCCTCAACGAGTATTTTAATAGAATTATTGTAGGAAAAAAAAAAATTAATATATAAAATATTCATACGGGGAGAAATATATATTCTTTCTGATTTTTCTTGTACGAACAGTAGGTTGTGAAGTAGAATTGTACAGTCAATTCTTAACCTAGCGTGTAAGACTCATGCCTTATCGTTTTGCACTAGTGTACTGCACATGTATTGTAGTAGAACTATTATTGTATGAATACTTTCCTACGGGGAGAAATAAATGTTTTTGAATTTGAATTTGAATTGAATTTGAAACTAACATGTGTTAGTTGAGTCACAGTATACCAATGTGCGAACCTATTGCTACCATAGACATAGAGCGTTGTACAGAATGTAGATTATGAAGTAGAATAGTGCTATAAATTTGCTCCCTAATCTGTAAGGCTCATTGCGATAACGTCTTACACTAGTTTACTGAACACGTATTGTAATAGTATTATTGTATGAAAGCCTTCCTACGGGGAGAAATATATGCTTTTTCTTTCTTTTCTTTCTTCACCAAAAGTTAATCATCTTTTCCTGCTAACATACCTAACAATCTCTGTAAATTTCGTCCAAATACGTCCATTACTTTTTGAGTCATCTTGATGACAGACAGACAGAATATATAACAGATAAACAAACCCGACGAAAATATAACCTCCTTGGCGGAGGTAATGATGGACCTGAGCTCGCCCGCACAAGCATGTTCATAGATGTCAAAAGTGATACCGGAAATGCCACTTGATTGCGCCACATATCGCCTATATCCAAGTTTCGGCTAGAATGTTGAATTTTAATTTGAAAAGCCCTCCGAAGAGTTAAAAAATAATAAAGAAGACAATGGAGATCGTTGTGAAGTGCTAATATTCTGCTGTCATTTAATGACGGGTCGGGACACTAGTATTAAAATAATATAAACGAGTAATAATTCCTTACCGTAGAATTTCAATGGGTTTCGCCATTGAACGTGTAAAACAAAGAGATAAGGAAAGAAAACACTCGTAAGACTTGAAGGCAAGCTTTAACTTGAGAAACAGAGTCATAAAACATGAGCTACATAACTGAAAATTCAAGCGAATAGAAGATACATAAGAGACTTGAGATAAATAGCGCAAAGGAAGAAAGAAAGCCCAAGCCACCGTTGGTGTGGTGGATGCATCACATGAATGTTAATTTCCACGAAACGCACTTACTGAAATAATCTAGGTTTTTGAGCCATATCACAGAGCTACTTAATTAGGTATTTGTTATGTTTTCAGATGGCGTTTGAATTCTTTATGAGTTCGCCCAAGTATTCAGTTGTAATCTTTAACTTCTATGCAGAATAATAAGTTTGCCAGGCTGTAGTGCAGAGTAGTGAAGGAACGATGCCAAGTTCTTTTTATTTATTTACATCTCATATACATTCTTATCAGAGCAAGTTAGACGTGGTAAGAAGCTACGGCATAGCTACCGGAAATGAAGGCTATGTGTAACGCTCCTATATGCAGACGAAACACAGACACTGTTAATGCTGTTCGCGCTTTCTAAACACACCCTTTTAAACACGGCACTTCCGCCCACACAGTTATGTTTTGGAAGCCGGCATATACCCTACTGTAGCTTCTATTGACCTTTCAAGGGTCTGACGTCTCATAAAAATCAACTGAAAGAACATCTTATGTTTGTGAGAGAGGCAAGAATATCTGCCTTTGGTTACTACAGCAGTTGAGTGACCAGCTATAAGGCTAACGCCTTCGCCGGATCCATCTATAAAAGCTTGTGTTTCTAAATTTAAAAGCTTCAGTCCATGTGCGATTCGTTTTGGTCATATCATCCGATCTTGCCTTGGCAATCTCTCTTGACATGTTGGACGCAGTGATGGGCAGTACTTAAAAACATTTTGTTATTTGAATATGTTTTTACAAATACTTTTGAAAATGTTCAATTAATTACTGTATTTAATTACATTTTTGCGTATTTAAATGCAATGCATTTAAAAATTTTTAAGTACATTCCGTATTACTTCGTCTACTTTTGCTGTGCGTTCTGCCATGAATGCGATTCACCTCACTTCTAAATTTCTCGTATTTGTACGTACACCCGCAGCTCTTGTCATGTAAGTAATAATGACTTACAGTTACGATTGATAGGGTTCGTAATAAGGCATCGCAAATAGTGCATACCTCAGTTCTTACAGTGCTTAACTGGCAGGCCAATAAATTGTGACATAAAAATTATGTAAACGCATAGATTAATGATACTGTACAGTATAGTAATTGAATGCTGTATTGACTATTTATTATTATTTAAGCAAAAAAACCAACAGACGGTCTATTACATCTACGTTAATGGCCAGCATGAGGCACTTCCGGTGAAAAATTTGAAGTAATCCCGTGTCTCAAGCATCAGCGAAGTTTTTGGCAGAGCTCGATGGCATATCTTTCAGTTTCTATTGCTAAAGGCATAACGTTTGTAAATTACTTTAATGACATTTTGTACGCGGCACTGCAACTCGCGTTTTACATTTGCAGTAGGAATAAAATAGGGTAAATGGATTTCACCATCATGAATAGAACTTCAAGCATTTAACTTAATCTGCTACTCTTGACATAATTTAAAACTCTAACTAGCGTTGTAAAATGGACTTGTCACCTATATTCGGGATAATAGAGTTCCCAATTATACTTTCTCAAACGCCTAAATAGAATAAACGCTACCCAACTTGACAACAATGGGATCTTTCTTCAAGCGTGGCGAGCCCCTCGACAAGTTTAGTCACTCTGGCGTTGTGTATGAGTACGTGTGTGACAGCTGCCAGCTGTCATATGTAGGGAGTACTACGGTACAACTCTACATTAGGGTCGCACAACACAGAGGTGTCTCACATAGGACAGGGGAACNTTCTTCCATTCGCAATCATAGTCTAACTGAGGGGCATCCAATTAGGAGAACGAATTTCCACATAATAGACAGTTGCCACGATGCACAAGACCTCAGAATTCTAGAATCCATTTGTATCAATTCCCGTAAACCAGCTCTCAATAACTGTCAATCGGCCTCACCTTTAAATATCATAGATTAAATGGTTTACTATCGGTGGCGGTCATTGGGTTCTATAGGCACGAATGTTGATGTTAGTTGGGTAGCGTTTATTCTATTTAGGCGTTTGAGAAAGTATTATTGCTGTACCATTGGACTTACATTTATTTCGTCCTGACAGATCATTGTAACTTCCCAGTTACACCTGCAAAATGATTATGAATGGCGAAGCTGAAGCTTCAAACAAGAAAAAATTAGGCATGCGAAACATATTGGTCGGTGCGCCCCAACTGGACCGCATGCATTCTTTCGTTCTGCAGATACATGCGCATTGGCCGGTAGGCCCCAGATGACTGCTCGGCCCTAGTCAATTATTAACGTAGCTGTTACGACACAGACGGAAGGGTTGAAGGATCACAACGACCATCTAACCATTGCCGTATGTGCTTGGGACAGAAAACCCACACTGGGAAGTAAATGTCAAATGCATTGATGCAGCAGGTCGAGAATCAAAAGAATTCACCTACTTAGCTGGACAAGCAAGCACAGCACTCTACCATCCCGGCAATGGTATAATGAAATCAATCTTAGGAGATTACTTAATTAACCCAGCCTCACAAAACTGAGTAAGACAGTCCTATAGGTCCGAATTATCCAAACTCAAAACTGGGCGCTGGTTTCGGAAAGTGAATGGAGTATCAGATAATAAACTTGAACCTATTGCTCTTGGCACTCTAACCCCAGTATCACAAAGTCGTGTAAGACAGTTCTATAGGTCTGATTTATCCGGAACTTCAAACTGTGTGTTGATTAAGCCCGTTGAATAGAGTATCAGGCGTTAAACTTGAACCGATTACTCTTGATGCGGCAGAACTTAATTCTGTTCTGTAAAATGGAGCTCTTGGCCGTCTCAAGCATAACTGGTGTCAGTGCCTGACATGCAAAATGACTTAAAGGGTCAAAACCAACGCTTTTGTTCTAAGTTCTGGACAAGTGAAGGCTATAGACTTCACTAAACACGACTAAGCTGTGTCAATCGATGACACCGTATCCAGGCAGTGTATATCATTTCGAAATGAAATTAAAAAAAGGCTTCTACTCTAATGACTACACTTGTGACAATATACATTGCATAATATGCAACGTATGCGCATAAAAATGAAGTACATATGCAGATGAAATATGCCTTTAATTTAAATAAATAAATATAATGCATATTCATTCAAGAAAATGCACATGCATTTAGTAAAATTGACATGCATTTAATAAAACGCATATTCATTGCATAAAATGTTGTAACGGCTTGCGAACAAACTGTAAATAATTTTAGCCAAAATTGGAAAAGTCGACACGAACTAATAATTAAAACTTGACGTTTCGGAAAACTTCTCCCATTTTCAAAAGCCTAATAAAATCTTTAATGGATACCTAAAAATTTTTTTTATTTTTTTATTTAAGGAGACCTAAGTTATGGTGTTAGCAGGGTGGGAGCTAGAGGGCTAATGACACAGTGCGCTATGGGGTCCTCATATAGGCGTCGAGCGGCACGGGAAGCGGAGGAAA
>LQNS02000138.1:1732622-1753381 GCA_001587735.2 Parhyale hawaiensis
AAATCATTAGTACCTTACTGCACTGACATGTTGCAGTGGGGACAGCGATTTTTAGACACCTGCTCCACATGTGTTGAAAATCGCTGCAAAACTACCGAATTGGCCAATTCTTTATTTTGCGGCAATTCTGCAGTTCATTTCGGCAATTAACAACTCATTTCGACTAGTGTGACTCATTTCGGCAGTCCTACGACAATATTACTGCGATTATTTTTGCCTGGGTCGTGACCTTCCTTCGAAACTGACTGAAATTTTTTCAAAAAGCAAAAAGAAAAAAAAAGACAGCTATGGTTGAAAATCCTTTTAGCAAAAGTCAGAGCTTCTTGCAAGTTGAATTTTCCCCATCTAATGCTGAAAAGCGTAAGTTCAGACACATGGACGGACGAATGGAGCCTCAAGCAGAATTATATTAGGATCAATAGTAACCACTACAAATTATCTTCAGAGTACCTGTATTTGTTGTGAAGTAATAGGACGGTTTATAAAAAATTTACTGCATTGCGTGCTTAGAAATAATAGTTTTTGTTTACAGACTGCCGATTATGATTTTTTAATGGAAAACATGAAGATGACCCGTTTATTAGGCCGAAATATTGTGCCAAATTTTATTATACTGATAAGTTCTGTAGCTAAATTTTATTCTCGCATCTTTGTAAAGAAACTGGTGAAAGCCTGTCAACTTTTAGGAAAGTGGCATAAATTCTGAAATTGAATTGTAAAACAAACGATGATATACAAGTTTTAAAAAAGGAGACAGTGATTTACACATTGCAGAAAAGCTGAACACTCATCGTCAAACAGTTTAGAAAATCGGGAAAAAGTTTAAGGAAACTGGTAAAACACGTAATCATTGAGGCAGCTGAAGAAAACGGTCAGCTCGAACTCAATGTCTCATCAAGGCCAGGCGAGAAAAAGAAGGAAGAAATCATAGGTGTTCTACTATAAAATTAGGCACAGATGCAGGTGTTAGTCCGGCTTCACTCCGTCGACTACTAAAAGAAGATCTCAAGCTACATTCTTGCAAATTGCAGAGATGAATCGAACTTTCGACAGCTGATGAACATACGAGATTTGACGAATTTCGACACTTTCTCAACCTCTTTGAAGACGGCATACTGCTCAATTTGGTTATCACTGATGAAAAGAAATTTGATGTTCAGTGAAGTTTAGAACCATCAGAATAATAGGGTTTGGGTAGCGATAGATCAGGGGAATACAGAAGAGTGACACCACACCAGAATCCCGTGTCTGTAATGGTCTGGGCTGCAATCACTGCCAGTGGGAGGTCTCTCGTTTCTATTCTTTCGGAAGTCAAACTTAAGAGCCAGGGTTACATTTCTTACACACTGGGAGCAGAGCTGTTTTCGTGGTACGTGATCGCTTCGATGGTAGACATTGGACGCTTCAACATGACTCTGTTCCATCGCATGTTTCCAAAATGACTCAATTTTGGATTCCGGCGCACATTTCAGTGTTAAATTAGAATGGTCCCTCGAGGAGCCCGGACTTGAACTTGCTAAGCTTTTCGGTGTGGTCCATTTTTTAGAATACGATCTGTAGAACTTCACATGATTCGCTTGATACCTTGAGTGTAAGCTGCGAGGAGAATGGACTTTGATTCTGCCTCCTTGGGAGTTCTCCAAATTAGATTGAAGTCTGTCATTAAAAGCGCGGATGCCGTATTGAATAAATGATGTTGATTAGTATTAAAGTGTCTGTAAGCTGTGTGTCCGTTTACTAAATATTCAATTTTGCTACTTTTCATTGAGACACTTGATAAAACGTTTGTTGCCACAATTAAAGGTATACTGGTACTCAACAACAGAAAACGTATTTTTGCACTTTTGCAGATTGTATGGGATTATATGCTGTACTGTAGATGCACTGAACGTTCAACTTGAATCGCTGAATTTTGTTTACGAACACTGTGCCTTTCTAATCTTTCGTGTGCACCAATATGGCAAATCTCATTTATAAAAGTTCTTTGTCATCCTAAACTTATCCCAGATAGCGTGGCTCTCCGGTTATTTATAATTATTGCAAGCGTGCAATTTAGTGCTATCGTCCTCGCCAAGCATTCTATAGTTAATACTACAGAGAAAAACATTTTGATGTACAAGATGCAGACCAGGTTTCTGTAATAAACGTTGGGTAACACATAGCTCTTGTCTGTCTCTACAGGTGTTTCGAAGAAATTGTGATTTACGTAGGCACACGCTAACGCACAACCTCAATGGACCATTTGATTTCGACTTGTCCAGCGCAGTCACGATGACAGCCACATCTCCACTGAAAGTTGAAAGGTTACACGACTTCCAGTCTCCGCACGCTCGGTCTCTGATGCCATTTCCCAGGACAGCTACACAGGCAACAGGACATCGCTGTGCAGAGGATGGCATGGATCTGGACGAGTTGGCGGAGTCGCACGACTGCGTCAGTGAGAGGTGCACTGCTCACGTGTGCACCGACCGCACGTCTTCACCTCTAGACAGGCTCATTACAGCACCCAGGCCCCCTGCATCTCAATGTTTGTCTGCAGAAGAAGCAGCAGATGACGCAAATTCAGATCACGAAGCAGAAGGACGCGATCCCACTGTAGATGTGGTGGCGCGCCGCTCGTCTGCAGCGGCAGCAAGCCCTAGGGGGCAGGGCAGGGGGCTCTACGCAGCTCAGACCAAGAGCATCAGCGCGGTGAGTTACAGACATTGTTGATAACTGGCTATCTCTAAACGCTATGTACTTCATATCCTGTTGCAGTTACCGCTACCTATGTTCTGTAGTCCCGTTTCTAGTTAATATCTAAATTTATTTGCTTCGCTTCTGCACACTATATAATTTTAGGTCCCAGCAGTAGTACTGGTGGGACTGGTGTTAGTAATGGTAATAAATCTTTATTACCGCTGAACTGCAGTGCCCTCGCATAAGCCTGTGTAGGACGACAGGGAAGCGACAACTACTGTACGTGGCTCCCGTTTTGTGTGAACAGTTTTACCTGCCGCTGTACGATGGCCAATGCAAAGATAGCAGTCGAGATAAGGATCTCATTTTTTTTGTGAAGCTGAAGCATTTTCAACGCGCATATTTATTTCATCGTATTTTTTGGGAATCTATTACCATGAGACATACAAAATACATTAAGAGCGCCAGCAGCAACTAGTGAACAGCAAATTAAATATTTATTCAATATATATAATTTATATAAAATTAAAAAATGTAGAATGAACAGATATTTGGACATTCGAAAAAAATAAATTAAGAAATTAGTTGGTACGCCTATGTATGTTAGTACTGCTGTTCAGCGCTTGTTGTCGATTTTCAGCACATTATGACAAAATTTCGAAAGACGCTTGCCCTATTTTCTTCTGCTGCTAACTTCAATTCATTAAGACTAGACGGTTATTTTGCACCGAGCCTAAATTTAAACTTTTCCCGCTAATGCTTTATCAAGCTTCAACCTGGCATACCTCTAGGCCATGTTAGTATGTACAATGATACTATGTTCTATGAACCGTTCACGGGTTGCCTTCGCGGTTAATTTGGGGTCACTCTTCTTATGAAACCACCATTGATTTCTGAGCTCCAGTTTTTCTACTGGTTTCTGCATTAGGTCTTTTACAATTTTCGATATCTGGTGAAAATTATTGCCTCTTTGAACTCTCTTAATGTTTCTGTGCTGTTGAATGCAAATCATACGCCACAGTAGGGATGATATTGGATCTTGCAATCATCTAATCATACGATCTCTTTTGAAACAATCGACTGGCCTCAAATTCATTTACCAAACTATGAACTTGGTTTCACACACGTATTCTCTATTAGAAACGGTTTCTCGCGAGCAAAACGTAAATTTAATTTCTTTCGATGAAGTTTATTAATTATTTTTCCAACAAACTTGTCTCCTACTATCATCTCTTTACTAATGACAAAAGGATTACTGTTAACTTTTCGTTACATGTTACGGCAACTTCTTACGAAACTCTTTGGTGCAGCAAATCTTTCAAAATCTTCTCTGGTCTGGAACATTTCTAACTATTCCTACAGATTTCCATGATTCATGAAGATCCGTTCATACGTTTTTGAGTTATGTTACTGACAATCATAAAATCAAATATAGAGACGAACAAACAAACCGATTAACAGATACTGTAATCACTAAAATTATAATTTATTCTTCATGACTTGCCTGACAACTCATGCAAATTTCATAAAATCTATTCATAGCTTTCTGAGTTATGAAACTAAGAAAAAAGAGGCAACGTAGATAAACCTACAAATAAAGAAACCGTTGCACGGTTTTTCGCCAAAAGTTAATCATATGTTCTTCCTAACATGCATGACAAATCCTGTATGTTTCGTATATATCCACCAAAAACCTTTCGAATTATCTTGGTGACAGATGAACGCATAAACAGAAAACACACAAATAGACAGACAGGCAGGTAAATCAAACTGGACAATAACATGGCCTCCTTGACGGATTAAATCAGACTATATGTCAGCGCTAAGAGAAGCTTCGAGCATCTTCATTGCTTGGATTTCAAACGTGGCTAAGCAGAAAGTGCGTTCAAATTTATGCATCTATTATTTACTAAAACTCTATGAACTTTACTTGTGTGTTTATTTACTTGCTTGGTTGTTTGTACGCAATCTTTGTTATTATACATAAGTAAAAATAAACTCCGCGCCCAAGTTGGAGGAACCTGCTGGCAAAAGCATATGTTTCATGCGTCACAACAAAGTGGACATCTAAAGAGCGTCGTAAGTTGGATACCGATGGCTATACCTATACGTCGAGTGCGCTAAAGAAGTGAAATTCTGAAATTTTATTCGCATGGCCAGTATCAGTAGCTAAGACGATTGAAGAATAGCATCAGTCTACTGTTCTTAAAGCTAAAAGCAATATCAACATTCCCAATAAAGTAGGCAGAAATTACAGCGTGTATGATTTATTGACACTTTAAATTTATCAATGGGGCATTACTGGTGGGGGCCCACCTGAGCTCGTCTGCATGAACGTGTACGTTAACTTCAATAACCGCCGGGAACGAATATTTCACTTCGGTGTTGATCACAGAAAATTTAAGAAATATTCCGGAGCCTGCATCGATGCACGTGCTTCACAAAGATTCATGTCTTTTAGGAAGTATGAGTTTCTTCACGAACTGATCCAACTCAGCGTGTCGAAATCCATTGTTCCCGAAAATATTTCTCCCTGTGTATTACGGGAAATGGCTCCAGTCATCCCAGCGCCACTGCTTAAAATCTTCAACTGGTCTCTAAGCACGTGAGAAGTTCCACGTTATTGGAAACTCACAAACGGGGCCTCAATACATATGTAGGGGAATGAAAAGGCTCCACCATCTCTCGACCAATAAGTCTTACTTCGGTCGTCAGCAAGATCATGGAGTGACTCTTAAAGAAGCATATCATTGATCACCTGATGATGCACCATCTCATTTCCGACACCCAGCGCTACTTCCGAGAGAGAAGCTGCTTAACTACGCGTAACGTACTGGACTTCTTTTCAAAAGTTATGAAAACTAGAAATATTCCATAAAGAGTTGACCTAGTCTATCTTTATTATAAAAAGACATTTGACAAAGTCCTTAATCATTGGTAAATGAAAAATGGAACACCATCGTACCTAGGATAACTATTCGCGCTTTATTAGTGTACTAGTGGCCCATGCCGTCATTATAAATGACGGCAAAAAATTAACACTTCACCAAAACCCCCGCCGTCTTTTAATACTGAAGAAAATGATTCCAAGGTATCCGACTTTTTTTTCGCCTTTTGAAATCTGAATTTTCTCCTATGTTATTCCCATAGAGCGTGACAGGAAAGATATAAATATATAAATTAATAAATAAATAAATAAAAACACGACGTGAATTATTATATAGTAGATGGCTAACTGGTCGGCAACCGCGAGTGAAATTCCGAGTGATGAGTGACTGGACACCTCACTCTCACCTGTCACCTCTGGTCTTCCACACGATAGCGGCGTGCTTAGCTCACTTCTATTCATAATCTGCATCATGGATCTTGATAGCATTTTCCGGCTTAAATCAGCAAATTTGCGGATTACAATAATGTCTATCATCGGGCTGTATTGGATAGCGCCAAAAAGGAGCTATTGCAAAATACTGACCGCCTCATGGAGTGGAATGTAACGTGGCAAGTGAGCTTCAATGTCGACAAATTTTCGATGATACACAATGGACCGTAGAACATCCTAGCCCAATTGGAAATGAATAGCACAGAACTAGCTTCTGTGACCCAGCAGCGCGACCTAGAGATAATTCTTACAAATGAAGTAAAATACGGTTAACAAGTTGATAAGTGGCAAGTAGAGCCCTGTGATTCACTACAAAGAACTTCGAGTGCACATGCAAGAATATAGTCCTTTCTTTCTGCACGTCCACGCTTACAATTTGCTGTTCAATTTTTGTCAGCTGATAAATGCAGATAAATTGGAAAAGTCCTATTTGAAACACCAAAATTGATATCCCACCTGCTTAGAGCTATACCGGTGTCGCCTTCAAGAGTTTAGGATCATGTCTCTTGAACAAAGACGACTCACGGGACAGCTGATAGAAATATTGAAGTACTTCAATGGCTTCAACGACATCCCTATAACTGAACATTTCGACAGACAAGTTGATGATCGCCTCCGACGTAACAGCACTAGGTCATAGAGGGCTAGGGCGCGAAGTTCGGCTACTCTCTGGGGATGGGCGGGTTGGCCAGGCAACTACCAGCTATCTCATATACTCTAAACAGAACACTGCAATTTTTCTCTTCGTCGCCGCGAGCGCACACTTTAGTTAGCTATGTAACTTTGCTGGCAAGAAACTGCTCCTAGACTACTATCTTCTCCGCTGGACTATGTTTTTGTTGTACTGCTGCATTTCAAGGATGAAATATAAGTAAATTAATTGTACTACGCGCCTTAGTGAACGTTTAGCATCCATTTAAAATGCCTCCAGCTTCATACAGAGCAATTAAACCGATTATATTTGCTATAAATGTTTAAAACGAGAAAAATGGGTAAGTTGATTATCAGTGCTTTCTATTTTTAAATAAAGCGCTTAAAATTGCGAGTTAAATCGTGATTTAAATCAGCCAGTAATGCTTTCTAAAATGGTCGCCTGTTAATCTCGTATACACAGTTACCAAAGGAAGCAAAGTGTACGTGACGCGACGTAACGTTTTCCAAACGTGTCATGATCGCAAGCGTTAGATATACAGCCGTGGACAATATTATGAGGCCCCCCAAAAAGTAAAAAAAATCTGTTTAAAAACGCATTTTATTGATGATACCATATCACTGAGTTATAATATTAAGTATGACTAGCGGCACCCGTGTAAATTCCACGGTTGATTAATGTTTTCACTTACTTTAATTTAACCTGAGGTATATCACTTGTAGCTTAGCCCTCCCCGTCTGAACTTGTGTCCGCCGCTTAACCCTGTCTATCGTTACGCAGTCCGTTTACCTGACACCTCGCCTAACCTTTCCTAGTATTTTGATTTCACCTGTGAATCACGCAAATTTTCCTGTCAGCAATGAATTCATACTTGCTTCTCAATAAAGACCTAGAAATGCGACGGTACTTCTTGCACTGTTCATTGTATTTGTATGTACACCTTTTCTAAGTTCTGTTTCCAACAGTTTACAGATACTTTAGTCATTCATAATCTTACACGTTTAATTTTTTGTCGGCGTATCCGGTTTTTTCTCACTATTACGGAACCCGTGGATATTTATCAGTAGCCCATAGTTTTTCTGGTTTGTTTGATGCAATAGTTATACAACAAACGACAACAGCCCGGGTATAATTTCATCGGTCACAGCAACCTAATCCTCTATATTAAAGATATTGTATTTCCTTAGACATCGTACAGTGGTTTTAAAATATATTTTAGAGCCGAAATGTCCAACGCTACCCGCCCTGGGCTCACAAAGCGTATCCTGGCTATGCGTTTGGCCCTATTAAGAATGTCATCCACCAGCAATCGTGAAAAAATAAAAAGCGGTAGATATGATACTGGTGAGATGACGTACATGGCAAATTGAACTTCTCCCTATCTAATAATGCTGAAAAGCTTTACGCGCAGACACACAGACGGAACCTCAAGCAGAATAATAATACAGATATCATCTAATACTTAGTATGCCCTCCTTTGGATTTGCTCACAGCTTTTTTTGCATTTTGGCATGCTAGAGACTAAATTAGCATAAATGGCTGCATTATAGCGAGCCATCGTCACGGAGTTTGACTAATAACTGCTGTTTGAGGAACATTTATGCATGCTGGCTCTTTTCCTTAAGTGTAGCCACTAAGCACAGATGCTCGATGGGATTTACGTCGGGGGACGGAGGGGGCCAATCCAGTTTCCTCACATGCTCGCTCTCAAACTAACCCCTCAAAACTCTTGAATGTGTGACAGGGAACATTGTCTTGTTGGAAGATAACACTTTCAGGTGTGTTATCATTGAATATTTTCTCCAATGAATGGCTGTACACTCTGTCTAACATATGCTGGTGTACGATACTAAATTTTCATTTTACCCTAGCATGTTAACAGCATTCCTGTCCCTGTCCTGCAACCCCAAACTACTGGGTGTCTCAAAAAATGTTACATTTTCAATTGGCTGCTGTGTGTCGGTATATAAGATACATCCCCAAGCCATATAGGATCTATTCTTTTGTTTTATGCGTATTGAAACAGCAGTCAATTAAAAATGTAACATTTTTTTGAGACACCCAGTACAATGCTACTCCCCCACCCCACAACTTTCACCGTGGGTAAAACGCATGGTGGGTGATAGGCTTCTCCGACTCTTCGACAGTCCGGGGCACTTGCGTCACTAGTTGCGTCACTAGTTGCGCCATTGCGTCGACGTCCGACGGAACGACCATTCCATCGACGCGCAACGCATTGCCGGTATATATAAAAAAAAATTACAATGACGCGGCGCAAATACATTATCGTAAATAAAATTTTGCGTCGTTTTCCACTGAAAGCCAAGTTTTCCGGGTAATTAGCTAATCTACGAAACGCAGTTTTCTAGACACAGCTTGCAAGGGAGACAAAAATATTTCAGTAGTTAAGGCCAGTGCCGCACAGTTCAATGGGCAAGCTTAGCAAAAACGTGTCGTCAAATTTGTCGCATTTGACTGTTTTTTTATCATTATTTTTCACGTTTTATAGTCTCAAATATATATACATATTTAAGTTTGCACTATTGTGATACTATGATTATGACACAGAAACAAAAATAAAATTAATGAATTAAACTAAGAAACTGATAAGTATAATAAATGAAAACTAGCGGGAAGATTCTACGCTCAATTAATGTTTTCACTTACCTTGGTTTGAGCAGAGGCAGCGCTTCTTAATTAACCCACCCCGTTTAAACTATAACATCTGGCGCTTAACTCTATCTAACGTTACGCAGTCTATCTACCTCGCACCTCATTTAACTTCTCTTAGTTTTTTATTTCACCTGTGAATCTCATATTTGTTCTGCTAGCAAAGAGTTCGCACTTGTGTCTTATTAAAGACGTTTTGCACGCCTTTTCTAAGCACTGTTTTCCGAAATTTACCCATAATTTAGTCCTTCATGATCTTACACGTTTCAGTTTTTGTCGGCGTAACCGATTTTGTCTCACTATTACGGGACCCGTTGATATTGATCTGTAGCCTATCTTTATCCCCGTATATATGATGCGGTTGCTATTCAACAACAGACTTGACCAATACTTTTATCAGTCACAGCAGCGTAACCCTCTGTACTTAAGATCTCATTGCATTTCCTGATGCCGGTGTTACACGGTAGCCAATAGAATTAGTGTCCGAGTTTTGACCAACGAATTGAACTTTAAAAACCACCGCCCTCACTCCTTTTGTGTAACATTCTAAGATGAAGCATGTAGCATTTTTGTGCTCAATACACTGATCAACTGCTCGAAATTTCGTAACCAAACCGCCACCAGCGATACCTACCGGCAGATAATTCGTTCAGTTCGCTTTCAGAGCCACAACAGCTGATTATTTGTATTTTTTTATAACTTCGATTTAATATTAATTGCAATGCAAAGGCAGTGGGTAGCACCTATGACATTATTCTGCGTGTTAGATACATATTTGTCTTGGTATTCAGCATGTAGCCATAGCAACGTCACCTAGGTGAACGGAGCTGGAAGTCTGTAGACCATCGGACCATTTTCTCGTGTGAATAGGTATACGACATTTTGCGCAAAAGATTTCGCGCATTTGCAAGAGTTTTCTCAGCTTTTGACTTGTGTGTGTACCAGCCTTTAGAAATTGTACAGTCGCTTCAAAAAATATTTTAAAGTCAAGATGTTCAACACTACCTGGGCGTTCTCCCGCACCGTATCCAAGCTATGCATCTGACCCTATTAAGAATGCCATCTGCCACCAGTAAAGTGAAGATAATATGTGTAAAAAAAAAAAATAAAAAGCGGTAGATATGATACGTGTGAACTAATCTTTATGTCTTTACTTCGAAACTGACTGAAGATTTTTTCAAGAAGTGAGAAATAAAAAAGCTATGGTTGAACTTCCTTCCAGCGACAATCAGAGTTTCTTGCAAGTTGAATTTCCCCTATCTAATACTGAAAAACGTAACTTACAGACACATGGACGGACGGATCCACAAGTAGAATTATATTATATATAGATGAGTCTGAATTTTACTTTTAACTGAATAATCCAAATAATATTAAAGACAAATTAATAAACTATTAAAATAAATGAAACATAAATAAAAAGCAGCTGAATTATGAGACATCTATTTTATAGTATTTTCTGTAATATGTATGATGCTTCACGTAAATTAGATGAATTAATTAAGATTACCGTAGCCGCAAAATTAACGCAATGATGCAATGGCACAAAAAAGGCGCAACTTTTTGAAAAGAACGACTAATTGACGCTGACGAAATGCCCCTACACGTGTGACGCGCTCAGCTTTACTCTTCGACGTCCATGAAGAGCTCAAGGTATTTAAAAAAATTGGTAAAAAAGGATTTTTAGTGAATCTGTTTCTAAGCATTTCCATAATGACAGAACAATCGATGAAATAAAGTTATTTTCCTCAATTGTACGTAGTAGAGCAAAAAGTGGGCGAGCTTTCCATTCCAGCCGAAAACTCGATAACTTTGTGCTCTGCTACATACAACTAAGGAAAATAAAATGTATTTCGTCGCTTGTTTTGTAATTTTTGGCAATACTTAAATTCAGATTCCTGAAAGGAAAAAGCTTATGCAACATTCTACCAGAGGATTTTTAGTGTAAGGCTCACATAACCAATTCTGCAAATTTGCAAACAAAAAAATTGATCGTGACTTATATACTGCAAGAGCGTCCGGTGCAATCCGAGTATCTGGAAACAATCCTCTCATTTTAATTTACACTGATTCCTATCTGAATTTTTCAGAGCTATAGGAGGTTATGAAACGCTCACCTAGGGAGTCGTTGGCTTGAATTTATGTGAAGAAGCCTCGATTTTTAACAGTAAATGATCCCTGGATAGCTTCAAGCCGTCCCGGGCCGAGGGCTAGGCAGTCAGAGAGGCGAACAGTTTTCAAGCCTGTGTGTCTACAAAATGTGCGTTATATCTGTTTCTCGTCGTGAAAAACTGTTTCCACTCCACCACAGCCCTGACCACAGTAGTTATTCATGGTTCTTCCTCAGCAAACCAATGATTTCAGTCCTACTACGTTCCGTGGATTTGGCTTCCACCTGTACTTCATAGAAGGGACAAAGCATCCACGCGGCCTACAAATTAACACATTAGAGCCTGATAACGAAATATTAACTGCAATGCTTTCAGTACCCTAAACGGAGTACCATAGTACAGTGTTTCCCAACCTTGTCGAAATGATTACGCCAAAATACAATTGCGCAATAATGTTCATTATCCCGTTGTTGTACACATACTCGGCAGTATTTTTTCTTTGTGCAGTAACATGAGCTGCACTGGCCATGTAGCTCGCTGTGGCCAGAATGCACTGTCGTCTCTCACGACCTTTTTGCGTTCACGTAAGCTATCCTGCGCGCACCACAACTAAAATAAACACTACCTAAGCTAACCTAACCTAACCTAGCCTAACCTAACCTACCCTTACCTAACCTAACCTCCTTACCTAACTTGCTAACCTAACCTAACCGTACCTTACCGAACTTAACCCAACCAAACCTTTCTAACCTTGCCTAACCTTACCTAACGTTACCTAACCTTACCTAACCTAACGTAACCTAACTTAATCAGCGATACAGCGAGCAGATCGGCGCGCCAACTTGAACGCCGCTCACACGCACACGATCTGCGTACACAAACACGCGCGCAAGGTGTCGTGAACGACGGTAGCGCGGTCAGGATATCTTGTTTCAGACACAACATCTACTGTCCCAAATATGGGAAGCACTGCATGTTGTACAGCATGCAGTGCGGCCAACCGTTACGGCTGCTAAAAGCACAGAGTAGTACAGTACATTTCTGTTGAATTTTTACGTCATGTGTGCTGGGTTTGAAGTAGTTAATGCCTAACGAAACCGTGTACGATTCTCTCTGCAGACCGCTGTGTTGCGCGAGGATGAGGAGTGCTTCACAAGCTATGGCACCGCAACTGTCTCAACAGACTCCACGACGCTAGGACAAGTCCAAGTTTTTCGCTCCCGCCTTGTCTGTGACAACATGGACATGGATGCTGCCTGCATCCAACCCCCCAAATTCACGAATACAATATCTGAAGCATTTTCAGGTGATCGGGCTTCTGCTAGAGATTGTGACGATAATGAACACGAGAAAAGCGTCGACATGGACATGACTTCCGTGAACTCGACCGCGTTCAGTATAGCCGCTCTTATGGAAGGTGTGAAGTGAGTGAGTTCAATTAGACTATTTTGTATCGCATGCTAAGCAATTGGCCTAGTGCGCTTGTAAAATAGATTGTGTGGATAGTATATTTCGTGACCTGCTTAATCTGAGGAACGTAATGTAAAAGTTGCAGCGTGGAAGATATCGCTGTCTGTTGTACGATTTTTGTGGGAGTATATTGCTTTCCTGGACATGCTGTAGTTAGCAGTATTTACGGGTTGACGTTCTTTTATTTCGCTGTGCCAAACTTTCTCAGCCTTATTGTTCATTTATACAACCACCACCCAAGTGACTTTGTTGATCGACCCATTCTTAGAAGAAAAAAGCTCTTTCGCCAAGTCGGTCTCGATGGATTAATTTGAAAGTAAAGAGTAAATCACTTAGCTAGACACTATACATTTACGATACAGCTTCAACCGTTCATATTGAGCCTTCAGAGAAGATTCTTAGAAAAATCATCTGGTAGTGCATACTGTGTTTTACTATGTATAGACATAATAGATATATAGGGTGTCTCTTTTTTGTACCGACAAATTTCAACCATCCGTAGAAAAACTTGATATAAATCGGTTTTCAGGAATGATAATATGCCCAAAACTCTTTTGTTTTCGAGTTATAACGACTTAAAGAAATTTGAAGCCTTAAGTAGGATACTACGAGCGCCAATGTTAGCACTAATTTTGACATTATTTTTACAATAAAACTTCAAGTATTTTATGGCTAGGAGAAATATTAATAGTTTCAAACTTAGCATTTAATATAATCACACTACTGTATGGCCTACCCTACGTCGTCAGAGTTTTCATCCGTGTTGTTAAAAAAATAAAAAATGCAAGGGTTGCTGCCACCAGATATTGGACCTCGTGTACAATTTTCAGAGTGGTTCATGCAGCAGCGAACAAGGGATCCCAACTTCTCCATGAAGCTGATTCTGTTCGCTCGCGATGGGGTTTTTAACATTCACGATAACCATCACTGGGCTCAAGCTTAACAATGCTCATGTCATTCGCCCAAATAATGATCAACATCGATTCAGTCAGTGTAAACGCATGCGCAGGAATGTGGTCGGAAAACGTGCTGAACGATCAAAGTTTGCCCTAACATTGGCGCGTACGTAGTATCCTACTTAAAGCTTTAAATTTCTTCAAGTCATTATAGCTCGAAAACTAAGGAATTTTGGGTATTTTATCATTCATGAAAATCGCTTTATTTTGAGTTGTTTTTATGTATGGTTGAAATTTGTCCGTACAAAAAAGAAACACCCTGTATATGTATCAACATAACTTAGAGCCTCTATACATATATTTGTACCGTTCTTCTGCTTGTGTTCCAGTAGGCTATACGTACGTCCATCTTTCTGTCTGCATGTTATGCTTTCATCATTTGATCCAGGCACTTTCAATTTGAAGAAGCCAGACTTTGCACGAAGGGAACTTTAACTTATTACAACTGTGCTTTTTTCGTGTCTTCAAAAAGGCTTAATCGATTTGAAGTGAAGTTGCGCGTTCGGCCCGTCCATATTCTTGCTACCGACTCTCAGTGTTTTACCCCAAGCCACTGACTCGTGGGCCCCACATGGGAAGACGAGCAACTGTTGTGCATCAATGGGCATAATGCGGGCTCTTGTTGGGTACCCACACTTGGGCTGCTTCATGTTATGACCACAGTCACTGTTAGGCGTGAAATATTTTTCAAGTCCAGAGTGAATTGGGATGTCGTCTCTGGCGCCATCCTTGCGCTACCTTGGGGAGTTGTGAGAGTCTCCTGATCCTGGGTCTACTTTGGATCGGCTTTTCTCTGTCATGGTGTGTGCCAATACCCCTTCCCGCGTGATGACGGTCAGGACAGGCGATGAACTCTGGTTTGATGATGCCTGCAGGAGGGCGCGCCAGTTGAAGCACGAGGCATATGCCCGTTAGCGTACTAGCCGGTCTGCTGTTAACTTTAGGCGTTTCAGGGAACTGCAGCGTCGGGATTTGAGGTCCAAGGAGTTGTTAGCTTCGTCTGTTAGAGCACATAAGTGGTGGTCCACCTTGCAGAGCACTATGCTAGGTGTGAGCTCTTCTGTCCCCCGTTTCATTGGTGCTGGTAGTGATCTTGTTGCAGACCCTGCTGCCAAGGCGGACCTTTTGTTGCGCTACTTTGATGGGAAGCAGAGCCGGGACCGGGTGCGCATTCCTTTAGCGTGTGACCCAGAGCCGAGGTTCTCCGGTTTTGCTTTCAGATCTGAAATGCAATGCCACCTTCTTCTTGACTTGGATCCCTATGGGGCACTGATCCATCGGGTATGTTTCCTCTCTTTCTTCGGAGGGTGGCTGGGGTGCACGCAGCCCCGCTTGCTCCTGTGTTCCGTCGATGTTACGGCTGGGCTCTTTTCCGGAATGCTGGCGTGTCGCTCATGTGACGCCTGTTCCGAGGGGCTCTGTCTCATCTCGAACCTAAGACTATAGACCCATCTCGATCACATCTGTTTTGTCGAAAGTTTATAAGAGATTGGTTGCGTCGAGGTTGGTTCGCTTTCTTAACAAGCAGGTTGTCCTTCCCCCAACACAGTATGGTATTCGTCGGGGCTTGGGAACTTGTGATGCTCTGCTTCAGATTTGTCATGTGTTGCAGCTGTCCCTTGTTGGGGGCACAGTGCTGCTTTTGATTGCGTGAATCACCTTGGGTTGCTTCATAAGCTAAGATTGATGGGCATTAGTGGTTCAGTTTTCGCGGTAATTAGTCAGTTTTATCTGGCAGACGTCAATGTGTAATTGTTGATGGGAAGAGGAGTGAGTTTTTGGATGTGGTTTCTGGTGTCTCACGAGGTAGTGTCTGGGACCTTTGTTGTTCATCGTGTATACAACGGACCTGTTTGGTCTTGTTAAG
The DNA here is from genome assembly GCA_001587735.2 of Parhyale hawaiensis. Classification (NCBI taxonomy): domain Eukaryota; kingdom Metazoa; phylum Arthropoda; class Malacostraca; order Amphipoda; family Hyalidae; genus Parhyale; species Parhyale hawaiensis. The sequence continues at coordinate 1,748,407 of LQNS02000138.1, forward strand.
AATTTACTTGTTGGTTACGCGGATGATGTTACTTTGCTGGCTGCTTGCGATAATTCTAGTGATAGATTGGAAGCTTCAGAATCTATTCAGCGTGATTTAGAATTGATTGATTCTTGGTGTTCAAGGTGGGGGATGAGGCTAAATGCGGGCAAGACTAGGACCATGCTCGTATCTAGGCCACGTACAGTGAGACCTGCTTTTCCCGCAGTCATAATGGATGGTGTGTTACTTCCTGTGGTTGATGACTTAGTAATCTTGGGTGTCAGTTTTGATACAAAATTGACGTTTGAGCCCTACATTCGTTCGGTTGCCTCACGAGCATCGCAGAAAATTGGTTTGATGACACGTGTTTGAAGGGTGTTGGGCTCGGTAGAGTTGACAAGTCGCTGCTTTAATTGCTATGTCCTCCCTCTTTTGGACTACTGCTCCGTAGTCTGGGGTTTTGCTACCGATTGTCATCTGAATTTGCTTGACAAAATGGTTCGTCGATGTGGGTTCATGCTGGATGGCGTTGTGCCTTGTGATCTGGCGCATCATCGCACAGTTGGTGGGGTTTCCATACCGGCCAGTGTTCTCGTTCGTTTTTTCCATCTTGTGTGGATGTTTGGAATGGTCTTGATGGCTCTGTCTTTGTTTGTGCGGGTAGTGGCAGCTTTAAACGATCTGTACACAGAGCTATTCTATGGTCTCGGATCTGCTCTTTCTTTCTTTCTTCGCTCGCTGGGCTGGTTGCGTGGGGTTTGTTAACCTCATGGAGTTTCTCCGTTCCCACGTCGCCAGTCAAGTGATAGTTAATAATAATGCTAGGTGACGGATAATGATGAGTGACGAATATTGCTGGGTGATGGATATTTTTGGGCAATGAATATTGCTGGGTGATGAATAATGACGAGTGCTGGATATTGCTAGGTGATGGATATTGCTGGGTGATGAACATTTCTGGGTGATGGATATTGCTAGGTGACGGGTACCGCACGTAACGGGCATTCATGCACCCACTGGCTGTAGCCTCGATATAACTGTAGACATGCTGCACTGTGCAGTGTGTCAAGCAGTTAGGAAATTGAAATTGTAGACCTGTTACTCTGTGTAGTATGGCTAGCAGGTAGGAAATTATAACTGTAGACCTACTGCACCGTAGAGTATTCGAACAGTTGGGGAAGCGACCTGAGAGCGAGCTGGGTAAAATCTTTAGTTGTCAATACACGGATTTTTTGGTGCGTATGTCACGTAAATTTAACGAACTTAGAAGTTATTTGTATGTTCATTGTTGAAAGAAAATTACTTTGCGTAAACGTAATTTGTATATGTGCATAGTACGCATTCTAAAGCAAAATCGTAGCACTGAACTTTTCGCATTGGTAACATTGAGTATTATTTCATACAGCTACAGTGGGGGATATAATATTCGTACGCCATGAAATTGTTTATTTGAAAGAATCTAGCGAGCCAAAAATAAATACATTGATACACTGTTTGTATTCAAGTGTTATCAATTGATATATGTCAACAAAACGAAAATTATAATGAATTATATAAATTATATATTTCACATATCTAGGGCTGAAAAATGTATTCGTGCAAAACGATTTTTTTCTTTAAAAATTGATTTAACTGTTCAAGAACTTTCCGGAACATTCTATATTTTACGTTAGAAGTCTACCATAGTCCATGAACAGCTTTGTGGTCATTATTTTGTGCGACATCGAAGAAGAAGGTTGTAACTATGGCAAAAAGCAAAGAGCTGACGAATTCTGAAAAAGAGTTGATTATTAAAGAATGGAAATCTGGGGAAAGTTATATGCAAATATCACACACTTAAAATACCGTTTATCACCATCGGGTCTTTTATCAAACGGCTTAAAAGTTCGGAAACCGTCGAAAACCAACTTAGATCTGGCAGGCTGCGGAAGATTTCTCCTAGAGTTTCAAGAAAATGGCCAGGAAAGTGTCCGAAAATCCCATGACTACTCGCAAAGAGCTTCAGGAGGACTTGCTAGCAGCAGGAACAAGCGCTAGACTTCGTACAATAAGCCACTAGCTGCACCAAAACCGTTTACGTTCTCGAACTCTTCGCAAAACTCCCCTGCTGGCGAAACGAAATACGGACGCTCGTCCGAAATTCGTCCGTTAACACAGGGACAACCCCTGAATCGTCCTGGGAAAACGTGTAGTGGTCGGATGAGACTAAAATAGGACGAAATTCAAAGAGCCATGTGTGGAGGAAGGACGGAACGGCCTTCGCACCAAGAAACACCCCACTGTGAAGTTTAGTGGTGGTAACGTTATGATTGTGGATGCTTTTCATCACGTGGAACAAGTATCATACGCTAAGGCAAAGAGTTTAATATTAAATAACAGTCGACGGAATTAAAATTTAACGTTTCGGGACTAAGAATCCCATCCTCAGAAAAAAAAGGTTAACCTATACTATGAAATAGAAGAACTTTCTTTATTAGCTAGTGGTTCAAGAGTACACTGCGTCTCCTGCTGTAAACTGCGTAAGGGAGCGCAGTGCATGGGTCGTTCTGGAGTATGGTCAACAAACTGTAATCCATCGACCACACTCCAGAACAACAGGGCCTAAACTGTAGGTCGACAGGAAAAATTATACTATTATACTATAAAATAAAAGAACTTTCTTTATTAGCTAGTACACTGCGTCTCCTGCTGTAAACTGCGTAAGGGAGCGCAGTGAGGGAACATTTGCATGCGTCGGTTAAGAAATTCGGCTACTGCAAGAACAAGTTTTTCAGCAGGACAACGACATAAAACATACAGCAAAACCCATGAAGAAATTATTCACCGATAATCATGTACTACAACTAGAATGGCCAAGCCAATCTCTAAATTTGAATCCGATAAAAAATTTGTGGTGATTTCTGAAATGAAACATTAATGCGAGGAGGCTGAAGTCCTTTCCAGAACTCAAAGAAATCTGCAAGGAAGAATGGGCTAAAATCCATCAGAAAACATATCCAGGCTTGGTACAAAACTATAGAAAGAGATTAATTGCCGTTGAACTGAACAAAGGCTACGCCACAAAGTATTAAATGTTATTTTAACATCGTTTTTTCTGTTGTACGAATACATTTTTCAACCTAAAATATATAAATTATTATGTAATTTCTATCATAGAGGAATTAACTTGTTTTGTTGTTGCGTATGTGTTGTTTACGCTAAAATATAAATACTGTATCAATATACAGTAGCGGCCATAATTGTTCGGATACCTAAAAACTCATCAGAAAATCTTTAAAAACTTCCGTTTTATAGAAGGAATTGAAGTGTAATTTTACACATGTCATAGCTAAATTGTGTTAAGATTTCAGCTGTTCAGGATAAATAAAACAAATGTTACCAGCAAATGAATCATAATCGTAAGAAGTTAGTCTGGACAAAAAATTCGGATACTTCATTTCTTCCATTTTATTTTATAAAAAACCAATGCTGCCACAGAAAGAGTTAAGTAGATTGGGTTAAACACACTTGTAGGCAATATCGATGCAACATCCGCTCTGTCAACATGCCTCGGGGAGTCCCTACACCTTCTTCTATTCGTGAGTTAATAGTGAAATTGCGTCATGATGATAAACTTTCAATAAGGTCAACAGCAGACAAAGTTGATCGACCTAAAAGTGTGGTTAGTGATATAACTACTGACTAAACATGACCAGAATGGTTCAAGTACCGCTGGTGTTTCAAGTGGTAAACCACGCAAAACCTCGATAAGAGAGGATAGTGTATTGCTTAGATTGTCAAAGAAGAATAGGTTTAAACTGCAGCAGAGATTTCCCGTGAAGCTAGTGTTGCGCATGGAATCAAGGTGTCTAGTAAGACAGTTTCACGCCGCCTAAAAGAAGCAGACTTGCATCCGAGAGATCTCCAGCAATCAAGTCTTTAATTAGCAAGAAGAATAGAAATGCTCGGATGAATTATGCAGCAAAACACGTGCTTTGGACTCAAGAAGAGTGGTCTAATGTTTATCTTAGCGATGAATCTAAAATTAATTTATTTGGCTCCGATGGAAAAAGATTTGTTCGTCGTTCAACTGATGAAAGATTGTCCAAAAATTGCGTGAAGTCAAGTGTAAAGTTTGGCGGCGGAAGCGTTATGGTCTTCGGTATGATCTCAGTACGCGGCACGGGTCCCTTAGTTCGTCTGCAAGGAAAAGTAAACGCCCAGGTATACAAGGAACTTTTACACAAACATGTAGTGCCGATCTTCAAAACCTCTTCAACTCTTAAGCCAATTTTTATGCAAGATAACGCTCTCTGTTGCAATTTGGTCAGCTCTTGTGGTAGACGATGTCAAACTGTTATCGACAGTAAAAGGTACTGTGATTGCGGTGCCTGTATTCGGGTTCTCTATATCACGGGTATTCTATTAGCGGGGGAAATGAGACAAGTGGTAGATGCAGATCTATATTGTGGTAACGAGTCACGACAGGTAACACACTGGCTAGTGATTCACCACGCGGTCACCTGGGGAATGAGCTAGCGACAATACTGTCTGGTCGCTCTTATATGTAGGTTCTTGGTCTGGGTGTGTCTGCTACAGCGCACAATGAAGCGCAATGAACATGGCGCGCATCTACATTCTTCCCCTTTTTGCCACAAGGGATCGAGGACTCAACAAAATATATATATGTGTCTAAAAGTTTTTTTCAACCTTAATTAACGAAGACAATCCTTAGAGAGGATTTCTAAGAGAGGTAAACCTCGAAAAGAAAAGAAATTGAAAAAGCAAACCTAATCTTAACTAAGATTTTACGAAGAAAATCGAGCAACATAGGCATCGCAAATAACATGAGACATGGCATCATAGATGGTTAACAAAAGTTAATTACTAGATGAACTCATCATGAAGAAAAAGAAAGATTACTCAAAGATTGAGTACATAGGGACATTATAGTAGTCTTAAGAAAATTAAGATTCTTACGATCTAAAGAAATGTGTGTCTTAGTTGTTGAGAG
>LQNS02000138.1:1830361-1862598 GCA_001587735.2 Parhyale hawaiensis
CTGTAGCCTGGATAGTAAGCTGAGATATGCTGTTGCCTCGACGTTGAGCTGGAAACTGCTGTAGCCTGGATAGTAAGCTGAAATATGCTGCTGCCTCGACGTTGAGCTGGAAACTGCTGTAGCGTGGATAGTAAGCTGAAATATGCTGTTGCCTCGACGTTGAGCTGGAAACTGCTGTAGCGTGGATAGTAAGCTGAAATATGCTGTTGCCTCGACGTTGAGCTGGAAACTGCTATAGCCTCGACAGTAAACTGAAATACAGTATACTGTTGCCTTGACATTGAGCTGGAAACTGCTGTAGCCTCGACATTGAGCTGGAAACTGCTGTTGCCTCGACATTGAGCTGGAAACTGCTGTAGCCTTGACATTGAGCTGGAAACTGCTGTTGCCTCGGTAGTGAGCTGCAATATGCTGCTGCCGTGACAGTGAGCTGCAATATGCTGCTGCTTTGACAATGAGCTGCAATATGCTGCTGCCGTGACAGTGAGCTGCAATATGCTGCTGCCGTGACAGTGAGCTGCAATATGCTGCTGCCATGACAGTGAGCTGCAATATGCTGCTGCCGTGACAGTGAGCTGCAATATGCTGCTGCCGTGACAGTGAACTGCAATATGCTGCTGCCGTGACAGTGAGCTGCAATATGCTGCTGCCGTGACACTGAGCTGCAATATGCTGCTGCCGTGACAATGAGCTGCAATATGCTGCTGCCGTGACAGTGAGCTTTAATATGCTGCTGCCGTGACAGTGAGCTGCAATATGCTGCTGCCGTGGCCGCGAGCTGCAATATGCTGCTGGAAGGTCATTGCGCTGGAAATGTCACTTAAGAGCTGCACCATCACTCATTTAGCATTAGTAACGCCATAATATGAGTAAGTGAACTACCTAAAGCATAGTTCACTTACTACAGTAGTTATGTCAGATTTGAGTGTATGCCCTGCGTCTCTGAAATCTTCAGAATTGTGACGTAAAATTACGTCACGCCACTGTGGAAATACCAAGGATTCCTGCCTGCAGCAGTGGCGTGACGCAATTGTGGCGTCACAGTTCTAAAAATTCAAGGGCGTAGCGATTAAAGACAAATCTGACATAACTATATTCTGTAATTTAACTGTGGCCTGAAGCACCTGCACCGCAGCTGCTTGCGAAAGAATGTGCAGTGACCTGAGAGTAACGGCTGCGTACGTCGGGTCTGCAGTTCCCTTACTATTTCTGAAGTGATATGGTTCGTACCCGCATAAAGATCCTACGGTATTAGTCTTGTAATGAATTCATCTGTTGGCCAGCGAGGAAGTCATCAACTGAAATAACGTAGGAGACCGGCGGTGGGGCGGAGAGAGCTATAGCCACTCGCGCCAGGCGCGCGGCTGCCCGCACAGGCGACCGCTACCACCCCCGGCCGATAATTTGAGCACATCTCTGATAAATTGCGGCCATAAGCGCTCGTGCGCACCGGTGCGTAATCAAAGGAGCCACGGCCTCCAGTCGTGCCGTAAAGTAATGCGTCGCTAATACAATCGTATGTTTAGCGACCTGCCACCTCACACCCACGGAGCACATTCGGCCCTGTACGTGGCCTACCGAGTTCTTACTTTCCACTCTTGATGATTTTGCAACAATGGACATGTAAAATCTCAGTGAATGATTTAATGATAACCTACAGCTGTGTTGTATGACGGGAGCACTTTTCGTTAGTTAAATGCAACAAGCCGATAATACTGCTGCTGGTTCATGGAAACGGAAGCTAATCTCTCAAAATTCGATGACAAGGAACTAGAGTCGATGTGCGTCAGAAAGTGAGTGTTTTAGAGTGAGCGGATTCATTAGATGCCTTCGACTTATACAAGAAATCTTGTCTGATACCCATCGTTCGGTGCGTTGCTGACTAAGTACGGTATGTAAAAAAATAATGCAAATTGTGAATCCCAAAAACATTTCGCTACAGTGTCATATGAAGAGAACCAGTGAAAATGATACGAATAACTACAAGTGTAATAATAAACCAAAATAGAGTTAACGTGAGTTCAGTATCGTAATCAATACGTACGCTGCAGCACGCTGAAACGATCACGGATCCACACGAATAAATGCAATGCCAAATTTTTTTGCGTGTCTAATGGACCTTTGTTGTGTTGAGCAGCAGCAGACACTGCAATGTGAATAACACCAGGCTGGGTACGCTAGTGAAACACCATTGGCATGAGCTTTAGGTTGCGCTGTTGATGGCACCCGATCAGCTGCACCGCTGATCAGAGCAGTGCAGAACAGCACACAAGTTGCTCCTTGTGAGTACACCTCAAAATCTCCTGTCCTGACACCGCTGGAGAGCGGAAGCTGGCCCGCAGCCACGTGAATTTATGAGAGTGGAATTAAAAGCAAAGGGCGGCCGTGCCGGGATAATGGAGACCTCACGCCTTGGTGCTTAGCCTGGCGAGAGTGTGAGAGTGACTAATTGCCCCTCACTGCACCGTGCACAGGAGCTGCGGCACTTCTGGTGCTGTGTGGACACTGCACCGTGCACAGGAGCTGCGGCACTTCTGGTGCTGTGTGGACCTCACAGCTGTACTTCTCACTGCAGCGTGCAGAGGAGCAGCATACTGTGCAGGGTGCAGTGAGAAGTACCGATGTGGTGTTCGCACAGCACCGGTACTGCTGCAGCTGTACACTCCCCAGTTCTACTGCCAATCTTTTCCCGGATAACGTGGTCGTAGAAGTCCAGAGAGTGAGGGTTGCCTACTCAGACAGTCATCTTTACGTCTACAATATCTACCTCCCTCCCTCCTCCTTCTGCCCTTCCGGCTACTCACCCAAGTGTCCACTTCTGTAAGAATTGTTAAAGGCTTCGTATGTGCTAGTCTGGGGAAACTTTAAACGTACACCCCCCTTCTGGCCAAAACCCTGACAACTAGCGTATCACTTCTAAGGGCAACAAGACATCTAGCTTGATGAAGCAATTTGCTCTAGCGAGGTGGTTGTCCTCAAAGTGAGTCCCACACATCTCTCAACGGCCTTTTCTATCACCTCTGAGACCTCGGTTTTTCACCAGTTTCCGCAGAGCGGACTGTGACTCGTATCAGGCTGGTACTGAGGAGGCCTTGTCCCGCATTGCGCCCTCCTCTTCTCTTTCTCTCTTCTACTTCGTCCGATGAACATGCCATCCGGAAGATTATATTCCAGGCTTCCAACACCACATTCCGACGGCCAAGTAAAAGGATTTTCCCTAAATTATCCTATTTTCCATGCCAGGCTCGCGATCTGGCCCTTCAAACGGATGTCATCACGGTGGTCAATCGTGTCGGTCCCTCCGCCGATCACCTTTCCTGGAAGATCATCAGAAAAACCTCAGAGGTAGCCAGAAGAGCTTGGGTGGAGACCGTGAAGCGCTATGATCACCACGCACACTTTTTCCATATTTGGTGACTACTCAAGTTTCTCTCCGACAAACGTGTCCGGAAGAACGCAAGCCAGCCAATCAGATTCGCCAACTGTTGAGACACCCCGGGCCAAGGATCGCCTTATACTTTTGTCGCCTGTTCACCACTTCCTCACCCTGCTCCTAATCTCGCCATACCCGTAAACTACCCAGCCTTATGACTCGGCGTAACCTTTTCGACAGTTATTACTTTCCTTCTTCCGCCGAAGCTGTTCAGAAAACTCTTCTTCGGGGCGGTAACTCTACTGCTGCCAGTCCAGATGGCCTCACCATTCTCTACTTCCGGAACCTGGATCCGAGGGTTGTCGACTTCTTATGTCAGCTCTTCAAACTATCTCGGCAGGAAACCAGCGTCCCTTCATTTGCACTGTTGCCGTCATCATCGCGCTGCCCAAACCAAGCAAGCTCATGGACGATGGCCGCTCCTATCACCCAATTTTCTTATTTGACCGTGTTTACGCTGCTGTAGACGCTCCTCTTCTTCCCCCAGCCTTCGACTCATTCAATTATAATCAACTTCATGATCTTGAACAATCCTTCATGATACGCTGATGGCATACCTTAAAGGAGACTAGCCTTGTGGCTATGGCTCTTTCATCTCACCCCTTCGTTGCATACACTGCTGCGAACCTCAAGGTTGTATTACTTGCCCTCTGCTCTTCAACTATTTCGTTTCCAGTTTCCACACCGCTGTAGCACTCATCATTTGCTATGCAGGCGCGTTCACTATCCTTGAGCAGTGCGTTGATGAGGCTGACGTGGGCTGCGGACTTTCAATCTCGCAGTCGAGATCGCTGACTGGGCCGCAGAGCAAAATTGAACCTTTTTTCTCCCTAAAATCAAGTCCACACAATTTACATAGGACAACCACAGTCTGCAAGAACAAGAAGATTACTCTGCGTAACTCTCCCCTCTCTCCAGAGAGTCATCCTAATATCCTGAGTGTCCACTGGTACCACACACAGACGTTCTCAAGACAAGCAATGGACACCTACAGCCGGGCCTCATCCAGACTCGGCATCCTTAAAGTCCAAGCTGTCAACAGCTGGGGACAACAGAAGGAAACTCTTGCTCTAGCCCACAGGCCCCTTATTAGGTACATTATCACTTACACTGCTTCACTCTGATGCCCCAGTGTCTTCGCCTCCTCCATACACAAACTTCAAGTCAGCAAAAACACGGCCCTCGTATGGCATCTAAAGACCATCTCCATCAGGAGACGCGGTTGCTTCCTGTTAAAGAGTCCCTTGATCGCCTGAGCAGGCCGTTTCTTCTTCCAGCCTTAGTCCTCGGCCATCCAGCCCATAATACCGTCTTCGCCGATAACGGAAAGCGTTGCATCATGCGTACCCTCTCATCCGAAAGCCTGTCGTTGGTGTCACAGGTGCTTCCTCGTGGCATCGTCGCGACAGCCTCTCTCTTCCTCTCTCTGTGTTATCACATTGCTATGGCTTCGGTTCACTGGAAGGCTGTAAAACCTGCCATCGCTGGCCTGAAGGCCAACAGGGTGCTCGGGCATTTCCTCACATTTCCGCAACCAAGGCAACATTACCTCGCCTTTTCAGCACTGGACTGTCACAGTTGCTGTCAGGCATTGCATGGCCCTCGCCTCCTACAAGTACGGGATCAGGCTCGTGGCCTCTCCTTTCAGCTCGCTCTACCGGGTGAAGGAGCAAACAGTCTCTCTTCTGTTTGCTTGGATCTCTCTTCAAACGACCCTTACCCTTTGGCTTCTTTGGAACTGTGGAAGGACCTCTTGGGCGTTTTCATCCATCTTTCTTCCCACCCTTCTTTCGGCTATACCGGTATATCTCCCTCCCCTTCCCCCTCCGGAGCCCTCGCCGCATGAGGATCGCAGTATGATGTTAGAACAACAACCACCCCGGTCCCGGCTGGCTCATGTTTACCACCCTGGCGCCGGTCTGTCTCCTTGTCTTGGCCGGTCGTCTGGCCAGGGCTCATATTATTGCGTCTGCAATTACTGAAATAAGACGATCTCTGAAATATAACTTTAAAACATTTTTTTTTAATTAGCGTTCAAGCAGTTTGCTCTGAATAGAATTTTTTCGTGCAAATAATGTTCCAAGCGTATTCACATTTGTAAATACTAGAGGGACCATTGAAAATTCCTCGGCTATCTATTGTTATTTTTTTAGTGTAATAAAGCTGGCAACGCTATTATACACAATCTTAGTTTATGCCAAACGCACCTTGTTTGATGTACGACTCTTGAGGGCCTCATTCGCCTTGAAGTCGAATGGTCACGTGCGACTTTTGTCCGCTTTATCAGGATGGACATAATTCAATTGCTCCGGTTACAACGCTGCAGCCACGGCTGCATTTCGCACATTATTAAACTGTTCTTGGCAAAAATTGTAGACAGTTTTAAAATGCTTTTGCTTTTACAGCATATTAACCGCTAGTGATAAAATTTTTGGGTTGTTTCTCTAAGTACTGAGCGAGTCAGAATTCACAAGGGTTCTATATTTTAGTTTTTGCGTTCTATTTAAATACGTCTCGGTCGCGGCTGATAACGTCGAAAAATGTGGTGCGTGGTCATCAGGTTTAATGCATCTTATATACTTTAAGATACTTCTGCTTTACTGCAGCTCATCTACTACAACGCATCTGGTCTACTCTGGCACACTTTGCCTATCTTAATACAGCTTGCTTACCAAAACGCACGCACCACGTCTATAATAGCTCTTACACACTAACTCACTTCGTCTACAGTAACGCATCTCATACATCCGACAAACTTTGTCTACCTCAACTCACCTTGTTTATTTTTTCTAACACGCTCCCCTCGCTATACCAACATGCCTCATTTAATGCATGGCATCTGACGTAATCCAAAGCACACTGTTTTACCTAACGCGTTTTATCTTGCCTTTCACACTTGGTGTTACCTGAAGCAAGTACTACATGAGCGTCCATGAGAAAGCAGATGATCTGATTATTATCGTCGCACGTAACGCACCTCAACTTACCTAAAGCAATCGCTGCAGAGTACATGTGCAACATGCCTATCCCTTTACACATTGTCTATCTTAATGAACTTCTAAAGGTAGGCTGGTCCACGTTTTGGAATAAGTATGTGTTATCAAAAATCTTCTAACGAATTACATGTATTGTTTCGTCTATGGGTATGTATGTGAACAAGGTTACGTGACATCAAAGCTGGGCAAATAGGCATCCTGTGGCAGTTGAAGGCTTTTGATACCTGCCTCAAAGTCATAAGAATTCCGTAATGTATACTGGTTAGATGTTGAAGGTTCAAGTAGTGGTACTGGCAATTTTGCAGTTAGATAGGATGGTGTATATATAGGCAGCTAAAATAGGTCGTAGAGGGACGTTAGTTTTATGTACCTTAGGAAGTCCGTACTGGGCCGTACATGATGCCATGAGAAGCACCAAAATTGTAGAGGGTACAATATGTCGAATGAGTGATAATGACCTGGTCTAACAGAAAGTTTAGGTCTAGTTTTGATTTCTCAAGTTTTCTGGAGTATTTTTCGTATTTTCTGAAAGTTGATAGACCAAGCTGTTCATCTCTATTTAATATTGTTGTGGCAATTGATTTGTTAACCGGAAACCTAATTTTCAAGAGAAAGAGGTATATAAGGTCGATGATGAGCATTTTGCAATAAGTGGAGGATGACCGGTCCTGAAATGTAAGGGTAGAAATGAAATGGAAGTTTAACTTTAAAATGTGTACGTCTTCCTCAGTCAGTCGCGTAAGAGAACGTGCTGGAGTATAGTCAACAGACAGAAATTAGACCAAAACAAACTTCAAATACAAAATATAATGTCGACTATTAAATCTAACGTTTCGGGAATATCTCCCATCACAGAGTGTTAAATTGTAAAAATGTAAGCCTATCACCTACTACTGAAAACAGTAACTGCAGCAATAATCCCTGTAACTTTTGTAATGATCCGACCATTACTTTTTGAGTTATCTTGGTGACAGACAGACAAAGAGACAGATTCGACCAAAACATAACCTCCTCGGCGGAGGTCATGTTATGTAATTACCTCGCTCATCCCCCTCTATCTACCCCTACCCCATCCCACCTCCACTGCCCCTCCCCCCACCCGTTGCACGATTTCGGGTCGACTGCACACCTACAACCTATTGCTTAATCCTTTACCGCTGATGCTGAAAATTATTTCACTGTTTTCCACTAATTATACTCTGCCACAGAATATATTCTATACTGTATACATATGTACTTAAATCTTGAACGAAAACCATATCACCTCTCTCACTTCGTTACACTCATCATGCATATCTCTGAATAAAATAAGTGTCGACAAGATGAATTGGTTTTACGACACGATCTCCTGCGTCTTCAGTCAAGTAGGGATTACGGGCTTGGACGGTGTCCAGCTAATGCCAGGACTTTTGCTGTCGTGAACCAGTGACGCTTATAGGATTAGAACCCGGGACCTGCTGATCCAGAGGCGGGAACTTTACCATTACGCCACAATAACAAAAGTGTGCTCCAGATAGTGTCTGTAAAATGCGAGTTTGCAATTTTCCATAAAATATTTTAATATCTTGACGGTAAATGATGGAAACTGACCCCGTGGCTAAACCGTTAACTTACTGGCATATTCTGCTACTAAGTCTAAAACAAGTATCACTCGCAGCAAGTCCTTGAGTTTTTTTTTTTTAACTTTAGTGTAGAGAATCCAAGCGGGGTTGGTAAGGATTGGATGAATATTTTATCTAAGTAATATCAACGACATAATTCACGAGCATGAGATAATCACAAGCATTCACAAGAGTTTTCCTCAGCTTCATCCGTGCATAAATTCCAGTAATAATTTAAAAACTGACACATTTTCTAATCGAAAAAAAAAGCTTCTGACTCGTTGGTGCTGTCGACTGAACTGTAGTACCTATATAATGAGTGTTACCGGCCCGAGCATTCTCACAGTGGGAGAATTACTGTTCTGCGATTATTCGTTAGAGCAACTTTGTTTCGAACCGGCCAGATATTAGCAAAACAAACAACAACAAAATTCTTCATTTGGGCAACATTGTGCCAATAGTGAACACACATTTTCTGTATTTCAAACTCAACCCGCTGCTGCCCAGCTATTTGAAATCTTGTACATTTTTATTCTTATGAGGAGCTGATCGACTGTGGTTCAGTTATGAAGCTTTCATTAGTGTCACAATAATTTAGCGGTTGAACGGTTGTCCTTACTTTATTTCTTCTATTCCTGAACAGTTTTATGTTCCCTCCTCTCGGTATATTAAGAAAACACTTATTGTGGATTTTTGTTATCCAGAACGTCCGTAAAACAATGATTGCAGCCACGTTGGTGATCCTTTTCAGCATGAGAATTCTATTCTCAACGGATCAAACTCTTCCTAGAATCATTCGTCGATGTGAAAAGAATTCAAACAATATGAGTTTAATTATTTGTAAGAGATTTCCCTTTTAACCGAATGTGGCAGCGCCAGGAAATTTGCACTGGGCGCTGAAGAGGGCTGCAGTAAAATACGGAGGGGCTCCACAACCTAAACAAACCTATATGACGGTTATATGGTGACAATACTGGGGGCTAAGGTGGGAGGGAGCTTGGCACAATACTGGGGTCTAGCTCTAGCCCTCACACCCCCAATATTGGCGCCGACGCTGACGAGATGTACTCACGAGTAGGGGCCAGATCCGCCAGTGAGCAAATCTCACCTTATCGAACGTAACCTAATCAGAATCTCACTTTGCTTAACCTAGCATTGTCTATTCTAACCTAACCTAAGCTTGCCTAGCCTAACCCAGCCTTACCTAGCTTGATCTAACTTAGCTTAACCTAACTTCAGAAGTCTAACGTAAACAAACGTAATATAATGTGACCAAGCCTAACTTTACATAAGTGAACAATATTTCACCTATAACCTGACCTAATCATAGCTAACCTTAGCTAGCCTATACAGTCTTAGCGTAACCTTTTTTAACATAGCGTAACTTTGCCTAACCCTAGTGTCACCTAAACTAATCTTATTTAACCAAATGTAACGCAACTTGCTGCATATGCAAAGTTGTAGGAAGTAAAATTATGATTATATGGCAATATTAAATGAAATCAAAAGAGAATTTCTACAAGGGATAATTGCCCAAGGGATAAAAATCATCTGTGGCTAATTGTCCTCGTGGGTAGTTATCCTGGCGGGTAGTCGTCCGCTGGAGGTAACTGTCCTGTAACGGGCCGTAGAGACGCATAGCACTGCGCATGGCTGTATATAGGGACATTTAATCCCTGATACGGCTGTAGAGACGCATGACACCTCACATGGCTGAAGGGACACATGACCCCTCGCATGGCTGTAAGGACACATGCATGACACCTCGCATGGCTGTTGGAAAGCATGCTGTTTATTCTGTTCAATGCCTTCATTGACTGTATTCACACCAAGTTGAATGCCGCTGCTCCATGGTGTATGGAGTAGGCGGTCATATTATTAATGAAGCAGTTAATACCCTTAGTTATGCTGACGACATGGTGCTTGCATCTCCCAAAGGTATAGGGGTTCAAAAGCTACTCGCAATTTGCGAGAGCACACCGAATAAAGTTTGTATTGAGTATAATACTGTAAAAACACTGTGCATGTATATTAGTCCTTGGAGAAGTACCCTGCCTGGTCATAGACATTTTGTGATTAGTGGTGTACGTCTAGAGCTCACGTATGTAAACAGCTTCTCTTAACTAGGTCATAGAATCACTGATTATTTTTGTGATGAGGACATAGAAAAGAAACGCGAAAGCTCCACGGAGTTGGTAACACATATATTCGGACCTTGTTCTGAACAGGTCAAATGTATGCTCTTCCGGACCTACTGTTACCCCCTGTTCTGTACGTCACTTTGGTGAAACTTCAAAAAGAAATACATTGAGTTCTTGCACGTTACTTATAACGACACATTCCGCGGATCAATGTATGTGCCAAGCTCGAAGAGTGCCAGTCTGCTCAAAAGTACACGGATTGTCTCAAAGTCAGGACCAGGAAATGGGCCTTGCGCCTAAAAAACAGGATTGGATACTCCAACAACTCGCTAATAAAAGTCATCCGTAATGGTCGTGGCTACAAGCGATCTAATATGTATCTGCGATGGCAGCGCATACTGTTGCCTGACGGAGGCCAAGCAATGGGGCGTTATGAGGTCTATAATGTAAGTCTTTTGCAAGACCACACTGAGAGAAATTTTGATGCATCATGATGATGCATACAGGGTCTTATGATGCACTTGGCACGAATTGATGCACGCATGTGTGACAAAGCCGGCTTTGTGACAAAGCCGATGATGCACCAAAATGCATAAAAAACTTATAAAATTGATGATCTGAAGAGATGAAACTTTGAAAAACAATAGCGATCTGCGTGTTAGTATGTAACCGCGTCTCGCTTCGCACGTGTAACACAACTACAAAGCTTTTGTTCACTTTTTTTGTGGAAATATGTTTTTCTGACTTGCGATGACATGTCGTTTGAAAAACCAAGAAATAAGATAGACTCTCTTGTATACCATGTAACGTTTTATTGAGTTACTAGTAACACTTCCATTAGTACTAAATAAAGTTGGCTATTATTATCTCACACGGCAGTAGGGACGCTTGGCACAGCAATAAGAGTCCAGAAATGCGCGCGCGCGGCCCGTAGACTGAGCAGCTCAGACCCCCCCGCCGCTGGAGCCTCGGCTCCACTCTGCGCTGGGACGACCCAAGCAGCCACGAGCAGCTGGTACGCGCACGGCGGGGAGGTCTCGTCTAGAGTCAGGAGCATGACGTTCTCAGCACGTGTATAAATGAAGCTTGAAATCCCTGAAGTTGATTATCAGCCGGGGAGTATAAGCGAAATGATAGTGTTAAGTAGAAGATTTTTTATTTGTATCCAAAAGCAAGATATGTTGTTACCTGTGTTCGGTGATCAAACAAATAATTTTTGCAGGCTTTTTTCTTAACCAAATCCTGTGATTACTTTGAAGTATTACAAGGACTTGGTATATCAAGATCGTTTGAATTTACGTTACGTAACCACATTGATCACTAATGATCGATATCTCCATGGTACCCGGATAGTTGGACGAGAAAGGATTAGCCTACCGGCAACTGACATAATGAATGTTAAACATTTCTCCGGCATGAGTTTGTGAGAGCAAAAGACTTCACCTCATAATAAAAGCCCAAATATCAGTTTTAAAATACTTGAAAGTCAAGTGGCACCAAGACGATAGAGTTCAATGAAATTAATTCACCGGAATTACGCTCAGTGCTTACTGCATCTAAGTACCAGCAGTTAATTGAACCATCAGGATCGAAATTTGCCTGCAACAAGATTAGATTATTAGATTAGATAGGCGGTAGTAGACGAAGCAACAGGCTCATTTCCAATGAGACACCGGAACTTACGCCCCGGTCCTCTATGAGCTATTGCCATTATGTTAGTTGGATTTAGAGGATTGGAGAAAAGAGAAGAAAAGAGAGAAAAAATAGGAAGAATCCCAGCCAAAGAAACGATCATGAATGCACGCAAGCACGATCAAGAGCCGCTGATATGAGGAGCTTAGAGATGTCAAACTGTGTAGTTGCAGCGGGAGAGAGAAGAAGACGGATTAAGGTGGCCAAGGAAGCTTTGGCCGTTAAGAGTTTGCGACTCCTGGAGGAGTTCTTAGTTGTAAAGGATGTCTCTCCCAATGTATGTCAAGACGATTTTTAAGCGCATTGACTGACTCCACACTAACAACGTCGGAAGGGAGTCTATTCCAAATGCTGACTATGAAAAACGGAAAGAACTGCTGACTTAAGGTCATTCTTCGAGCTTTATGCTTGAATTTTCGACCGTTGTTTTGCAAGCGATCATTGAGGTCTCTTTCAAAGAGTCCCGTTATAGGTACGTCGTTGAAGCCATTCAAATACTTGAATGTTTCTATTAGTTACCCCCTGAGTCATCTTTGCTCGAGATAGATCTGATCTGACCCAGTTCTTTTAGGCGACATTCATTTGGCTTATTTCGCCGCTGAGGTATCAGTTTCGTTGCTCTGCGTTGGACTCTCTCCATGTAATCGATATCTTTATACAGATGTGGCGACCAGAATTGAACAGCAAATTCTAAGTGTGGCCGCACTAATGCCTTGTACAAGGGAATGATATATCCTTGGACTTGTATTCAAAATTTCTGGTGATGAATCCCAGTACTCTGCTTGCCATTTTCACACTCTTGTCAACTTGCTGACTGTGTTGTAGTTTGTTTGTAATAGTGATTCCCAAGTCACGTTGTTGGGTGACAGCAGCCAATATAGTCAATGAAATGACACCATTTCGGCTTCTGATCAGAGTTAGGTTTCAAATGCTACGAAGAAATTCAGCTGATAAAATATGCGAAATAGCTTATGCACGACATGATCAAAAACTCCATCAAAGATACAACCTTTCATCCAACTAGCTCAAAAGAAGAATCGTAAGCACTGAAAGACACAAAGCAGCGACTGTCATCTGAGAAGCGTCCAACCTGGGCTCTCTTCTTCATTCATGTTGGCTGGTATCAAATAGTATCGAGCTCCTTATCAAAGAGAAGCGGGCTTCAGATAATGCAGTATTTTCGAGTACTGTACATATTCCAGAAATTATATTTGATATAGGCAGGACAATGGTGACTCAGATCAGGTGTTGGAACGCCCTCATGCATGAGTTCCATGTTGAGCTTGGCATATTGTATATCATTTGTTTTCCTCTCTTAAAAAAGCTAAAATTGTGCTGGTAAAGGAAGCTTGAACTAACATCTTGGGTAAATATTGTAATTACAGCACCCTGAGAGTGTAAACCTCTGCCAAACAAGGCAACAGTAGCGAAAAATTTAACTTGGTTCTGAAACCGTGATTTTCTTTGTATCAACACCAAAACGTAATAATTTTCGCCTTTGGGCAGCATTAACACTTCCAGTAATTTTCTTGAAGATCCGTTCTTAAATTTTTAAGTTATGCTGCTAACAAACACTCTGACAAACATTAGTCAAACACACAAACGGACCTATCGATCATCACCAAAATTTAATGAATTATGTCTTTTAACATTACTAAACACTCCTGTAAATTTCATTAAGATCTGTGCATAACTTTTTGAGTTATTGTGCTAACAAGCATGATATCAAACACTGCGACAAACGAACGAACAAACTGATCATCATAAAAATTTAGTCATTTGATTTTTTGTAATATACATAACAATTCATGTGAATTTTATAACGAATCTGTCTATACTTTTTGAGTTATGGAATTATGAAAAATGACGACGACATATAGAGCAAAAAAAAAAGATTGACGGATCTTCACCAAAAGTTAATCACCTGTTCCTCCTAACATGCTTACCAATCCCTGTAAATTTCGTTAAAATCCTTATACAACTTTTTGAGCTATCTTAGTGACAGACAAAGAGAATAACAGACACACACGACTAAAGCATAACCTCCTCGGCGGAGGTAATTATAGGAAGTAGCAGGGAACATGTAGTGCGTCAGGCCGGGCGGGGAGCCCATGTACGGGGACTGCCGCGCATAGGTACTACAAGCGGTAAAACTTGCGGAAAAACAGATTAGGAGCACAGTGGGCACGAAAGACCAACATCCTAAAGTCCTAACTAATGTTGTAGTACGCTCACTGTACAAAACATTAGTCACCTGTTACTAGTAAGGTGTGGGTTCTCCACGAGCACGTACAGTAGCGGCAATTCTGGAAGACATTGAATCTACAAGATTGCTAATGTACACTTGATCCATTTTGAACCACTCCTGCATCAACCGATGCCTTAAATCAGCCAAAGCACGTGGAGGATCTTCTCGGGGCCGAACTTGTCGTTCAAGATGGTCCCATAAATTTCTGATGAGGCTTATCTCTTGAAACTTAGCCTACCATTCTAAGTGCCTCACATAGCCAGAATGGTTTTCATGCAAATGTATGACCGATCTAGTTCGATGTATACGGCAGTTATCATCCTGAAAGATTGGCAAAGTAGCAGTTCGATCCTCTTGCAGATACTGCGGAAATGGCACAACTTGATGAAGTCTTCCTGGTCAATCAATGTAGCCTTCCTAGTTCAGTCTGATGATTATTTCAATCAAAGGGCCTCATTCCGAGTAATGAAAACAGCCCCAGAACAGGACAAACCCACCTCCTATTTGGATCGCCCCTCGTACACAGGCTTCGTTGGAGGTTTCATGTGGTCTCCGGTGAACACGACGGCGGTCATAGTTTACATAGAGACTGAAACGTGATTCATCTGACCAGATGACACTTCTTCAGTTCTCGACAGTCCAATGTGCGTGTGCTCTGGCCCATTTTAGACGAGCGGTTTTATGGGCTGCTGCTAACATTGGCCGCTTTCGAGCTACACAACTCCATATGTTCATTGCGTTGAGTTCTCTACGAAGAGTCCGCTCAGAAATAGCAGGAGAAGGGCCGTTATTGGCATTTTGCAGCAATTCCTTCCTTGATGCAAAGCGATTTCGGTCAACAAATCGTGAAATGCAGCGGCGGCGGAGGTCTTAAGACTTTATTAGTAACAGCTGACTGATGTTTTTTTGTAGGGTGACCTTATATTTTTCAATTTGTCAGCTTTGGAGGTAATACAATTCGTTTGGCTTTAACTTATCCGCAACTCCTAATCTGAGTTTTCGGTCCACAAGTATTGATCGAATTTCAGGAATTTATTGCAAACCGATTATACTTGAGCGTGATTTGCGCGTTATCCAGCCGCCCCATTGTCTGGCCACGGGCTGCCTCTTTGTTTGTATGAACCAGCTTTTGGTTTGGGGCTTAAGGTAGCCTCCGGGTTGGAGGAAATGCCACTTTTTGATCCAACGGCATCCAGAGAGGAGATGAACAGACTGGTGCCCTAGCTGGGTACTCGGTCTTCCGCAATCTGCTCCTCCTGCTACCACCAGGGAGTACCACGTGGTGTTTTTTCTCTTCATTCTCTTCATTTTTTTTTTTGCCAAAGATCTCACTGGTGATATCAGGGAGCTTGCTGGTTTCATAGCAATCGAGACTTTCGGCTTGTTTTATTATTTTGCTGATTGTTATCGTCCCTCTCTCATGGTGTTCGTTTTTCGTCTTTTCTTGAGCACCTGATTGTTCGGTAGCCGCATGTGAAAGTTAACACTGGTCCTCGTAGTTCTAGTGTTCGTTCTTGCCGCATATTGTGTGCTAATATGAGTGATCATTATGGTAATAGGGCTGATGTCTCTGTAGCCTCTGGTAATTAAGATTTAGTACTGTGTTCGGAGACACTTGTTTCTAGCCGTCGTCATGTTTCCGAGCTGATGATCCCTAATTTTGAAAAACCGATATTGCGATTGCGAGACTTGTGCCCTGGATCTAGGGGTCTGGCTGCTGACGTTCGTAAGGTGGTGTGTCTAGGTAGGGAGAATATGAGTGTCCATGTTGTGAGCTGATGTTGCTAAGAGTCTGTGGTTCGCTTAGGAACTTTTATTTGTTTCAGTTTATCTTAGTACGTCAGCTGATGATGAGATTTTGACTGTCTTTTAGATGCAATGGCTAGGAATCAGTCATTGGATGTGCGTTCTGCTTCTGTTTTACGAGTGATATATTAATTTAATTGTCACCTTAATTGTTGAATGGTTGGGCTTTGGAAGGACCGATTGCGTTGGCCATGCAGCCTTCGATTTCGCGACTGCCTCTGGTGGCTGTGAGCAGTTAGTTGAGGGTCCCGCCCACGTAATTGGTGGTGTTCTTGACTTTACTGTTGACTGCTGTGCCTGATCTGGGTGTAGGGTCGGTGACGTCTCCCATTGGTTCCTCGGACCATCCTAGCTTTCGTTGTCCTGTGAAGGGTCGGAAGTCTTATAAAATTATTCGAAAGTAAATGTAAATGTTTGCTAGATCGGCAAGTATGTGAGCCTATGGTTGGTAACGCGGTTTGAATGACAAGCTATAAGGATAAGACCTTCCGCTGGATCTATAAATAAAAACTTGTGTCTACACTTAAAAGCTTCAGTCGGCAAGCGTTTCGTTTTATGTAGTAGCTACCATTCGATCTTTGCCTTCGCTTTCTCTCATGAGATTTTCGGTGAGAGTTACAAACATCCTGTTTAACACAAGCAAGAATGTAAATAGCAATACGTTTAGACATACAAATATTGAGTTAGAATATACAATGTTGTATGTGCGAAAAGCATGTAGAAACATAGCAGCTCTTCAGACACTTAGGGTTGTGGTAGAACCGATAACTAGGGACATTGAGGGAGGGGGTCTTAAGGCGATGTAGATTGTATATTCAAAACACAGAGTAAGGTCAGTGAAGGTCCCCCATCGTGTGGTATGGAGAGGCGCTGTAAGGCCGACGGGTCATCTTTCAATTATACCCACTTTCCTTTCTTCTTTCCTTCGTTTATCATGCGACTACGTCACAATCTTGCCTCTGTTCCCTGACTCATTTCCGCCATTTGTTCGGTCCTCGCATGGATTTCTAAACTCTACTTTTAATTTAAAAAAATATGTCTCCATTAAAATCCAACGCTGATCTTCAATGGATTTTACTAATCTCAATTTAACTATTTGTAAGTGAGCATACGTCTAAATATCTCTACTTCATTAATCACTATTCAACATCGTTCAGGTCTGCTTTAATACTCTGAACGTCATATAACCCCAGTTGACTCCATTTATACCATTTATTTCAATAGCTTGACTTCCTTCAGATAATTTAATAAGGCTCGCTACCTATAAATCCATTTACCGCAATTGAACTCAATGTTACTCCATATACTTCTGAATAATTCCAAGTGCTTTTAGGGATAACAAAAATGGCTGTTCAGACGTCGTTCTAAGGTTAAGTGGCAGTTCTGTTTGAGGCGAAATTCTATTTTTGTTGGCAGATGGCAGTTGCAGCCAGTGGTGCATGAAAATGTTAATATTTTCATTCTATCTTGTACAAAGAATAATAACGTGTTTTGTTTGACTCGTTTCGTAGAGAGAGGTTGCAGACTGCAGTCTCTGGTGCTGGCCGTCCGCCTGTGGACGTTGGAGCTTCGGCGTAACTGGTACTGGCTCGGCAATTATTAATTTTCCTTGCATACCTTTATTTCTCACTAGCGAATTATTTAGTGCGCTCGTCTATTTGCTTTCAATTTAATTATTTTTACAATTAATCTTCTCTGTTTGTGCTCATAGTTTGCTACATTGAATTAATTACTGAATCATTAGCTGAAACCTATGGAAATTCTATGGAACTAAAGCAATGTTCTTCAGTGATATCTGAGACCCGTATCGAAAATATTTTTCCTCTATCTAATGCTGAAAGAACTTGTGAATATTCCACAGATCAGAAGCATTGTTTCTCAATTTTGATGCCTGCTGACCCTTATCAAGCACACGAAGGGCGAAAGATGTTCCAAGTCAGGCAGTGAATCTTCTACCTAAGACCTGCGAGCAGTCTAGCAGCTTAAATTTGCACTTGACGCTTCTCGCATTGATCCCCCACCAGGTCGTAAGGAGGCCCTAATATTCCCTAGCTAATACTGATGAAAGCGTCTCGGTCGTATTAGTGACTAACGGAGGGACAAGCAGAATTATAATATAGACGATAGTTAAATTAACTTGCTCACTGAATCTATCAAGGTGCGGGACTTATAAATACCGTAAAACAAGTTGGTCTCTACCTTCTATATTATAACTAGAGGGCTCAGCCGTCAAAAATTTTTTGATTGAGCTTTTTACTGTTGCGGTTCCCAGCATAGGTTTTGCTGTATTATAGGTCTCATCCCTGCAGGCCTGATCTTCCATTAGTGAAACGCAAGTTATGCAGCCATGAGTTGTGCGAGAGCAACATATCCCCCCTGCAAGATAAGGGGTGAATATCAGCTTGGAATTGGTCAAGCTGCACTAAGAAAGTAATAGTTCAGTCAAAATAATTCACATGAAATGCCCAGGGCTCACCGTATTGTGGAAACCAACTGATTGTTGAACCTCAAGCGTCGAAATTTGGCTGCGATGTAAATTCAATATAAACAGGCGTCTGCTCAGCGTGAAGATTCAACTACTGCGATATCATCCTTATATACTGGGTGTCTAAAAAAAATGTTACATTTTACATTGGTGCTGTTTCAATATTATTAGAGTTAGGAGTATGAAATGGATCTCATTCGAAAGAGCAGATTCCAAAGTTTCGTTTCGGTATATAAAATGCATTCCCAACCCATATAGTATGGCGCACCTGACTTGAAATTGATAGCATGATTTTCTCTCAATATGCAGCTAACTTTGGAACAAAGAATTTTCACAGTGGAGTCATTTGGAAATCATAATTCCGAAGTCATTGTTCTTCAGTCATTTCAGCAAAAATTGGGAATAAGAAAAGTAAGACCCACTGTGAAAAGAGTCTACAACAAATGGGAAGAAAAAAGCACTACTCACAAATTGGATAAAGGGAATTCGGGACGTCAAAGAACAGGAAGAGCTGAAGACAGCATTGATGCTGTACGTCTTAGCATTTTGACTGACCCGAATATTTCCCTTGGAAACTTGTCTGCTGTTACCCAATTAAGCAAAGCAACTTGTCAGCGCATTGTCGAAAAGACCTTCAGCTAAAACCGTTTAAATACAATCCATCAAGAAATTTGGGTATTGATAAAGATCGGCGTCTATTGTTTTGTAACAAGATAAATGATATGGTCATAAATAATAAGTTATCTTTGACAAACGTAATTTTCAGCGACAAATGTCTCATTTACCTGAAAGGAACGCCAAACAGACAAAATGTTCGTTATTGGTCACCAACCAAAGCTGTCATGTTCACGGAAAAACCTCTTCACTCTCCCAAAGTAACAGTGTGGTGTGGAATAAGCGACAACAGGATATGTGGCCCTTGCTTCTGCGAAGATCCCAATACCACGGAAGCGCTGTCAATAAACAGAGTGACTTATTTGGATATGCTGAAAGAAACTTTTCATGGTGTCACACATACTGATGAATGGTTTCAACAAGATGGCGCAACAGCCCATACTGCTGGTGAAGTTATGGCTTGGTTAATCGAAAGATTCTCTCGACGGCTAATTTCCCACCGCTCGGAGCTTCAGTGGCCCCCTAGATCTCCAGATCTCTCTCTTTTTGATTTTTATTTATGTGGATTCGTCTAGGAGAGAGCATTTCACTCTCGTCCAGCAAACATTCGTGAACTAAAATGTGTTGTTAAAGACGTAATTCGATCCATCGATGTCAACACACTTCAACGGGCTGACGCAAATTTTCACCATCGTATCAATAAGTGTATCATGGCTAATGGGGGCATTTTGAGGGATAAACTTAACACAGAATGAAAATACAGGATCTAATTTTTTGTTTGATACGTGTTTCATTATCCTCGCTCCAATAGTATTGGAACAGCAGCCAATTGAAAATGTAACTGTTTTTAGACACTCCGTATAATAAAACGCTTCGTGTATTTATTTATTTAGTTTCCGCTCTTAAGAAAATCGATATATAGGCGAAAAATAGGCCAGGAGGCAGATTTCGTAATCAAGTTTCCTTTCCATGGAAATCGATGACGAGGTGGCAGAAGAAGGCTAAAGTGAAATCCTTATCCCTTTATTATCTGAATGCATTTCTTGCCACTTTGAAAATTTTGTCGATCCTGTTTCCTTCTGATGGAATTCAGTGGGCAATAATTAGACCATATATATTGCAGAAGAAAGCTAAATTTCGAATACGGTTCTTATCGTTATTAACATTGAATTCAGTTCTCGTTCTTCCAGCTTCTCTTGCCGTTCCCGTGGAGTCTGATATTCATTACTCTTTTCTTACATCGAAATTATATTTTTTATTGGTTAACGATGTACACATTTAGTAGAAAATCAGCGAAGCGTAGAAGAACCGATCTTTCCCGGTGTTGTAGACGTAGTAATTCTTTATTCCAACTTCTTGGATGCGGAAATTTTGCTCTGCAGAAACTATCTCACTGTGTATTCTGGATACGCAGCGGAAATGAAATTCAATGTTGTTTCAACGCTTGCTAATACAGTTAATTTTTTGCATGCAATTTATGGGAGAGAAGGAGTGTGCTGAAGACGAATTGAAGCACCGTAAACTACTCAGAAGAAAGCACGCATCGCTTACGATAATTTTTCCAATTGGCCGTCGCAGCGTTGTCCTCTATATGTATTTTAGTAAGGCGGTGTTCACACGTCCATCATCGTAACGCGTTCAGTCAAACTGATGGACGCAGCACGTTGATTTGATGGAAGCAGCTGCAGCAAATGCGGGAGACTGAAGGATGAAGCACGTAGGTTTTTTCAACGTGCAGCGTCATTCAAGTTTAGTAAATTTCAGAACTTATAAATGCTTTATTAATCCTCTATAGAGTTTTCAAATCATGAACAAGTCGATAAAAAAGCTTTTTTTTTACCGCCACTTCAATGATCAGAATCACTATATTCCCGTTTAACACAAAAAACTTCTTAAGCTGAAAATGTACTAAGAACACAGACGCCATCTACGAGTTTTGACTTCTATCGGTTATCATGCTATAAATATTTTGAAAATAGGCTGGTCTTATCAAATTCAGGCTTAAAGATACGAATGTGACTACAAACTAAGCCGAAATATAAGCGAAAATGTAAAGAAACGAGAGCATAAGTGAACGCGCGACGTCAGTCATTTGGATGAAGATTGGTTCTACGTGTGGACAGTGACTGCAGAAGTTGATTCACGGCTCGTGTTTATTTTCGGGAGTGAACGCGTTACGATGGTGGACGTGTGAACTGGCCCTAAGCAAAGTACAATCAATTAAGAAGTGTCTTCCTGAATTTTTTGTGATGAAGAAGAAGCAAGTAAAAAAAATTCGCACCAGCCTATATAAAGCAAATATATCAATTAATGCGTGATTTTTTCACGCGCTGGTCTCCTAGTCTACAATATAATAAAGACCGATGTGTAATTATCTGTCTGTTTATCGGTTTGTTTATCCATTTTCTGTCATGCTATAACAAAACAGATAAGCGTAAATTAGTCCAGGTTGCAGATGATGGCAAACGTATCTTAATCAGCGACAGTTGTAATTAAAATAATGAAAATATCTATAGCTTCTCCTAGCGCTGTCGTGAAGCCTTATTCGTACGAGTATTACATTCCGAATACATCGAGTCTATGGCAAAATATAGTGCCACCTTATACTCGAATGCACTTCTCGTGCAGTGCAGAAGCTGAAATTGCAGCACTAAAGATCCTGTATCTAGGGTTCGATGTTCAGCAGTTGTGAAGCCGTAAACGCTCATCTCCAGGTGCTTTTAGGTTAGCAGTTGCAATAACGGAAGATGAGTGTGATAAATGACAAACCGCTCATCACAAATTATTCGCTGTCATATTTTGACGGTGCGGGCCCTCCAGTTCAGCTAATAAAAGGAATGGATTATGCACGAAAGGAACGAAAACTCCAAGTCTGAGGAGAGAGACTGAGCTTCTCTAACTGCTACGAAGAAGTTTAGCTAAAGGCTAGGCTATGTGATAATATAGCCGATACCCGACGAGATCTAAACTCTGTCAAAGATACCGCCTTTCATTTGCCATGCTCAGAAAAAGTAGCACCATCGTCATATGGAAAAGTACCGAGCTAGTTTGCAATGCAAAGCAAGATTCAGTAAATGGAGTATTTCATCTTTTAATGATAACCATTTTTTTCATAAGCTATTTTTGTCACAATTACTCCAAGGCTGAAATTGATGGTATCTTGACTTGCTTTTCAGTAGATGACTTTTTTCCTTTCTAAATCTTTAATAGCGTGACGGAAAGATGGACCAACATTAGAGCAAGCAAGCGACCAACAACTGTGTTTTATTAGATGGTGGATTCTTTTTGTACCTCAGTTGGTCACTTAGTTACTTAGTACGACCGTAGCGCTTTCACCAGTAGTATATAAGGCCAAAATTAGGGCATCCTTGAAGTATCCTTGATGCGACCTGGAAAGGGCCCAATACGAGAAGAAGAAGAAGTCACATTCAAGTTTAAGCTGCAACTACTCGTAGGTCACAGGAAGAAGATTCACAGCCTGACTGTGAAGACATAGAGTATCAACCTTCGTATACTGGATGCGGCCATCATACGGGTCCGAGAGTATCATAATTGAGGCCTATTTATTTTGTTTTGCAGAATTTCCAAAAGTTCGTTTACTAATAGCCAGGGGAAAATTAGTATGATGCGAGTGTGAGCTATCAGTGAAGAACAGTGCTTTGGTTCTGTAGAATTTCCACAGGTTCCAGCTCGTTTAAATTGACTTGGAAAGGTATAGGCTACAGCTGTTGATTCCCATACTTAATTAATTTCTGCTTCAACTTTCTGTTTCCTTCTTTAACAGATTCCTTCTGAACTTCTACGTCACAATGCTACTAGTGGGTAACATTGAGGCGGGAAACTGCTTTAGGTGAAACGGATAATAATGTTTTCTTCTGTTGTTTAGTTGCTCAATTATAGCAGTTTTGTTAATAAAAATGCTAATACTGAGGATAAGTGGATCGCGAAATAACGTTTATAAATTATTGTGACAGTCAATTTGGTTTCTTTAAGAAAAGCAGTACTATTGGCTACGTAATATTTTTTTGTTCTTGCTGTGCGGTCTGGTGGTACAACCGAGAACGGGCGATACCTTGGACTGGGACAGCTCGTGCAAACTTGTCTAGTCAGCATTATTATGTTACCCTGCGAGGTGCGGTGTAAGTTCGAGTAAGTTGGTGAGACTGACTTTAACTTTCGATTGCAAATCTCATATGCATAGGGAATTTCGGAATATGGTAATGAATAAAAACTTAATTAGGTTTGTGAAATTATATTCAATTCTTATAAATCTTTGATAATTTTTGCCAGGGTTCTTTATATGATTTTTTTGAGAGTGAAAACGCTCATCACTTGGAATATAATTTCTTAGTTCTGGTTAATTTAATAGGGTGTATTGCATTGCAAAGCTTCAAGATGAATATCAAAGCGATAGCTATATAATAGCCGAAATATGCATTCATATAGATATAAAACTAAAATTTCAGGTATACATGTTTTAGGTTTTTAGTAATCGCCCTGATATTCATCATTCTAATTTCCGTTTTGTAGGCCGCTGCTGGCCTGAATACCACCAGCTTGCCAGGAGTCGGTCTAGTATGCTTTTACAATGGACTCTTCGGCTAGCAGCAATGTCGTTTGAGCTTCTTTGTCCTGCTCTTCATGGAAATCGAGGGGAATTAGAATGTTAGTTGATAAAGATTCATAACTTAACTGAAATTGAACAGTTCAGTTAAAGGTAAAGTCAACTTGACCGTACCCCAACTGGGAAACCCGCATGCATTGGTTTGTGCTGCAGATATAGGCTAACAGGCCCCAGAGGAGCATGCGGCTGCAGTAGATCAACGATTGTCTAGAGCTATGGCGCCAGTGGCGGAAGACTCCATGCGACAATCTGCGACCCCTCAACCCTCCCATTGCTGGGGAAGGTCAGTACACCCACAGCAGTACGCAGACCGAATGGTGACTGATCACGTCAAGGGCCGCGAAGAACTTGCCCAGCCGTAAACGAGACTGGAACCAGCGGGCTTGAGAGTCAATGTCAGTCACTTTCGTCTGCTGCTACTGCGGGTGGGCCTAATTAAAACTTAATGTATTGGTTCGGTTCACAAGTTACGAGTTGCTTGCATATCTTGAATGACAGCATTTCTAAAATGGAGAGGCAAAAAATATGCTCGTTCTTAAAAGCTATATCTGAAGCTACAATGTTTGCTGATATTTTCAAATGTGAGAAGTTAATGCTGCTTTTTAAGTGCGTTTAAAATCTAACTCAATTAAGCTTCGTGTTACACAAGTAAAAAACCTGAAAGTAAGCTACAGACGCATCATAAATAAACTTCTGTCGTTATTAAATTCTTATTTTTCACTTGCGTGTTGTTTTGTTCTGTGCAGCAAAATAAGTGTAGCAAAATAAGTGTTTCTCTTCTTCTAACTGTAATTAACGTCATGAATTCCATACCACGTTTTAAAACACTACCTAATACCAATTAATCTCATGTATCTCCACAGATATTATTATAACTCCTTTATATTACGCGAACAGAGATCAAATTAATTTGATAAAGCTATTCCTATTGCAGACTTAAAACTTCATATGCATTCGTGTAACTCCATTTAATTCCATATTACGAACTTCTTATAATCATATGTTATCTTATTCCATACATTACTCCAAATACTTCCAGCTATCTCCGCATTTTGCCATACAACTCTAACCACCTACTAGGTGTGAAATACAAATGGAAAGCGCTACATATAACCTATGAAGTAGTGCAGTTCAAAAACAGACGTGTCTGGTATTCATATCAATCGTTAGCATAATGTCACGTAGGCGAAATACCCTTCGTGCTGGTAGAGAATTCTCCAAAGGACAATTGTCCGCAGGCAAGCTGTTCGGCTACGTTTCTTCGGGGCGAAAGTATCCCCCCGGAGGTACAAATCAAACGACAGCATTAAGCTAAACAACGGTTTATTGGCTCCACGGTTGCGGACATGTGCGACAGCTTAAGAACAATGTGCATACTGCGTATATGTAAACAATCACATATATAATATAGTTCTTTACTGAAGATGGTGAAACTAAGGGAAGGAGCAAACTGCTCCAGGGCTGAGGATAACTCCTTCCTGTGCATTGCACTTCCCAACAGTTGTAACACAACACAATGCTGTATCACTGATACAACAGTTGTCACATGATACAACAGTTGTAACACAACACAATGCTGTATCACTGATACAACAGTTGTCACATGATACAACAGTTGTAACACAACACAATGCTGTATCACTGCTGTGACATGATACAACAGTTGTAACACAACACAACGCTGTATCACTGATACAACAGTTGTAACATGATACAACAGTTGTCACATGATACAACAGTGGTAACACAACGCGACGCTGTATCACTGCTGTCACATGATACAACAGTTGTAACACAACACAACGCTGTATCACTGATACAACAGTTGTAACATGATACAACAGTTGTCACATGATACAACAGTTGTAACACAACACAACGCTGTATCACTGCTGTCACATGATACAACAGTTGTAACACAACACAATGCTGTATTACTGATACAACAGTTGTAACATGATACAACAGTTGTCACATGATACAACAGTTGTAACACAACACAACGCTGTATCACTGCTGTGACATGATACAACAGTTGTAACACAACACAACGCTGTATCACTGCTGTCACATGATACAACAGTTGTAACACAACACAACGCTGTATCACTGCTGTCACATGATACAGTACTTGCTAACCATTAGGCAATTCCTATCATCGTATTGTTTTGCAGCTATCGGTGATGTCAATATGCACTGCCACAATGATAGCTCATGACGACAGTGCTACTACTATTGTATCAGAAGCAACATATACACAAACTTAGCTGGCGTTACTCCACGATCTCCCGCATGCAGGTTGAATGACACCTGTAGTCCGGTCATACGGATATTCTGAGGCATATTAAAGAGACTGGTGAGCCATACACTGCCTATACCGTGGAAATAAGACACTGCCATATAGACAGCCGTGTGATAGCACGAACATCTCATCACAAGTGACCCGAATATTTCCAATCAAATCTTGTAAAGAGACTATGAGTTCAACAAATTCACCATCAAGGTGAAAACATGTAACACCCCAGGAACTTGATTATGTGCACATCATGTTGACGTACACAGGCTACAATGTACTGTCTATACGTAGCCCATATGCAGCAAGACACGTGGCCTACATGTTACAGTAACACTCGTAGCCTACATGTTACAGTGACGCACGTGCCCTACACTTTATAGTAACGCACATGGCCTCAGGTTACAGTAACACGCGCGGTCAACGCGTTATCGCGACATATGTTGCACGACATGAGGGTGAGGTGCTCCTCATAAGGAGTCATACCCGGTTACCTATTTTCTTGCATACTTGCCCTGTTGTTGAAGACAAAGTGTGTCCTAGCATAGGCTAAGCTCGCCTAATCAGGCTATAGCAAGGTAGCCTATCTGTTCATATGTGGCAACACCATACGCTGCTCCTATTCGGTAAAGCCACAGGAACCCAGTTGGTTCTGATGTAGGAAGACATACAATACTGCTAACGTAAAATATAGTTGGAAAGCCCATTTATTAATTATGGGGTATCACCATACGTCACTCATAGTGGGATTACTCCAATATGGGTCTGATGTGGGAAAACCCACTATATTGCTAATGTGGGATGTCCGGTTTTTACCCATACGCACAACAGCACACTTTACCCACGGTGGAAAAACTCTAACGGGCCCCAGGCGGTCATAGCAAGGCACAGACCAGTTGTTGGTACCTCAGTAACAGCCCACATTATGTACATTAGCACCCAGCAGTTGCCCATCTTCCCGTCTGGTGCCCATGTGGGGCCCACGCGTCACCGCTACTTCGGGAAGTGACGGTTTGGTGCTGGGCTGCTCTGACATGGCACCCTGGCACAATGGGTGAAATTGGAACACGGAAGTGACAGTTTTGAGAAAGGTTCCGTCGAACAATAATGTTCTGAAATGAAACTTTCTATCGCCGATACCCACAGATGAAGTGTCCTTGAATGTGACAGGAGCATCATATTAATGAAGTATTTAGTTAAGTTACCCATTAGAGTTGACCAAATGCCTTTGATGCTAATTTAGATCATACAGAATACGTTCATTTGTGTGTTCGGCTAAAAATAGAGCAGACAAGTGAAGATATTTGAAAGAGGCACATCAGTTCAGTACTGACGGGGCTGCCAGCCACCAACGCATACGCTCAGGCGCATCCGCCACATCCCAGCAACAATATACATACGTAGCTAAGCTTAGAATTAAAGAGCTATAATCACGAATGCAACGAAAATTCTCTCTATGTTTAACTATCACAAGGTTTACCAATAATAAATACAAATAAAACATCACAACTACAAGCTAGAAGGGAAACAAGTCTACATCGAGACAACGGTTCATGTTCAAACTAAGCGTAATATGACATGATAGAACATGATATTTATATGTTGGGAAGCAGCAATAGCGCGTAGTGAAGCAGAGTAAACTTAGGGGCGAAATTCGTAAAGCAAAACACTATATGCAGAAGAGGACGCAAACTCAAAGGGAGCAAAAAGATGCCCCTTGCCAGGATAAGCTAACTAAAACGAATTGGGACACTGAACGGTACTTCATTTTTTTTTAAATTTCCATAAGTGAAGATGATTTGCAGCTAAGTAATGATGTTTCTTCACCATACCTTCGCTCCTCAGAATCTGGTCGAATCTTACCTCGCTTCTTCACAATCGTGTGCTGCTAGTGACAAGACGGGGGGGGGGCAAAGTTATGTGGGACATTTTTCATGAAGTGGTTCCGTTTGTAACAATTCTTTCAAAATAAGACGCCTTATATAGCAAACACTCGTTAAACTGTTTCTGTTTAAGTGAAAATTGATAATGCAGGCAATCTTTGTTTTTTGTAGTTTAAATTTTACATTTAAGAAATACATATACTGTGGACATTAGATGGATTTGACGACTGAATGTGTGTGGAATCGTTACAAGCAGCAGAAATCTTTGAACAAACAGTTCAGAGGTCTGCACGGTATGAACGTGCACATACAATGGTTAAGAGTCAAACTATGGAGAAAGATGCACTGTACGAATGTGTCACAGAAAAAACATTACTCATCAGACTACACAGGCCATCTATCACCTCTCATTTCGCAGATGTCAGCAGTACACAACAGCTACTGGGTAATTAGCACCTCCAGCGGCTAGATGAGCTGGGCTGTCGACTGCTATGGATTAATAACGAGCTCTCAATCCCCGTCAACAAAACTTGCGTGTATACCTACACCGCATATATACAGTATACCTCTAGGCCTATATGAAATTTACATAGTATTTATCTGTAGTGCTTTAATTTTCATATCGGTGAAGCCCTTTCATCTAATATATCTTTGCGCGGCAAACTAATCTTTGCGGAACTACTGGCTAAAAATTTCAATGCAAATTCATTTTCAAATTCATATAATGTTGTGCATTATACAAGTTGCCTTCACAGTCCCGTTTTCATGGCTATCGGCCGACAGTCGGTGCCATGCGAGTATTTTGCTGCTGATGCGAAACTCAGACAGTAGTCATCAGCCACAGCTGAAGGGCCTGATGCATAAGTGTGTGGTGAAATGCACGTACGTGAATAGTTAATTGGCACATCAACACCCAATTCCTATTCTCTTCAGTTAAAACGCAAAACTAGCTTGAGTCGTCAGGTTTGTTGTACGCAGGATATGAGACCACTAGCGGGTCGTATCCCACCAGTAGTGTTCAGCACTGCCTGTCACAACAGTAGTGTTCAGCACTGCCTGTTACAACAGTAGTGTTCAGCACTGCCTGTCACAACAGTAGTGTTCAGCACTGCCTGTCACAACAGTAGTGTTCAGCACTGCCTGTCACAACAGTAGTGTTCAGCACTGCCTGTCACCCCAATAACTGTGTCTACTCCCGCTACAATTGCAGCGATGGCCACATCTTACAGAGCTTACGAGCGAATCCGAGCAAGAGAGTTTGTAATAATTCATTTTGCCGGTGCTGTTGACGGCACTGGAAGTTAATACGCGACAGTGCTTTTGAGACTAATTAGACACCGTCTTACACTCAATACTGACATACATGCTGAGTTATAAAAGCCGGTTTTGCTCAAATGAGTTGGCCGGTGGGACAGTGCGGAAGGGAAATTTGCGGGCCACAATCCCGGGCCAAAATCTCGGTAGGTTGCGTGCACGCAGCGACCTACCGAGTCCCCGACTGCGGCCGTTCCATGTGTCGCCAAGCTCAAACGTAGTATTTATTATACAGTTTTTTAATATAAGTATGCATGTATAGTGTTCAGTTAAAGAGGTGAAATCCGCTATGTTACCGCTCTAGTAAGTGGGAATCTCTCACTCTTGTATTCAAACCAAACTGTGTTTATTCAGCATAAGGAATCATTGAGTACGGTTTTAATCAGCAGAATACTTCACTGAAGGAACATATTTCTTAGATTTAGCACCATTTGTAGCGTCCTGAATTAGGCATATTAGGAGCTAAAGAAGTAATTCTCAAGGAGCTAAAGAAGTAATTCTTAATTACTACAGCGAATTAAACGATTTCAGAGGAGCGACGGGGGCGTATGGTCTGCACACAGTCTAGCAACAAAGCGGCGTATTCGAGGCACTACCGCGCGGCTCAGTTGTTATGAGCGTTTTTAGGCTGGTAACGAAGCCCTCGTTCGGAGCAAAATAGATCTGAATGCAGGCGAGCTTCTGCTACCTTGGAAAAAATGCGGAATATCCGCGACTGACTGTCAGACAAGCAAGGCGGCGCGCGTATTGTCCGCCTGGGCTCATGGGGGGGGGGGCAGCATCTGATGATACCGGACTGTCCTTCATCTTCATCGCATCGGGTATATTTTTCGGAAGGAGACTGCAGATGCCCGACTAAACACGCGCTTGGCGACTGAGCAGCGCGGTAGTGCTGCAGATCGGCCGCTTCATTGCCCGGCTGTAGGCGTACCGTACGCCACCCTCGCTTATCCGGAAATTTGTAATTGGGCACAGAAGCTTAATGTTCGTAAGGCAGCGTAGGTTCTGTTTAGGTCAATGGTGGCTTACGAACAGCACTGCATGGGACTGAGGAAACAAGACTTGCGAAGCTATCAAGCTGCTTCACAACATGAAGCAAGCCAGCAAAGAAGAGCGCAGAAGTTTCAACACACGACGCGACCGCTAGAGACACAGCGCAACATATCCATTAATATGAACTTCCTTAGGCGAAAGTGGCAACATACAGTAAACAATTCAGTGTACCTATGATACTAGACTTAACACGTGTGTGCTCTCGTAAATAGTTTTTAACACAGAAACATAATTCGAACGATTTATTATTGGTAATAAGTACAGCTCTTAACAAAAGAATCAAACTAACCCATAGGAATCGGTAAAGAAAAGTCAAGAGATTTCAATGGCAAGGTGACATATATTGTGCCACCACGAGTGAAGTCGTCGATCACATATAACAAAGATGACACGAGAGACACCTGTGCTGCCAGCGCTTGGAGTCTGTCTTCCCTGCACAGCTGGCACTCTCATCTGTCAGAAGCCGCAGCGACATTTCCTCCAGCAGATTTTTCAAGACATTCCGTATACCTGAAAGAGAAAACCGAAATGCAGCTTAGTCAAAATTGTATATGTATATACAAAATAGATTTAGAAAACAATTCGCACGAGCACAGTAAAAAGGAAACTTTAGGTAGAAAATCGTTACAAATGTAGGAAAGGCGGCTGTAGCAGGAGCCTTTCCAAAGTCAATGTGAGCAGTCATAGAGTGAGAAGCATTTCCATTCATTACCTCCAAAAAGGAGGTTATGTTTTCATCCGTGTTTGTCAGTCTGTTTCTTTGTCTGTCTGTCTGTCACCAAGATAACTAAAAAATTTGAAACCCAATTTATACGAAATTTACAGGAATTGTTAGGTATGTTTGGAGGAACAGCTGTTTAACTTTTGGTGAAGATATGTCCATCCGTTTCTTTGTTGGTCTGCCTCATTTTTATCAATGCCATAACTCAGAAAGTTATGTATGGATTTTGATGATATTACCATGAGTTGTTAGGTTTATAACAATGAGTAAATGACCAAATTTTGATAATGATCCGCTTGTTCGTTCATTCGTCACTGTTTTTAATTTTATGCTTGTTAGCACAATAACTCAAAAAATAATTAATGGATCTTTATAAAATTTATAGAGGTTGTTAGTAATGATAGAAGACATAAATGATCAAATTTTGGTGCAGATCGGTTTGTTCGTTTGTATGTTTGACTCTTGTTTGTCATAACGTTTGTTAGCAGTATGAACGGATCTTCAAGAAAATTGCACAAGCTGTTATTACTATCAAAAGGCACAAGTTATCAGCTTTTGGAGTTTATACAAAGAAAATTATGGATTCAGAGCCAATTTTCATTTTTTGCTACCGTTGCCTGGCTTGGCGGAGGAATGCGCTCCCAGAGTGCTCTAGTTGCGATCACTATTGCTAAGTGACAGCGCAAATGTAAGAATTATTTTGAATGTATGTTAACACCTTACATAGGTGTAGTATATCCTAAATTGTATAATTGTAAACCGAGAGCGGATAACCAAAACCGTGGTATGACACTGAGCAGCTAACTGTACAACCATGGTATGACACTGAGCAGCTACGTATACAACCGTGGTATGACACTGAGCAGCTAACTACTACCGTGGTATGACGCTGAGAAGACAACTACAACCGTGGTATGACGCTGAGAAGACAACTACAACCGTGGTATGACGCTGAGAAGACAACTACAACCGTGGTATGACGCTGAGAAGACAACTACAACCGTGGTATGACACTGAGCAGCTAATTAGAGCCGTGGTATGACACTGAGCAGCTAATTAGAGCCGTGGTATGACGCTGAGAAGACAACTACAACCGTGGTATGACACTGAGCAGCTAATTAGAGCCGTGGTATGACACTGAGCAGCTAATTAGAGCCGTGGTATGACACTAAGCAGCTAACTACTACCGTGGTATGACACTGAGCAGCTAACTACTACCGTGGTATGACACTAAGCAGCTAACTACTACCGTGGTATGACACTAAGCAGCTAACTACTACCGTGGTATGACACTAAGCAGCTAACTACTACCGTGGTATGACACTGAACAGC
>LQNS02000138.1:1863744-1874262 GCA_001587735.2 Parhyale hawaiensis
GCAACCCCACACCATGATGCTGCCCCCTCCATGCTTCACGGTGGGGATGGTGTTCTTGGAGTCATAGGCAGTACCACGTTTCCTCCATACATGCCGAGCTTCGTTTCGGCCAAAAAGTTCTATTTTAGTTTCATCAGACCATATAACCCCTTCCAAAAACTCATTTCCTTTGTCCAGGTGGTCTTTGGCATATGTTAAGCGGCTCTTGACATGTTTTGCTGTAAGAAGAGGAGTTTTGCGAGGAGTGTAAGAATGAATGCCAGTACGGTTCAATTCCCAACAATAGTTTTCTTGCTGACATGCAGTCCCTGAGACGCCAGTTCACTCAGAAGGTCAGCACGAGTTGTCATGGGGTCATTAGTCACTTTACGTAGCATGTAGCGCCGAGGACGACCAATGATCTTACGCGGAGCTCCAGCTGTTGGCAGGTTGGAGACCGCCCCAGTCACTTCATGCTTGCAGACTATTGCTCCAACCGTTGAAAAAAGAACATTGACACGTTCTGCTATTACTCTATATGTTAATCCCTCACTATGAAGTGGAATTATCCGTTTACGAGTAGCTTCAGTGATTTCTTTAACTTTGGGCATTGTAGTGAGAGTGTGCGCGACTTCAACGAGGTCTAGAGACGTAATGATTGCTCCGGCTGTGATTTGCTTAGATTGCATTTGTTTCGAGACGTTTCGTGAACGTTCTAGAATGATTTTCAAACTAATTTATTCAAATTATACTATTAAATATCAAAGATTCAACATCATATATATTTTGGTCAAATACTTTTGTCCCTCATTACATTTACTTGTGCCAAATTTTCTTGTTATAAGTGCACATTTCACTGTTCTGTTTAAATATTCTATTATATATATGTTATATAAACTTCCTGTGTTAATTATCCGAAAGCAGACAATGAATTTTTAAAAACACATAAAAAATGGAGTTGAGCAAATACTTATGTCTAGGCACTGTAACTATTTAACCGTGGTATGACACTGAGCAGCTAACTAGAGCCGTGTTATGACACTGAGCAGCTAACCACAACCATTGTATGACACTGAGCAGCTAACCACAACCATGGTATGACACTGAGCAGCTAACCACAACCATGGTATGACACTGAGCAGCTAACCACAACCGTGGTATGACACTGAGCAGCTAACCACAACCGTGGTATGACACTGAGCAGCTAACCACAACCGTGGTATGACACTGCAGAGTTAACTACAACCGCATAGAATAACACTGTAAGTGGATCAGTGTCGTAGTATGGACCGACGGCGTCCTGATATTATTGAAGCTACCCTCATCTCTAACGCTGACTACAACATTAAAAATTCTGCAACTGTACAAGTTGTTGTGTTTTATTTTTATTTTTAAAAGCCTCCGCCAATAAGCTCATCAGCAGGTCTATGTTTAGCTACAAGGTATTTATTTAGCTACTGCCCGTTAATGACTCAAGTTCCACTGATGTTTGTGAATCCACAGGAACGTGTCTCTTTACGCACCGGTTATGGCTGCACCGTGTCCACGTGTATATTTCCTGATGTGGCACGCTTGACCTTAAATCTAAAACCCCGTAGACTAAACATTCAAAGTTTTCTTATAATCTTTAAGAAAATTCTTTGTACAAGTCAATTTCGCAATAAAACTAATTCAAACACAAACTAGAGACCTCCCTACCAAAAGTGTGCTCCCGTTGCTTTTGTACAGACCACCAAGAAGCAGAAACTTTACCTGTATATTTGTTCCATATTTCGGCCCGCAGTCAAAACTGCTTAGACTCAATCTCGTTCAAGAAGTCGGCAGATTCTTTTTACTTGTATTGACCTGAATTTAATTTAGTTAACAATTTCAAAATAGGTTCGTTTCTTAGGTATAGAGAAAAGCGTTGCGCCAGCATGCCTTGCCCGTTGTGTAAAAACGCTGCTATCCACGGTGTAGATCGGAATAAGTATAAAAAAAGGAGGATAGAGCTTACTGGCAGGAGTTTTAGAGCAGGCTGCATTTTAGCTTAACCCCCAAATCATTCTTACATAAGGTCCCATCCAGCATATGCAATTGTTTAATATAGGGCCACCAATAATATTCGTGTATGGTGGCACAAGAAATGTTCTAGTATTTCAGTTTTATTTACTATCCCATTCTAACTTTTTTCAACCATTTATTTCAGGTTACAATATCAACTATCTCCCACCACGGGTCGAGGTAAACTGTCATATGTTGATAACTGTCGTTTGAACGGTCTGCGGTGATAAAAATTTGTTGACCACTAGTTTAGAGTAATGAATATTAGAAGTAAAGTATGATGGCTACTAGGTATTTCAAATTTAACTTCAGCTACCGTACTCGCTGAGATTCGCAACATAGCTAATGCAAAGAATCGGTTTTATTTGCAGCACATTTGGTTTTTCAATTCAAAGTGAAGACGTTTAAACAGCATGTAGTTTTCAAGGTTAGATAACCTACATAGTATACCCGTGGTGTGTTATGTTAGGTGAGGTGCGTTAGTTTAGAAGAAGCGCACTTGGTGCTCTCCAACTTCTTTAATTGTAATGCAACTCAACACCTCAACTTGGTCACGCGGAGTTGGCTGACTCCCTGCTGCAAGAACGTATATTTGTTGCTTGCATCCAGGAGACAAAACTCTCCCTCCGCTTTATCTATATTTACAAACTGTACAAATAAATGAGAAGCAGTTGAAATTTTGTTACCCACGACGCGCGTTTCGCTGTATACCTTAGCTCATCAGGTACGTGGGAGACTCAGAGCTGACCAAATTTAATTCGTTAAGATATTGAGAAATTTTAGCAGCTTATCATAGGAAGGTGTAACTATGATACCCGCCAAAATTTCACGATATTTTAACGAATTAAATTTGATCCACTTTGAGCCAACGACCTGATGAACTGAGGTATACAGCGAAACGCGCGTCGTGGATCACAAAATTTCAACTGTTCCTCATTGAATTCTACACTATATTTATGCCATTTCAAGAAAATATTCACCAATTGCTCATTTTTCCCCAGTTAGACCGAAATAACCTGGTAAGGGTGGTGGAGGCGGTTTGCTTGTTCTCGCCCATCATTCCTAGTCATTCACGCCGGGTGGTCACAGATGACTTTCTCACTGACGAATTGACCCTTGAAGTCAAAAGGTTCTGAGAAGCTCTTCCTGACACTTCCTAGAACGTTACACATTTGGCCCTGTTAGTAACGTCTTGTTTTCCCGGCAGAGCTATCATAATTTAGGGTGAAAAAAGAAAATGAAAATCGCAAGACATGACAAAGGAGAAGGGATGTCCATGCCTATGCTTCGATATTGGCTGAATATATTTCAAGAAAAGATAAAAGAAAGTCTATGATTGAACTTCCATTCAGCGAAAATCAGTGCTTCTTGCGATTTGCAATTCCCCCTGTCTAGTTGTGAAAGTGTAACGGTCGTACTAACTTTGGATCTAACGAACAAAGGAAGAAACGTAGGGCGGAACAAGTATAATATAAATGGGGTGGGTTAGGGTAGACGGGCCGCGTTAGGTTAAAGTTAAACTGATATACAAGATGTTATAAGATAAAATGATTGCTTAGGTTTGTTATATTTTAGAAACAAAAACATTATTTAAATGCGAGAATTTCACTGATCTCGCTAGCAAGAAGAATAATAAGAGAAACACTTCGGAAGTGCAGAGCTGCGCCAAGCATCGTAATGCTATCGAAAAATTTTAATTTGTCCAGGATTTCTTCTCGATCATCGCTAAAGCTTTATAATCTCTCCATTCTGTCATTTGTAGCAGTTCCTGAAAATTAAACAAAATTCCGTCTGGAGATTAGTTTTTTAGTTATGTTCTGACAAAAAAGAACTGAAAGACAGACGAAAATAAACAAACAAACAAACGGACTAACAGATGGTCACCAATATTGTGCCATTTATTCTTGATATCGGTGTTAAGAGCTCCAGCAAAATTCACGGAGATCGGTTTACAACATTTTGAGTTATACAAACACAGAAACAGTTAAACGGATCTCCAGGATGATGTTAATCATTTGTTCCTCGTAGCATATCTAACATTACATGCAAATTTCATGCAGATCTGTCTATAATTTTTTGAGGTATTTTAGTGGCAGACATACAGAACATTATCTCCTTATAGCGGAGGTGACTAAAGAAGCGCTCTGAGAGCGCATACCTCCGAGAAGTTATACAATGTTGACGGATAATTCTAACTAATATTGAAACTATGAGTTTTTTCTTCATCATCACCAAGATTTGACCAAAGTAACGTAAAGCTAAAGTCAACTTTGACTGCACCCTCTCCAGGGAAACCCACATGCACTGGTTCGTGCGGCAGATATAGGCCAACTGGCCCTCAGAGGAGTAAGTAGAGCCGCAGCCGACCATAGGTCGCTAAGAACTATGGTGTCGAAACGGAAGGTTCAACGACCCGAGCCTCCCCCCACCCTCCCATTCCTGGTCAGGCTGGTGCCCCCACCAAGCTTCCGCATACCAAACCATTGCCGGTTCAGCGCGCCAGACGCGACAAAGATCCCGTGACAGGTTTGTCGCTTGAACTAGACCTCGAGCACATGAGTCAAGCGCGCATGGCATGCTGCTGTTGTGGGTATCTTGTAAAATTCCTAGCAACTCCAGTAAAAACTTGTAAAATATCTTCACAACTTTTGAGTTATATTTTCGACAGCAGTAAGACAAACATGTTGACAAACGAAGAGACAAATCATTTCTAAATTGGGATATTCGTGCCTCATTACATTTCTAACATATCCTCCCTGAGATCAGTTAATAACTTTTTGAGTTATGTTGCCAAGAAAAAAAAGGAAGACGAAAAAAACAAATGGATGAGATGATATTAACCAAAAGTTTGGCCGAGTTCACACGTCCCTCATCGTAATGCGTTCAATCACGAGCTGTGCGTCAGCTTTTCCGGTCTCTGTCCAAACGGAGAAGTGTCTTTCGTTCAGTTGTGACATCGCTTCTTTACATTTTCGCTTATATTTTGCTCCTATTTGAAGTATCACACAATCTTATAGCCTGATTTTGAGATGAACAACATATTTCTAGGATATTTATAGCCTGATAAACCGATAGAAGGGAAATCGACAGAAAGCGATCAGTAGGGATTCCAAATCCAAGATGGCGTCTGTGTTCTT
This sequence comes from Parhyale hawaiensis, assembly GCA_001587735.2. Lineage (NCBI taxonomy): Eukaryota > Metazoa > Arthropoda > Malacostraca > Amphipoda > Hyalidae > Parhyale > Parhyale hawaiensis. Next base: position 1,868,904 of record LQNS02000138.1, read on the forward strand.
ACCACATTTTCAGGTCATCTAGTTTTCTTGCGTTAACCGGGAGTACAGTGATTCTGATCGTTAAAGTGACGATAAAAAGCATTTTTGTCGACTTGTTCATGATTTCAAAATGTTATAGGAGATAAATATAGTATTTGTAAATTTTGTTACTAAATTTAAATGACGCAGCGTGTTCAAAAAAGGGACATGCTTCATCCTTCAGTCTTCCGAGTTGGCTGCAGCTGCCGCGTCCATCAGTTTGACTGAACGCATTAAGATGAGGGACGGATGAACACGGCCTAAATCATCTAAACATCCTAACATATCAAACAATCTCTGTAAATTTCATGAAGAACAGATCATAACTTTTTGAGTTACCTTGACGACAGATACAAAGACCGACAGTCAAACTCAGAAAAAGAAAATAACTTTCTTGGAAGGAGGTAATAATTACACGGAGAAAACGAGGGTGGAAAAATACTGTTGAATTTCCGTATTATTTACAGATTTTTCACAGTGTAAAGCAGGGTTCGCATTACAGTCTCATATTCATCGTACACGACACAAACTGCCTGAACGATTTACTGTGCGTCTCCCAACATATATAGCGTAAACCTGCCCGAAGAAAACAACGCACATACATAAACCATATATTTTTAGTAAATAAAGACTAGAGAAATTACAGTATAATTTATGATGTAACGCATGAACACATGCTTGCCGTACTATGTGCATCAGCACTTGTTTCTTGAGTCGACGAAAAATGTTTCAAAAAAATATATCCGTATATTATTACAGTGGTGCAGCTAATCATAAGACCGCAGCGCAGTAGGAACACATGCTACTCAGAGCAACATGTAAGAACAGCCCAAAGCTAAATTAAATACTGGCAGAAGACTCTGACCTGTAAGCTGGAGCGCACTCTGAACACGTCGTAGTGACACTTGGCGTGGTCCTCGTGGGAGCGCTCGTGTATGAGGAGGTTGTAAGGCTTACGGAAGACGCGCTGGCAGTAGCGGCACACAAACGCCGTGTTGGGTCCCGTAGGCACTTTGCGTTCCTCACACAGCACTGGGGCAGGTTCTCCGCTCCACGCTCCTTCCGGCATCTTAATTGTATGCTGTAACAGACGATAAGCATTCCTTTAGAAGAATAGAGACATATTCTTGAAATGCTCAGCACCTACGGAATATTTATTCACTTTTTCTTTAGTTCTACGAGGGCTAATAATGCACACGAACTGAACCATTGCCCAGTCACTCAACTTTTCACTATGACGGTCACGTTCAGGTGGCTGCTACTTACGGCGTTTGACTGCCACGTTAATACTATACGCTATTGCAACTGTCACGTAAGTCAGAAATAGAAGATGCCAAAACTGGCCATATGAGCTTGTGGTGGCGTATAAACTGCAAGTATCTGTTCATATCTTAGATATTCATTTTAGTGGTAGACTTTCGTGCAACTGGAAGCTTTGATAGCGGCAACGTAATTGGATGTAGCAATGTGTGGAAGCGTAAATTTTGCGCTAGTGTGCACCCGCCATAATAAGCACTTTCTTGAATTGCCAGAGTTGAAAGCCAATCTATTAAAATATTTGCCACTTCTCTTAACACTCTCAATTACCTCCGCCGCCAAGGAGGTTATGTTTTCGTCGTGTTTGTCTTTCCGTCTGTCTGACTGTTTGTCTGTCACCAAGACAACTCACAAAGTTATGAACCGATTTGGACGAAATTTACAGGGATTGTTAGGTATGTTAGGAGAAACAGATGATTAACTTTTGGTGAAGATCTGTTCATCCGTTTGTTTGTTTGTCTGCCTCATTTTTCTCAATGCCATAACTCAAAAAATTATAGTGGATTTTTATGAAATTAAAATGAGTTATTAGGTATGCTGTATTACAAAGAGTGGATGACCAAATTTCGGTAATGATCCGTTTGTTCGTTCGTTCGTTTGTGACTGTTTTTAATTTTATGCTTGCTAGCACAATAACTCAAAAAATAATGAATGGATCTTTATGAAATTCATAGGGGTTGTTAGTAATGTTGAAAGACATAATGAATAAATTTTGGTGCATATCGGTTTGTTCGTTTTTATGGTTGACTCATGTCTGTCATAATGTTTGTTAGTAGTATAACTCAAAAAGTTATGAACGGATCTTCAAGAAAATTGCACGAGCTGTTATTACTATCAACAGGCACATGTGATTGGATTTTGGAGTTATACAAAGAAAATTATGGTTTCAGAGCCAATTTGAATTTTTTGCTACCGTTGCCTCGCTTGGCGGAGGTATGCGCTCTTAGAGTGCTCTAGTTTCTCATGCATCCTACTTTGTAGTCTTCTCTTACCTCCATACTTCAGCTGCTTTTGGTTACACTTAAATTCAAAATCGAGTTCGTGATTGACGGAGCAGCGGGTAAAGTAGTTTGCAGAGTACAGTTGCCGGGCGAAAAACGCGAGTATTTCGCTGCAGCAATAATTTTTTCCAATTTAATTTCCTCTTTTGACGAAACAGCTTTTCGCATGAGCGCAAAACCTCTACTTATATAATGTGGCATCGTTCTGTAAGCTTATAATAATTCACAGTTTGTTGGTTGCAAGCTTACTTGGTTGGTTGGTCTCTCTATCCCGATGGGAAGGAAAGACCGGAGAAAATTCATCTGCTAAACAGTAAAAGCGCCGTTGACTTCACTCATTTTTATTTAATCTTTGAAAACGTTTATAGCACCTCCAGTAGTAGCATGCTGTAGAAACGGATTGTACGTCCTCCCCACTGCAAATATTTATTTTTCCTAGATGCTGCTGTTGATAGAGTAGCAGATCAACGAAAAGAAAGAGACACTCCTCACACAAAACTACGAAAAGCGAAGGAAGCACTGATTTTGTCGTACTATTGACTGTTAAGTGACTGAATGAGGAGCGAGCCGCTTGTTAAATAACACGTATGACATCATGCTGGCAGCTGTAATGTTTTAATTAATAAATTGGTTAAATATGTAAGCGCAATAAACTGAATCATCACGAACTGCACCGTATTTATGACGGCATAGCCCAATAGTAGTGCTATAATAGCTACAGTCGTATTTCTATAATACATAATAGATACACGGGGGTCGTTCCAGAAGTAATGCCTCCTACTTTTTCACAGAAAAAGTTGAAGAGTTACGAAGACGGAAGTGGCACCATTGACACGAGCGACTTTTTGTGCTCAATAATATATATATCCATGTAGTCACTACGATTCTCAAGACACTTTTGCCAGCTATGAATTAGAGCCTTGGCAGGCATCTCATCGGTGGTCCTTTGTTCCTGCGTAACCATTCATGGAACCCACTTAGCACACACTTTGCTGTATCTTCGGGATGACAACAGCGTTTCCAGTGCAGACACCCACATCCAACTGTACACGTATTTAATTCACCGTTATCCGCCGTTAAGTTCGGATGAGTTTGTTTTCTGGGGTGGTGGCTCTGCAATAGTGTGCATGGCGTCCAGAGCACACTTTGTCACTTCACATCTCCGTCGCCACTCTGAAATCGACGAACCCATCTCCTAACTGTGCTGGTATCAACCGCATCGGCTTCATAAACGTCCACCTGGCGCCGATAAATGATGATTGGTTCAATTTTTTTACAACATGGAGGAATTCAGGGACGCATCTCTGCTTCCGACGCACGTCCATGACAGGCATTGCTTTCTTAGAGTATCACAGCATCAATATCTGCAACAGAGCGATGAAACATTCAGGTCTTGAGTGCATAACTGAGTGCATAACTTCAGTCATCATAACAATGCAATTTGCAATTCCCTCTCATCTCTTCGGGCAAAATGAAATATAGGAGTTGCAGACTGTGAGAAGACTAAGGAAGCCTCTAAATTAAATTCGCTTCTTGCTCTACCAGCTTTGTAATCCAAGTGTAGTGAAGAAGCCTGTAGTATCTCTTTGCAATCTCATGGACCATGATCTTTGCGTTCCTCCCCCATCAAAACTTCAATTTTTCTGAGCTCATGATGTTCAAATTGAGCAAAAGAACAACGAAAAAAAGGTAAGATATTTTACCGAGTATAGTAGAACAGCGAGCAGGAGCGGAGAAAACTGGGATTAAATGCTAGTAATTTTTTCTAATGCAACTAATTTTCTTCCTTTACTAATGCAGATTTTTGCTGCAGCAAAAAAAAAAAACCCTGAGGTAATACTATTGTGGATTTTAATGATACGAAGCTGCAGTTGGCGTTCTGAGTGATGCTGGACTGTTCGCTCCAAAAAAATTATATCACCTGCAGAAAAAACACATTGTAATGCTAAGCAGAATTGAAGTAAAGACCGCTCATCTCTGTCGATCATTTAATCCAGTATTTGCAATGCATTCGTCATCACTAGATTAGTCACGATGAAATGATTAATGCAAAAGAATCATCTTAAATTCTTCGCAGTCATATTTAAAGACCAGATGCACTGGCACTCAATATTTTTTAACTCTATGGCATCACGTTATCTCTTCACTTTCATAGAGCAGTCAATTAATCTCTATACAAGATTTGTTTCTCAGGTTCGGTCCTCTTTTGAATCATGCAAAGTAGCAAGTCTTCTTGGAAGCCTCTAGTCAAAACAACGGCAAAAAAATTGCTCGGTTTTTCAATGAAGAAGCCGTGGGCTCCGTGCAGCCGTCAATTAAGGTAACCCGTGAAAGCAGCACAATACGCGGCCGCAATTAAGAGTAACGGCGGGTTCGCATTCCCATTGAAGATTTGACCCTTGAAATCTACGTTCTTTTAGGTGATAAGCAATGACAAGAGCATCCATTGTTGCGTAGGTCGCACCTACAAAGGTGAATTATCGAGCGGGCCTGATACGATCTAAAGTGCTTGTCGATGGTAAGATGACGGCCTCTGTCGATCCTTCGAAAAGAGATAAGACAGAGCGGCTTGTGTGAAGACCGCGTCTTGTGATACTATCAGAGATACAACTTGCAGCATCTCATGAAAGTCAGAGTATTCAGTCCTCGCTAAAGGCACGTGCACTGCAATATCAGCTATATTTTGTCTCGGGGTAGCGGACACTTGCAATCTTCCTCTGAGGTGTTCCACTTCTTGTTGCTACAGCGGTCCACAGTAGCGACCCGCAGCGGCAACGCTGTTATTTTGGTGCCCAGAGCCTACTGAGCTGGTGCCAGGGACTTCGCTTTGTAGTGTTAAACCCCAGGCCTGACCCTTTGCTCTTACAGCCCGATACCCAAGGCCTGACCCTTTGCTCTTACAGCCTGATACCCAAGGCCTGACCCTTTGCTTTTACAGCCTGATACCCAAGGCCTGACCCTTTGCTTTACAGCCCGATACCCAAGGCCTGACCCTTTGCTTTTACAGCCCGATACCCAAGGCC
>LQNS02000138.1:1934103-1950656 GCA_001587735.2 Parhyale hawaiensis
CTGCGATGTCTTCATTGTTGGAATTTCAACTGTCCCTGCTTAAGATACGTTTGCCATCTTCTGCAACCCGGCCTATTTTCTGCCCATCACTTTCAATGGAGCTTGAGAGGACAACCAGAGCCTCAAACCTTGGCTAAATTCCGCCTACATACTGTATTTCGTTAAAAGCGTGACACCAAGCAAAGCAGTACTATATAATAATTCACGTCGTGATTTTATTTATTTATTTATTTGTTTATATATTTATATCTTCCCTGTCACGCTCTATGGGAATAAGATAGAAAATTCAGATTTCAAAATGTAAAAAAAAGTGGGGTACATTGCAATCTTTCTCTTTGGCGAAAAAAAAGTTGGGTACCTAGCAATCTTTTTCTCCAGTATTAGATAGGGGAAAAATAGAACTAATAGGATAGGAGAAAATTCAGATTTCAAAAGGCGAAAAAAAAAGTTGCGCACCTTGGAATCTTTTTCTTCAGTATTAGATAGGGAAAAAATGAGGAAGCCCAAAAGACGGCGGGGGTTTTGGTGAAGTGTTAAATTTTTGCTGTCATTTATAATGACGGCACTGGCCACTAGTAAATATATAAACACACGACGGTCATTCTTAGTATTAGATTTTTTCTTGCATTATTACCAGACCTGTGGATATTGATCAGTAGCCCATACTTTTTCTGCTTTGCTTGATGCGATAGCTTTGCCACAAAGTACAATAGACTAGTCCAATTTCTTCAGTTACAGCAGAGTAACCCTCTGTTCTCAAGATGTCACTGTCTTTCCTTCAACGTTGCACATTCGCTTCAAAAAATATTTTAGAGTCAAGATGTCCAATACAACCCGCTCTCTTCTCCCAAACCGTATCCTAGCTACGCATCTGGCACTATTATTGTCATCCACCATCACCAAAGCGAACATAATTCGTTGTGAAAAAAAATAAAAAGTGTAGATATGATACGGATGAAATGATCTTCATGTCTTTGCTTCGAAATTGACGGAATTTTTTTTTTTTAATTTTCAAAATACAAAAAAAAAACTTCCATGGTTGATCTTTCTTCCAGCGAAAATCAGAGCTTCTTGCAAGTTGAATTTCCCTTATCTAATACTGAAAAGCGTAACGTGGAGATATATGAACGAACGGCTGGAGCCTCAAGCAGAATAATAATGAAGATAGCACCGAGCTATTTTTCAAAGCGAAGCGGGCTGCAGGATGTGAAGTATTTCTACTTTCTATCGTAAATTTTGGAGCTTCCTTTGATATCTTAATTCCAAATGCTAAAACTTCATGCTATCTGATTTTCTTCCATTTCAATCCTTAAGAGCTAGACGGAGAGAAGGGCTAGCTAAAGGAGCAAGCAAGATAGCAAGCAGCCATCAGCTGCTAAGGAGGTTATGTTTTATCAAGTTTCTCTGTCTGTTTGGCGGTATTTTTGTTTGTCTCTTTGCCACAAAGATAACTAGAAAATCTATGGACGGATCTTTGCTTAAAAACACAGGGGTTGTTAGGTATGTTAGGAGGAACAGATTATGAACTTTTGGTGTAGATCCGTTCAGTCGTCTGTATATTTGTTTGTATTTATTCTCAGGAGCATAACTCAAAAACTTATGAACCGATCTGTTTGAAATTTCCAGTACTTGTTGGGGTTATTCCTAGATGCAAATGCGAAAATTTTTGTTTTGATCTGTTTGCCCGTTTATTTGTCTGTCTATCGACCACACCATACCTCGATTGCCCACGGAAATCGGACCTTTCGCAAGTGGGCCTGGAGGCCGACTTACGTAAGCGTTAATAAAATGAGTTCTAATAAACACAGAGACCTCAAACAGAGATTACTTTCGTCTTTCTAACGTAAGGAATGTGCTGCAGAGCACAGAATCTAAATTCACTATCAAATGTCTTCAGTAGGCGATGAATATCATAGCTTCGGACACCAAGAATAATTGAAAATTCATCATAATTTCTATGAATATTAAAATTTAACAGAAGAATTTGACACACATAGATGCTACATGTATGTAATGTACTTAAATATCACATACAATTGAGTTTTCTTCCAATGTCGTACTGACTGATCGCCACGGTGTTGCTGCTTTAGACTTTTGTACCTTATCTAGCTGTGTGCAGCTAGTTCGTGGGTCCAAACATATTGCTGGCAATTGTCTCGACCTCGTTATGACTGATGTCCCGGACTTGATGACCGTCAGTTGAACCTGAGCCAGGTTGTTCCTCTGGTTGACACCAGGAGAGTGGCATTCGTTGAGAGCAGAGCTAATTGTGATGCTATAACTGGAGCAGTAAGAGCGTTACCCTGGAGCCAGAATATTTGCAGTGAGGATCCAATCTCTGAGCTCATCGACTTGACTGTTTCCATTTTATAGAGGCATGTCCCGAACAGGACTATTCATGTGAGGACAAACCGTGGTTTGACGACCAGTGTCGGTTAGCTCCTGAAGCTAAACAAGCGGCTTATCGGACTGGGCGGCGATCGCGTGACCGCACGTTGTGGCAGACCTATTAGGATCGTAGAGCCGAGGCTAAGCGTGTGTGTGAGAGGGCCCAACCTCGTCTGAGGCAGCGTTCCAGGGAGTCTCTACTGAGTATTGACCATCAACATCATTGGTGGAGTGGGCTAAAGGTTTCCGTTTTCTGTGCTGAACCTTCGTTGCCGCCCCTTGTTGGTCCCAGTGGTGGTAACATTACTGATCCCTTGGCTAGAGCGGAACTTTTGTCGGCTCATTTTGACAGGAAGCAGAAATGTGTTGTCATTGTCTCATGGATGTCACCCTGAAGCTGGTTTAACCTCTTTGGCGTTCAGATCTGGTACTATCAGAGTGCTGCTTGAGGTTCTTGATCTGTATGGAGGTGTGGAACCGGTGGGTATGTTTCCTCTGTTGTATAAGCAGCTTGCTGGTGTGTTTGCGCTTAAGCTTGGAGTGATCTTCCGGCGCCTGATATACGGCTAGGAAATTTTCCTCATTGTTGGCGTACTGGGAATATAACTCCCTTTCCCAAGGGTCCAGTGCCGCCCATGTCGTCAACTACCGACCTATTACGCTGACGTCCATTTTGTCGAAGGTGTTCGCGAAATTGGTCGTTTCTAAGCTTGGACGTTTTGCTGAGGCTACGGGTTTGCTGCCTGCTGGTCAGTTTGAGTACAGAACTCGTTTGAGTTGTTGTAACGCACTGTTGCTGGTGTCACACCATTTGCAGTCTGCGCTGGATTGTGGGTCCGAGGCATACCTTGTACAGTTAGACCTTAGCTCTGCGTTTGACAGGGTCATCCACAGGAGTCTATTGTACAAGTTGGAGTCATTTGGTGTGGGTCGTACTCTCTGCTAGGGTTCTGTCATTCGTGATTTGGTTTCTGAGCGAGCGCAGCGTGTGTCTGTTGGCGGTTTTTTGAGTGCCTCAGTCTCGGTGGAGTCTGCCGTCCCTCACTGTAGCGTACTTGGCCCGCTGTTGTTCGTTCTGTATACTAGTGACATGCTTTCTTCGCTGGAAAACACGATGATCATTTGTGCCTACGATTCCACTTTAATAACAGTGATGCCTGCTCCACGCATTCGTAATGCTGTCACCCAGTCTCTGAATAGGGTTCTGTCACGCATTAAGGCACGGTGCTCGGCCTGGAGTATGAAGCTGAATGCCAGTAAGATCAAATCTACGATTTTCAGTCGGTCTCGAACACCTTTACCGCAGCATCCACATCTGAAGATAGATGACACTTTGCTTCAGAAGTCTAGCTCCTTTAAAATACTCGGTGTTACTTTACTAACTATTGCGAAATAATTTTGCTCTACTGCAAATATTAAATGATGTCATATACAGTAGCCTTACGTACTTTACAGTGAATTTGTTGCGTATGGAAGTTTTAAAAGTATGTACAGGTTTGCCAGTCATTACTGACTGCAAATGAATCAAGTCAAATTGCCTAAAGAATGTACCAAAAAGCAATGAGAGAACATATAAAAGTACGTCTGCGGCACTATGCAGTCATCCTCAATTGCGGAAACCAAAATCTCCCTTTTGGGCAAACGGCTCTCCAAAGTTTCTGTGCTCCGTCTTTGTGTTTGTGTTATGTTTGCCAGTAACATATCAGCAAGTTTGAACGGATCTTATGAAACTTGTGGGAATTGTTAAACATGTTAAAAGATATAAAGGACCAAAATTTGGTGATGATTGATTAGCCCCTTAATTTTGTGTGTTTAGCTAATGTTTGTCGGAACATGTCGCAAAAAGTTTCAGATCTTCAAGAAAATTAGTGAAACTGTTATTACTGTCAAGAGGCACAAATGATGATGACAACGAAGAAATCCTACTTTCAGGACCATGGACCACACGATGCCTTGACTGTCCGCTGAAATATGCAAATGAGACTGATTGTTGGCAGATTTAGCATTGATAAATCTTTTCCAGGCAACAAATCTACCTCAAACAAAAAGTAAACGGTTCTCGGTGATGAAAGAAATGTGTTTATCAGCAAAAAACACAAATTCTTAGCTATATACCAACAGTGGACGACGATAATTGAAGCTCGGGACAGCAAAATTACTTAAAATTGGCTAAAGTAAATTTTGTTATTTACCGATGGCTCGTGCTCCCGCATTCGTGTTTCTTTTCATTAGATACATTCTTTGCTTCTTTAAAAACAGTTTATTTATTTATTTTCTTTTTTCCTTCGAGTCGGCACGCCGAACGGGACGAATTTTATCGACGATTTATGAATTTGCCATCTGCTTCTTTTGCGAAGAGTGGACTGTCAAGGTATCTTGTGGTCCATGTCAGGACTAATGTGAATTTTTCGTTAACATTGCTTTGCTTGGCGGAGGTATGCGGTCTCAGAGTGCTCTAGTTATTTAGAGGATAGTTGTTCATGCAAGATTTTTAGTTTATTTTTGCATCATGCATTCAAGACAACTGTATTAAACCCTACTCTAAACTCAAATGCAAAGGTGATTGCGACAGTATTCGATTTATTTTTTACGACTCTCATGAATTGTTTATTATTTTATTCGATTTTTTTTTAATTATTTCAGGGTTGTAGTTTTGCCTACATTGTTCATTTACCGGACTCTCACGAGACCCTTTATGGGGACTCTTAAGGGACTCTGTCTCTCTGAACTGACCTTTCTCATTGTGGCTGTTATTCATTTTTGTGAACTGTGCATTCTGTCGCTCCAAGTGAACTAAACACTTAGTGATGTATCAAGCGAACTGCCATGATAATTAAAAATTGGAAAACCTGAAGAGCTGCATTTTTTTACTGTCTCTACTTTTATCCTTTAAATTTGGAGAGACCTGGTATATAGTGTTCCCTATTGCACAAGGTAGATTTTTACAACAGACAGTTTAGTTACTATACCTTTATATATTTCGTTCCCGCTGTTAACGAAATAGGAGAAATATATCAAAGTTTCAGAGTTTATAATTATACTGCGTTTTGATAGAGATTGATAAAAAAAAAAAATAGATCAGATTGCAGAAGGTTGCCGAAGAATTACATCATCCATACAAATGAATGTACTTCTTGCTCAGCCAAAGTTGAAATCCAAACAATGATGATAATTACTGCTTATCTCAGCGCTTTCATGGTATCTGCTTTTTATTACTTTTTCCAAATATAAACAATATATTCGCTCACGACGTTTAAATTGAGTAGATGATCAACGAAGTACATTAGAAGCGATTTTTCATGGTGCAGTAGACGCAGCAATTATTTTTTCCAGCTTGCTTTCTCCGTTTGACGAAGCAGTTATTGCTTGAGCTCAAAATGTCTATATACTACGGTTGCATCATGGCTTATAAAGGATACGCAGCGGGGAATTAAATTAAATTCAGTGATGCTTCACTTCCTGCTAATATAAAATAATTACAACACCCAGCCCTAAAAAATGATGGCAAAAATTTCGCGAAGCAAAGAGTGGTGATACTGATTTTGTTAACGGTTGTATGTTTGTTTATCACCCGCTTGCGAAGTGAGAGAGGTGATAATGTTTTCGTTAAAGATTTAACTTTGTATATTAGTATATATGTCTGCCCACCCACAAAGAGGTAGGAGTTGAACAATGTTCATATTGTTTGCAGGAAGTCTGGTGGGTTGACCTAGATATGACCAATGTCAAAAAACAAGAATTAACTGGCCATCAAAAATAACCGCAATGAATTTTGTTGTTATTCACCCAAAAAGAGGAAGAAAGAGTTGAGCTATCATCACAATATTTTTCAGGCAGTCAGATGGGTCGATTGAGATGTGAAAATTGCCAATACTTTAGATAAAGCTGGTCATCATAAATGACGGCGTTGAATTTGTCACTCCTGACTCAGCACTTTCAGTTTCTCCCTCCCCGCCCCCTTACCGTAGGTGACGGTCTTACGCCAAGAGGAGCTTTAGGTACTCTTATCAACTGCAACTTGGTCTGATGTTCGCCTACGGGCTGTCAACAAAGCGTGTCAAGATTGCCACATTCTCCAACGTGGACTACTTTTCCTCATTTACGCGTATATTGTGCAGAGTGTGTCCCGAAAAACACGAAGATATATATATATATATATCAACTTCAACTTCATTTAATCTTGTATAACTCTTAGTCACAACCATTAATTACATCTGATTCAGTTGAATCTCATTTAATTTTGCTTAACTCAGCCCAACTTCATAAAATTCTTAAGAACTTCACAAAACTCCCAGTCGCTCGATTTTGCTTTCATTCGCCTTCAAATTGCTCAATATAACCCCGCAAAACTCCATAAAACTCGAGGTTAATTCACAAATATTCGTATAAAAATCTTTATTATTTTAAGATGAGCTACGCAACAAATAAGCCAACAAACTAGTTAATCAATCAAGCCCCATACTAGAAGATACTTAATTGGGCTGCATCATACAAATCATTTTTGCAGTTGAAAGACTGTAACTACTGTATAATATAACGTTCCTTATAATTAATTCATATTTTCAATTAAGTATGAAATATCTAATATAAATCGTGCAGAATTCTCAGAGCTTTCTTCAACTTTAGTGAAACTAGTGTCTTTGTTTTGCCTTTGCTTCGTCATGAACTGCGACGCGGTGTAGACGAATTATACATCTCGTATAATACGTGGGTCGTTCTGAAAGCAATGTTTGTTATTCCTCCCTAAGGGACACGAAAGACTTTCAAATTGCATTGTTATGATGACTAAACCTGTGCACTCATGACCTGAAGGTTTCATCTTTCTGTTGCAGATATATATATTTTAACGGCGTGACGCTCTGAAAAATCAATCCCTGTCATGGGCGTTGGTCAGAAGCAGAAATGCGACATTGAATTCCTCCACGCAGAAAAATTAAGTCAATTAACCTTCACCAGCGCCTGGTGAACGTTTACGAAGCCGAAGTAGTTGATGTCAGAACAGTTAGGAGATGGGTTGATCGATTTCAGAGTGGCGACAGACAAAGTGCGGTGCGAACGCCCATGCACAGCCACTACCACGGAAAACAAAGTGCACCTTGATCAACGTATTTGCACCGATCGGCGGATAAATGCGAATGCAATGAGTGTGGAGTAGGGCGTGGCTGTCAGTGCACTGGAAACTATGGTGTCATCCTTTCTCACAGCAAAGTGTGTGCTAGGTGGGTTCCACGAATGCTCAAGCAGGAACAAAAAGACCACCGACGGGTTGTCTGTCAGGACTTTCTGGATCGGTACAAAACCGAAAGTGACAGATTCTTGGCATGCATCATCACGGATGACGATGTGTGGTGTCATCACTGTGAGCTGGAGTCCAAGGGCAGTCGAAGGACTGGCACCACTCACACTCCCCATCAAAGAAGAAGTTCAAGCCCCAGATATCTGCAGGCAAAGCGATGTTCATCGTCTTATGGGACAAGAAGGGCGTTATCTTCTTGAATTTCTTGGAACTGGGGGCGACTGTCAACTCTGACCATTCCGTTGAAACATTGACAAGGCTGTAGACCCGGATTGCTCGTGTAAAGCCAGAAAAAGGGAAATATTCCGTTTGTAACACGACAACGCCAAGGCCACACACAAATTTGAAGATCATACAATGTGTGCCAAAATTCGGCTTGACAGTATTGTCTCACCCACCGTACAGTCCCGATCTGGCACCGTCAGACTTCCACTTGATCAGACTTTTGATGCACGCATTACGTGAGCAGCGCTTCTTCGACAATGCTGCAGTCGCAGCGGTGAAAAAAAAAAAAAACGAATCACCTCGGCAGGCACTGACTTTTACGACAGAGGGATCAAGCTTCTCGTTCATTCCTTGCAAAAGTGCGTTGAGAGCAGTGTTGGTGGTGATAAATGCATACAAAAATCAATTTTTTTAGCACAAATGGTCGTTCGATTTAGTTGTACCACTTCCCTCTTCGTAGCTCTTCAACTTTTTGAGTTAAACAAATAGGAGACATTACCTTTGTAACGCCTATCGTACAAATACATCGAGATAACAGTCGCACCCAATCCACTGTTTAGCTTCGTTTTCTTTTCGTGATCATTTGAATATCACTCTCGATCAACTTTTATTATGGCGTTTTGAACCTAATTGTACACAAAAGTCAGCACACAACTGACGTATAACTCCAGGAGCGTCTAACTGCATCCCGTGCGGTGGCTAAAAAAATTAAGCAACAACTTCAAATGCGAGGAATTTTCAAATTTAACTTTAAGTATATATATAATTCTATTATGTATAAAGCTTAATTTAAACTATGGAGCAAATGATTATCTTTTCACACACGTCCTCCACCATTCAAACAACTTTTGGTGATTACCCAAAAATTCTGCTACAAAGTATAAACGAAATAATAAAATCAAATTTCACTCAACCGACCTTCTCGAAATTGTTTTTATTTGCCTGTTACGCTTTTGACACAGTAACATAAAACATTATTCGATAAATTCCCGTAATTTCTTTATTCTATCATATCCTCAACTATAGACATGCATGAAATAAAGACTGTCTCTGAAAACAAAAGCAAAATGAATAAATGTTAGCATAATACCGTACTATATATGTCATAAAAGTCAGCTGTGAAGACCATCCAACAACCTTCCAGCGATTTGAACTACATTGAATATTGAGCACATCCTAAGTTTGTGGCCTTCATAAGCCAGAAACTGATTTCACTATCACCTCATTAGATGAACACTTCAAGTGCGTCAGACCTGCGCATGATTTACTGCCTCATGTGTGACGAGCGAAGGGTCCTAAAAGAAAACAAATTCACGGGGGACTCAACAATAGCAGGAAGCAAGTTAAATGTGAAAAGCAAGTGCTAACTTTACCCCGCATTTTATCGATGAAGATCTGCTGAATGATCAAAGGTTGAACATTGACCAGTGCAAATTGCACGGACGTATGCAATTTGATATTCGCGCTCTTTATGAAAGAAGACAAGAGTTATTTTCAATATTTAAAAGTTTTTAAGGCCTGCAGTGCGTAGAATTGTGCAACATTTTAATTTATTGGGAAGTACGGCCTTGCTCTGATGCTGTACTTCTTCTGCCTGTAAAAAATTCATGTAGATTGCGGTAAATGAAACTCGGGTTATCTCTTGAAGAAAATGTAAAGAGAGGAAAAACTTTTGAACAGGACTCTTTAAGTTTGCCAATCACTACTTCAGCGCGCGAGACGCCGTGCGACATTTTGTTCCAATCGCCCTCGACACTTTTCTCTGCTGCTACTGCTCGGTGAGACGCTGTACAGGCATTGACTTCCAAAATGGAAGAGATACTGAAGTACATGGGAATACGCTCGATCAGGGCTTGTGGGTGACCCATCTTTCTTGGGTAGACATGGAGCATATTGCGGCAAATCACCTATGAGTCTTGTTGGTGGTGCGAGCATGTGAACTTCTTGCTCATGTTTTTTCTTTACGACAGACTCAAGAATATGTGCCCACAGCCGTGATTTTCACCGCTTCTGACTCAAAAATAAGCGGAGTTTTGCCCTTGATGACACTACCATTACAGATAAGAGTTTTTGCGTTCAGTAGAGATATTTAGGATTTGCTGGACATGACTTTGTTGCAAGAAACCCCGACAATTTGGCGGTTGTCAGCTGCAGCACAAAGAAAAGTTTTTCGTCTGTGAAGAGCAGGTTTTTAAACCCTTGAGTATTGATCCGATCAAACAGTACACGACTTCTTGCAAGCTCACTTTTGTTTGAACCACCCGTTAGGCTGTGAACCTTCCCATGCTTCAGAGAAGCAAGTCCCAATTAACCCTACAAAGGGAGACCCCTAGCGAAGAGTAATAACGGGAGAGGTGAGGTGCACTGTACCTCACCCTAATAAGTTGCTAATAAATTCATTATTTATTGGTATTTCGGATTAAAAATCAACAGACATACTCTTCAGACATTCATACATGAGTTGTGATATTATTAGAATCATCAATTCAATGGTAAATTATAATAAAACACCATAAAATGAACTTTTCTATGAGCACGCTAAAAAGCATACCATCATATACATTTTTTTACGATAACAGTGGCAGTTTGATCACCAATGCAGGCAGTGTGCATGTGTTGCGGGAACTGTGGGGTGCCTGCTGTATTGCAGAGACTGTACTGTCTACGTTCGTAGAACAATCAATGTACTGCGAGTGTACACAACAATGTGCAGTGAATGATACAGTATACAATGGACTACGACTGCACTGATGTAGCCTCATTTAGCTAAGGTGGTGATATTTATTTCAAATAATGTGTATAAAGCTTCATTGTCCATCAGTAATTATAACCCTGGGATGAAGTTACATGCAGATACACAGAATAAACAGAAGTTGACACGTACGGGGCTGCCGGCCGTAAGAATGCGGGGTGCAGTGCACTATCGAGCACGTCTCTCTTTATAGGGACCATTTATCATAAAATCTGTGATATTTTCACTTATGTGTGGTATTTTCACCTAAATTTTCATACAAAACATGAAAAATGACATTTTATGAAAAGTCACAAGTTTCCAGCAACTCAACTGGAATTTGAAAACAATAAATATGCAAATCTCTGCAGGGCGAGGTGCAATTCACCTCAGATCTCCCTTTGTAGGGTTAAGTCGTGTTTCACAACTCATCTAATGACTCTCTTTAAATATATAACTTTGCAAATGTCTTGCTCGTGAAGTGACATTGATTTCTCCATATTCTGGACCGGCGACTTTCATGGGCGTGGAAGTCATAACTGACTTGCCACGCCCAGTTACACGATCTTGTATTCGACCATGTCTATGAATCGACATTCACTTGTTTTTCGACCTACAGAGACAATTCAGACTCTTTGTAGCTTAATTTTTACTGAACGTATACGTTCAATGCTTCTTTTTCCCCAAGCTTTACATCTGACTTCAAATTCGAAAAAAGTATCTGGCACAGGAAAAAAAATTCTTTACTAAGATGCAGACAACTGTAGAAATTGCACAAGTTAAGGCACTTTGGTGGACTTTTAAAAACTCATTTTACCACACCTTTAACAATGGATATGAATTCTACATATATATACAGTCCCTGGCAATGGCGCCCCTCTGTGCACAGTTCGACGTTCGACGTCATAAGCGCGATGCTGCGATCGGCTGCCATATCTCCAAATAATTTAGTTCACTATTGACGGTGCTATGTTGTGAAATCTTCTACATACGGTACTTTAAAGACCGATTGGCTGATAAACGCAACATGAGTTGAATATTATCAGGAACCATCAGTGATAATATGCTGAGCTTCAGCTAAAACTTAGGACTAAATACATCACGACTTACTTTCTTCTTGTTAGTCATCGTTAGAAGTCCTGGAACAACTGCGAGCAGCTAGTGTATTCAAATGCAAGTGCTTAGGCTTTTTTGATCGAAGACGATGCTGCTGAATTGCAATTCAACAAAGCGCACTGCGAAGCGAATACTTTTTTCTGATTCTCTTAACACCAAATCACCAAAGAACTCCGAAAATTCATTGGCACACTTCACAATATCATAAGACCGAAAATATTGAAAACATAACACAATCCATTTTAGCGCATTGCACTAAAAGTTGAGGTGATGGCACAATTTCACCGCACACAACGTCACTACCGCCGCTGCTGCAGACAATCCACAAAGTGCAGAATGAGCTGGTCCCCCAAAGAGTGTGCTCGTATCAGGCTAGACTTCTGTTGCTCCCAAGGCAACTCTATGCTTGCAAGAAGTGGAAGGAAGCGAGGCTCGCATGAATCGATTGCAAGTGTCTAGAGAGCAGCCTCAGACCGTCCTACCTCTGCCATCACTGCTGGTAAAGCTGACTGCCTTCCTCCTCCAACTTACAGCTTTTTCTCCATTTATCGTTTGCCTCGTTCATATGCATAGCTTTTTTCTCAGCCCAAAAGCATGGGTTGTTACCTCAGCTTGTGTCTGTTTAAGCTGTCGTGTGTAGCGGTCGCTCCCCGCCGCTCAAGTGGTTTGTCTTGTCACGCTCCGCATCGGCAGTGAGCGGCTCCAGCCCATGACATCATCATCATCATCTTCTTGGCACGCTTATCTCTCAGGAAATGCACCTTACATCCACAAAAGAAATACCGCTCAGCCACTCTCCACAGCAATTACTTCCTATCACCTCCTCTTGCATGCGAGTACTGCTCCTCCCTCGGTCTCTTCATACTTCGTGTGGCTAGTCTTGTCCGGCAAGCTTCATATGGTCCGCAGCGCTGCATCGGATGTAGAGGAGACAGTCCCAGCACACCTTGCTATAAAACTGGGCACGCTAAAGGGTTTTGCTAGGCAATTCTTCCACAGTATTTCTTCCTCTGGAGCAGGTCTTCCTGGAGTTCAAGGAAGCTGCAGGGTCACAGCGTGAAACTTTTACCTGGTTTATCCACAGGACCGGATGGCAGGCCGCCGCCGGTCACTGTCCTTTTTTATAAGAAAGCGGATGTGCGTACGAAGATTAAGGAACTTCGTCTTGCCTCTTATCACGAGTGTGCAATTCCATACTTGCATTGCCTGATTAGAGGAGGCGTTAGTCGTCACTGCGAATACCAACGATGTCGTAATGCTTCCATAGGGCTATACGAGGAGACACATTTGGCCAGGCTGGTGTATAACTCACGCCTTGGGGAAATTTGGTACGAACTCTGAGGACTCTCGAGAAAATTGATAGCTTCGAGAAGTTGAATAAGAAAGGCATAAAACTAGGGGCATAAGTTAAAATGGGTCAATATTGCTGTCATTTTCCCTTAATTACAATGACTGCTGATGTTTGAGCTTTTATTATCTTACTACACCTTACAAAAATTAGTATTTCAAATATATATGAGATTTACTGAAAAATTTTCTACATGAGTTTATTAAGATAAGACCATGTGGAACAGCAGCACTTCAAACATTACTTCGCACTATACAAATCACGTGCAATTTAAGCACCAACAACTACTGTAATTTTGTCACTTTAATATTTAGTTGGGTGGGAAGGAGCGCCCAGGGAATTTAGAGAATGTGGGCGCAGCAGCCGTGCTTAATTGGGCACTGAGTCAGCAGCGCCCAGCCGCACTAGCAGAAAATATTTCAATAATTGGCGGGGAAGGAAACTCCCTGTACGTACCAAGCAGCAAATAATCAAGAATACCGAGCTGGCTACGACGCTATCTACTAAATTACAGCGTAAGCGTCACAATTTCATCTTGTGATGCAATGGACCGTTGGCGGCCCGAGCGATAGCAAGTCTGGTAAATAGAATAAAATTCCAATATTCCTCTCGCAGGCGAGTACGCGCGTGAGTTGAGTGCGTTTCTCATGCGCGGTACTGCAGCAAATGACTGCGCTTGCGTGCATAATTCTGCACAATACATCATTATTGAAGGCATCATGGCAGCCTCGTTAAAATCCTTCGCTGAGGTCTGCCCACTAATGATGTAACCTCCTGGTCGGGCTCTCCACGCTCATCATCCAAAAGAATATGTATAGAATTGCTGCGCTCTGGCCCCTGAGACCATAAATCTAAAAGAGATTATTATCAGTTTGCCAATAAGCAAGTTTATGAGCTAGGAAGTTTGCAACTCACTCAGCAAAAACATTCACTATAAAACGACTGTTCTTTAGAACTCAATTAGTGTTGGCAGGCTGAGGATAAGATCGAAAGCTGTTTCGATAGCATCAGGACATGCGTGGCTCAGGTCGCTGCGACTCAACGATTGATCATACGTCGCTGGACTTGTCAAGGCAGCGCCGAATTACCGCCTATTGTTAATAGTCTGTGTGACCACCCACAACACCTTTGCTTGTGCGCCTCGAGATGTACGATATACCGCACATCTACCGGCCACTCTAAAGACTTACGCACGCTGGCACATCGCTAAGGCAAAGTTATAACCCTGGCACTTGCATTGACGCACAACGCTCCTCGTGGCCTCTTTCTGCACACCAACAAAGACCGGATGTTGTCGCAGGACATCGCCAAATATCAAAAGTATTTTAAAGATGCCACGATTCCGCAGTTACGTTGATGCCTATGGAACGACACCGTACGATATTAATATGGAATTATATATTTTTTCAATTTCATTCTATTGCCTACCTCAAAAGCAATAAAAGTTGTTAGAATCAGCCAACGCTGAATTCCTGTATCTAAATACAACGTACGTTTTGGTTCAACTAATCGCAGGGCTTGTACGGTAATTTTCTGAAGGGTTTGGTAGTCTGTACTGTCGCCCCGTAGCCTACAGGCAGGGTAAGAGCAATTTAATATGTCACATTTACAAAAGATGGGCGTCAATAATTGGTAAAGATATACAAAAAATAACCAGAGAGCTTCTTGTTCCCAGTTGTATGTTAGAGCAAGAAGACGCTAATGGAAAAGGATACATGGATTTTTTTGTAAGCTTTCATGTGAGAGCCATTGCACTGTCGATGTAATAGAAGTTTGAGTAGAAGAGTCGCTTGGAGTGCTCATAAGAAGAAGATATAGCGCTTGCAGTGAGATTGAGTGGTAGGGACGCACGCACGGACGCGCTTAGCGGCATGGGTCTAACAGCGGTAATTCGTCGGTGTGTAGGAGGCCCACTGGAGTTCGTTAGACCGCCAACAATGCTTAGCGCCTTCTACATTGCATCTTTAATATTCTCAAGTTTTACTTGGAATTAATTACTGAAACTGTAAGTTACTACCTAGTGAAACATACATCTGGAATTTGATTCAAATACTTTTTCTACTTTTCTTTTCTCACAGGAGGTTCATATCCTGTTGAGAGATCCCAGCAACGCCCGCTTCCATGCTTATTTGTAGCCTCACTGAGTTGCAGTTTAGGACAGCGGTGCCCGACCTTTTCAAAGCCTGGCACTCCTATAGAATACTTTGGATATGTTCTCGCACCTCCTTCAACATAGTTACTCATCTCATGCTAGAGATGAAATTGTTGTACACCAATTTTATGAATTAATTTATGTATTCAATTTTATTTTATGTAATATTTCACACCCTCTAAAAGCTCCTCTGGCACCCACAGGGCTTGCGAGCACTCCGTTTAGAAACCCTGGCTTAGACCAAGCCTCTCAGAATATATCTGTATACAACGCACTTTGTATGCATTTTCTCGGGGTCTCTGAAAGTACATTTCAAAGAAAGAATAGTTTATCTTACTAGCAAATATTGCGACTTGCCTAAACTTCTGCAAGAGTACGCGTCTGTCGCGGCCAACATTCCGTAGGAGCTGGCTGATCTTCATGCACGAGATGTGCTCAAGAATTACAAGGAAACGATCTCCTCCCAGCGATAGGCGGGCACACTCCTCTGAGCAGGCCAAAGATCACGGGACCGTTTCTTGGACCTTCTTTTGCTTGTGCCATATCGTCTGGCTTTTTCTTGTCGTCTCTATTTGTAGCGCGCTTTTTTTCTTCTTTGGACTGGATAGACGACCCCGCGCTGCCCTGCTGCAGAGCTGACGGGCTGTGAGCGAGGCGATGCTGCGCGCTCTGGAAAATTTCACGTTCAGACAATAAAATTTCTCTTGTCCACAGACCGGATGTGGCGTTAGCAAATCTGGGCAGAAACTGCGCAACGACTTTCGACTTTGCAAATCTTGCTCGCTGACCGCAGTGACCTGGTCGAGCAGCTAACGATAGCTCACGAAATTTCTCTTAGGACTGGAAAAGAAAATGTTTTATCTAGTAATTTTCTATCATTTTGTGCTTTGTCGCTTTTTCAATAGCTAGATTGCTGATGTATTTTCTCCGAAACAAACACAAAATTGGGACAAAAACGGAACTGTTCAAGCACTTGTGTGGCATCGAACTGAGAATGAGACCTGGCTGGTTACGACTTGCCTGAAACCTCGCGCTCCACACGCGCGAACGCGTAGTAATTAATTCAAGTCTGTTAGTGTCTTGCTGCAGCTACAGCATACATTTGTTACCAATGTGCCAAGTGGTGGTTACAGCTACACTGTCCCCGCAGCTGTTGCAAGCGTTGGTGACACCTACACTGTCCCCGCAGCTGTTGCAAGCGTTGGTGACACCTACACTGTCCCTGCAACTGTAGCAAGTGCTGGTGACACCTACACTGTCGCCGCAGCTGTTGCAAGCGTTGGTGACACCTACACTG
>LQNS02000138.1:1956519-1967499 GCA_001587735.2 Parhyale hawaiensis
GACAGTGTACGTGTCACCAACACTTGCTACAGCTGCAGGGACAGTGTACGTGTCACCAACACTTGCTACAGCTGAGAGGACAGTGTAGGTGTTAATTTCATAAAAATCCGTCCATAACATTTTGAATTATGGCATAGGTGGAAGGTGGCATGCGTGATAGGTGGAAGGAAATTTAGATACGAATGTAGGATATGCGTCTTACGAGATATCCAGCATTCCAGCCGTTGACGGGCATTCAGAATGTTGCCCACTAGTTCTTCATCGTTTTCCGCCTTATGATTACCAAGGAAGCTTTCCACTGCATGGACAAACGTGTCACAGGCTGTAAATCAAGCGCAGTATTTTATTTCTAAACTCTTGGTGACGCATCCATTCTCTTATCTCTGGCCCTAAAAAATACCAGATATATGTTTAGCATGGTTTTCTTTGTATTAAATATCACTTCAAGATACTGAGAACCATCAGAATCATAGACAATTGCTTTAAAAAAATTCTTAACAAGGCTAAATTTGCTATGAAGTGGCAGGAACTAGATCTTCTCTGACTGTATATCTCCACAGATGTAACAAAAAGCATCTCTGCTATTTCCACATTCACGCCGATTTTTGTTGTCGACTTAGTTTGTATGTATCCAGTAATACACACTTGTAGAATCTTGTTGAGTTAGAACTAAATTAGAATTAATAACTGATCGTAATACAGGTTCACTGCCACTACAGTAATGGTTAAAGTTGATAATGTGAATGCAGGAACCAAACACACACAACACAACCTCTCACTACAATTGCCGAAGAAATGCGCAGTAGCTGCGTAACTAAAGAGTATGGGTGTAACTCGGAAACTTTTCATGTTTAAACTATACATTCGGTAAACAGATTTGGCAACGTGCTGGATTGAGTATAAATCAAATGGCACTACCTCAAGTTACAAAATATTGCTGTCTAGTTTATAAGAGCTCGCTGGAAACAAGAGAGCAGTCAGTTCATCTCGGAGCAAGTGTGGATCACGAAAAAATTGTTAAGAGAGCCCGGCGTTCTTTGAGAAGATAAGGGACGAAAAACGCGTTCAGCGTCACCACAGGTTAAAAAAAAAAATGCTCCATCTAGTTATAATGCAATCCTGAGCCAACTGTAATTCGTGAGCTAGGAAAATACGAACTAACACAGCTGCAGAGCCACTAAGGATCTATTAATATTAAATATGAGTCGACGAGGTTGAAACTTAACGTTTCAGGATGAAAAATCCCATCTTCACAAGAAACAAAAAATCTAGGCTATGATCAATATATGTATAAAAATTTCTTTATTGTTACCCGGTAAGGGGAGCGTAGGTGTTATTGGGGGAAGGTCTAAAACCATCTATTACTGTCGGTGCGCTAAACTGAAAAAAACGCATGTGGTTCACGAACACACCAAAACTAGACTGTCAATGGCTGGCAGATGTGACGTGGTCGCATGAGGAAAGGTTCGCCTTCTTTCTGCGCCATGGAACGATCAGGGTGTGGCGAGCCTCCCAGCAACTCATGACCCCTCTATACCTTGTCCAGCCGTCCAGGCCTCGGGAGACACTGTTATGCTTTCGGGTGTTTTTTGCTAGGCTGAACTTGGATACATGACTCTTTCACTAACAGTATGAAGTCACAGGACTATGTACAAGTTCTTAGTGACCACGATCACTCATCTATAGATTTTTATATTCCTAATGGAAACAACGCGTTTCAGAAGATAATGCCCACATTTAAATTGATAAGACAGAAGCTATTCTAGACAGGTCTCCAGGACATGAAAAATAATTCAAACACCTGAATTGGCACCACCAATCTCTAGATTTGAGCTCCATTCTAGAATTATGAGATGAGCTTGAAAGAATCTACGTGCCTCGTCACCACTACCTCCAACATTGGAGACTTTGAGAGAAAAGTTACTTCAATTACGGCCGAACTTGAGCAACAATACATACATAAGTGATTCTATCTAATGGTAGACCTATGGACTATTAAAAAGAATTTTCAACAATGCTACATATTTGGCCAGGCAGTGTAATTAGGCGACTGCGTGTTCAACGCTCACATGACAGCTCTGCAGAGGGGTTTGTCACAACCACCCATTTGGGTTACTGCGCTCTGAAAAATGGTAACCGAAATCGGAAATAGGGTTACGAGAGAGGGATCTGTTGAGTATTCTCAGCGCAGCAATAACCATCTTGAAGATTGAATATAACTTCGTCTACGGAGCTCTGAGCAGGATTACTTACTTACTCCAACCTACGGCGCTTACTTAATTGTTATTCATTTATCTCACGCTCTTTATCCCTTTATCTCACATGAATTGTGCGTGAAGGCAACCTATGCCGTGATCATCGTTACCGCTCTTCGGCTCTTGATTGCGACACAAGTTTGAATTGCAAGGTCACCGTCCACCGGTGCAGCTCATGTAACTCGGGATCTTTAATTACAGCGCTCGTCACACTTCTGCACGCGTCCCAGTGCGAGTGCATCGCCCACTGGATTTTGATGCAGTTGGGATGTGTTTGGTCGTCAGGCGAATTATGCCATCGTGGCTTAACTCGTCAAGAACTTGAAACAGGCGGGCTTGTGTCGACCCGCTGAATCGAGTTTCAGCCGTTGTTCCTGAGTCGGTTATCCTTGAGATTTTCAAATTACTCAATCTTGTTCGAAAGAAGGGAGTATTCAGCAGACTCAACATAATCAGGTTGCTTCTTCTACCTGCAGCACGACTCAGTGTGGCAATGTCAAGGCTCTCTCATGAAGTTCCGCACAAGTTAAGAATCGAAGTCTAAATTTTGCGGGCCAAAATGGCAAGATGACAAATAATTTGTGTGGTCCGACTCCCGATGGGGCAAGCGTGTGTCTCAGAGTGGCCGGATCCGTCTGTGGCTGCATAAGCTCGGTACGTGACAGACTGCAGTAATGAGAGCTTGGGCTGATGTCGCAAGTGCTGTACGGGTGATGGTGCACGCTCTGACGAACTCTAGTTTATTTTTTTCTATCGAAAACTATACTTTCATTCACTAATTTTGTTCTGAATACTGTGGGCAACTTTAACAGGAAAACTCCATACGGCTCTCTCCCCTAATGCTCAGTTCCATATCTTGCCTCATAAATTTCTGAGAGCTCAATTCAAGCTCCGTCAAACGTAAAATGCCAGCCTTACGGACTGAAGGCAGGCGTCAGTGCGCATAGCAATCTAGCCCTTCGAGTCTTGCTTCAGTCCTGCTATTTTTTCTTGGACTTTTTTGCCGGTATCAAGTGACACGAGCGGCCGCTCCAGGCCGCACCTCCTCCCTCGCGTGAGCCGAGGCTGGCGGTCATACCTGCGATTTTGTCTCCTGCCCCTGAGCGTCATGTTCTTCCTCTTCACACTCAAAGAGCATATAAAACAAATACCTGTGTTCGTATATATATTAATTAAAATGCTATATGTCTGTAAGCTTGTGTATTTATACTAGCGTACCCGGCCATCAAAAAATAATGTAGCGATGAAACATTTATTAATTTGATGGTAAAGAATACCGCGCTACTGTTATATTTAATTGCAACAAAAGGTAAGCGCGCTCGATTTCAGTTTACTGAACAGCACAATCCTTTCCTCCTTCCTTACGTCCTTCCTTCTATCCTTCCTTTCTTCCTTCCTTCCCTCCTTCGTTCCTTCGCTGTCATGCTGTGAAATCACTAAAAACAATATAATCAACACCGTCGTATGTTATCTGTTTATATGAATATTTATATGTTTACTACTGGCTCGCGCCATCATAAAATGATGATATGAAGTTAGTGCTGCATTAAAACCCCCGTATTCTTTTGCAGTCAATTCTTCGAGTACTTTTCAGAGGAGTATTGAACACTCAATAGACTCAGGGTTTACTCCGGCGACCTTTACGCCTGCGGTTTTAGCGGCGGTCGTCGCAGTTGTGGTCAACGGAACATAATTATTCAACACAATCCTAACCTGTAATAGTTCTTGAACGTACCTCGTCTAAACTATTCTTACCTAATGTACCTGTCCTGACCCTAACATATCTAAATTAACCTAACATACCGAACAGTCGTCTCCAGAGTCGCCACCGAAAGGGCCGCCGTTCTAAGTTGCGTTTGTAAGCTAGGATATACAGTACATACTATATAAATGACATAGTGACGTGGTATTTCCGGTATCACCACAGTTCATTTACAGAAGATAGTTTGGTCAGATCTGACTATTTGTACATACGTTTGTACATAACTTCAGAATTATGACGTCAAGCCATACCATTGTGGAATTACCCAAGATTCCTCGCTGTAAAAGAAGTGACGTCACATTTCTGAAGTTATGTACAAACGTATGCACAACCACTCAGATTTGACGTAACTGTCTTCTGTAAATGAACTGTGGTATTACCTGTGACATGTACGAACAAGTTCCTGCCGCCGAGCTCAAGCTCAGGTCCCAAGTTTGCTCGATTGCCACTCGGTATCAAGGATACTGCATGCCGCATTATCTTCGAAGCTCTAAATTCTTCTTATCTTATTCTCAAAGAGCAAAACAGGATAAATATTTATATATACATATTCATGACTAAATAAATAGTGGCACGACGTGAACTCTTATATACGGTAGTATATACTGTTTATAATTTATGTACGTTTAGGTTTCGTGTCACGCTCTTAACGGAATAGGCAAGAAAATAGGTCAGCTTGCAGATTTTGTCCTGGCTATCTTCCGTTAATGCGGCATCCTCTTATGCAGTCACCCATTAATGCGGTAAAAATGTTGTTCCCGGTATTGCACGTATGCAACATTGAATCCCTTTGCGCGGTGCCATAAGGCAACTTTTCGGTTTCGACATCACTTCTAACACGCAAGTTAAGCCGGTTACTTCACAGTGGAAACATTATTCTTTGCATTTGTGTGTAAAATGGCCTCTACAGCAGTAAATTCTAAAAAGAGTAGGAATAAACTTTCAAAAAAGAAGATAAGCATATGAAATAAAAGCGAAGAAGATCAAACGTGTCAGAAGCTGTAAAGTTTTTGGCATTATTGAAAACACAGTTAGAGCAATAAAAGCAAATGAAAAACGTATTAGAACTTGTGCCTACAACATATCAACTAGCACTGTAAATAAAATCGGAGCACCGCCCAACAGTGCGGAAATTTCATTACTAGCACTAATCTTTGTCCGGACAAACGGCATTGATGGAGAATCGCTTGTACTTACGTTGCACTTTGATGGAGAATGATAAGCAAATATTAAACCAGGTTAAATAAGATAGCCAAAGTTGAAATTTTCCCCTTTCAATTGCATGTACCTCTTGCCCAGCCAACGTTACAATTCTAACAATGATGATATATACAGCTTATCTTAGCGCCGTCATGGAGTCTGATGTCTATATAACCCTCTCCGTATATTATATCGGCTCTCAGTTTACGTAGTACACATTTGAGTATATGCTCAACGAATCACAGAATAGCGATTTTTCAAGCTGCGGTGACAGTGGTTATTTTTTCCAGCTTGCTTTCTTCCTTTGTCGAAGCAGTTTTCGCTTAAGCACAAAATTTTGATGCACCGAAGTTGAATCATACCGTAAATTCTTTGATGCTTTACTACTTGGTAATAGAAATTGTTTTTTGCATGTCATTTAAGAGAAGGAAGGGCTGTGCTGTTCAGCTAACTTGAAACAGAGAGTACTCATTCCTTATGAAAACTTAAGTCAGCTGTTGTAGGGTATACTTCAGGAGAATTTTAGTAACAGAGTTACTGTATAATCAATGAGGAAGGGTCATCACAAACTCCTCGCTGCCATTTTTGGCAGCACTGGCACTATAATAGTTTCTAATTTTCAGGTAGTCAAACATCACTCAACAATTGAAAGGATTAGGCGTATCATTTATACTTCACAATATCTCTTGGGCGGAAACTTTCTCGCTCGCCCGAAAAACTGCATCATTGACTGAAGAAAAAAAAATCATCTGATGAAATACTGACTGCAAAGAAACCCCTGTTAACTTTGCTAGTCTGGCGAATGTCTGATGAAAAAAAAAAAATACCTGATCCCCTACTTTGTTGATCATCTGCTCAATTTTCGTATCGCTAACCCAGAGCGAATCCAGTAGTGATGTCGGAAGGAAGAAGTAGAAACTAAGATCTATGAGAGTGTTAGAAGATGCTTCAGACGTCTTTGCAAAATGTAATCTTGTTTACAAAATTAGCAATACAGGGCGTGCATTAAGTTACACTACTGGCTTCATCTCTGGCATGGTCTAATTGTTCGCCAGCAGGTCTTCAGCAGAATGCTACAGGATTTCCGCAACCTCCATCCTCTCCTATTTTTCCAGCATAATTATTATTTTCAGAATGTGACACCACAGATAGCAATATTAATTAATATATCCGTCTACAAAAACACACATTGGTATTCATTCTATCGTATTAAAATTTATATATTTACTAGGCTTCCCATCCCGACAACAGTGATAGCGAAATTAGTGAGTATACTTTGCTGATCATACTTTCGCTGCTAATTTACTTATGAAGGCATTATCGGCTTCCATCTTGCAGAGCAGCGCAATCCATACTTTCTTTCGGTCACATACAGAACAACTGATTAGTTATTAGCAAGTATTGAAGCATCACTCAAGATATAAATTTTGGGTCCGTATCATAGATACGCCATGATATCATATTACGAGTGTCGGTTCAGAAGTATTGGCTTCTACTTTTAATTCAGGTAAGTTGTAGAGCTACGAAAACGCAAGTAGCATCATTAAAACGAGCGAGCTTTTGCGCTCCATTCTCACCATCATTCTCATTGCGCCTTTTCTTTTGCCAGCAATGAATGAGAACCTTGATGCCTCGGTCGTAAAAGTCAGTGCCTGCCGAGGCGGTTCATTATTTCACGGCTGTGATTACGGCGTTGTTGTCGAGGGAACGCTGCCTACGCAATGCGTCCTTCAAAAGTCTAAGTGGACGTCTGGTGTTACCAGATAGCACCCAGGGGGCCACAGAGGCGACTGTCAACTCTGACACTGCAATGAGAATGGTGGTGACTATATGTAAAAATAAATTCTGGAGCACAAAATTGTACCACATTCGTCTTCGAAGCTGTTCAACTTTTTGAGTTAAAAAAAGTAGGATAAGCGTAGGGTAAAAATTTTCATTCAAGACGAAAGCTGTTTCATCAAAGGAAAAATAAAGGTGAAAAAACTAATTGGCGCAACAAATCCTCGTATTCTTCGCCCGTCTTCGAAGTTCTGCCGCACTTAACAGAACGTCTCACCCTTTTCTCTGTTGATCATCTGCAAAGCATGCGCGTTAACTCAGAGCAGCTGCAGTTTGGATGGGAATGAAAATAAAAAATTTGGATGCTTGAGAGTAGCAGCAGATAGCTTCGTTGATTGGATTTCATGGTCGGCAAAGCATGAAGTGCATTCATATTTGTTTTTACCTAATTTTTGTCATCATCTAGAACTTGGTCCATTTATCACCAATTAGTTTACGATTGATCGCCATAAAATGATCACAGTTTCCAACTTGGCCTAATTTTTACCTATTTTCGTCAAGGGCGACAGAAAATGGACTTTTTAATTAGGTACAAACAAATTGGTCTTCATTTTAGCGTCTGATTTATATACATAGATATACCAGTGCACTCGCCGTCAATAATGACTTCAAAGACTTTGCAATGGCACGTCTCTATTGGTCATAATTTTGTTATTAATTTGCTCATGTAGGATGCACTGAAACTGCCTACTTGAAAGAACACAAGAGATAAGCACGCTAGGCCTAAATTCTGCTGAACATACATAGCTAACTTTTCCTTCGGTGACGCGCTGAAAAGCAATTCTTTTTTAGCCCACAGTCGATATCGCTCGATGATGTCACATAAGTCGGGAGGTTTTTGCTCAAGCGAAAAATTGTTCTGTTGAAGGAAGAACCCAAATTGAATTTTTTTTTTTACAAGAAATCCTAGCGCCTTTTACCCGTCTGCTGTTCGACAGTTAAAGAATATCTGAACAACTTGCAACGTTGATTATGTAGTCAATTAGAGCATCAGTGTGAACTCAGAGCAGCTGAAGTGTGGATGAAGGAAAACTCAGAAGAGAGTACAAATGAGAGTGCGAAAAGAAGCTGTACATATATCCATTGATTGGATTTCAACGTTGGTAAAGTAAGAACAGTGTAACCGCAAATTGACATCGGCTCTTGTAGGCGCGCTCCAGCAAACCCTTCGCAGCGGCATCCCATAGCAGCGATACATTACGCACTTCCCCAGCCGCTGTCGTTTCATTAGCATTACTGTGTTGGTGCTGTGAACTTGGGACGCTGTCTCTTATATCTATTATATTTATTATTTAGAGAACTCGTTATAGTCTCGTGCTGTTTTGAAGTGTAGAAACGGAGTCGCCTATTTTATGTTGTGAGAAGTAGTGCCCATGGGAGTGACCCTTTAGGCTACTTTAGCCGTTAGTTAGGCCTTCGGGACGTCGGCCATACGTGCCCCTTTGATGTTTCTAGTTCCATACGATTTCTGGTATTGCTTGAGTCTGTCATTCTTCTTTCTCGACTTGCTGTTCCTTTATTCATTTTCTGAAGTCCTTCCACGTAGCTGTTGACGTACTATGTGTCCCTTCCTTTTCTTCTGTTAGAAAAGTGAAGTAATTATTTATATAATTCTAACTAGAGACTAGAGAGGCTTATCCTTTCTACTGCTGTAAAAGCTGAAGCTTTAGACGAAATAATCTGTTTTGCGTTCTATTCATTTTGATATATTTGATCCATGCCTGATATTTTGAATTATAGCTATTTTTTATACTTTGCAGACATAACCAATAAAAATTGCAACGATTATATTATATTAGATCAGCCAGATTAGATTGAATCAGATATTGTTACAGATAATAAGATGATCTAAAATAAACTCTCTGGTGCAATTTAATTTGTCAGTATAAATACTCGCCCTTTGAGCGTTGCCACACACCGTGGGAGCAAAGCTCGGGGCCCTGCAGATCCGCCCCACGCTCGGCGCCTGCAAACAGCATGCAGATACACGATTGTCATTATTTGCAACCTATTCTATTTCTACTTATCAGTTTTCAATGAAGCTTGACAGGATGACCACAGTCTCCAATTTGGCTAAACTTCCCTTAACTGATTTCGTAATGCGTGTCAGAAAATGGACAAATAACAAATAAATCTGAAATATATTAAAGACCAATGTGTATGTATGTGTTTCTTTATCTATCCATTTTCTGTTAGCTTTAAGAAAACGGAATGGCGAAAATTAAGCCAAGTTGCAGACGACAGCAAAAGGCTAGGGCGGCCTCATATGTGAATGCAGTTCTTGCATTGCCGAAGTTGCGATCGATGCACTGAAGATATTTTAAGCTTCTCTGAGCACTTTCATGTCTTTTCCTTTTTAGTTTCTTCCCACTATGAATCCACTATTCTTCTAACTTTATTCCAATCGTCCACCAAACAGCTTTTCGATTAGTAAAAAAAATTGAACATGTATGATATCCTGCAATCCATGATACCAAATCGAAACAATTATTTTTATTTTTGCTGAACTAGGTACCTGCAAAAACCAATAATTTTCTCGAAATTGGATAAAGAAAAGAAAAGCTTCGATGATCAGCAATTATTGTGAAGCCGTGAAAGCTCGTTCTATGTTCTTTTAAGTCAGCAATTGTATTAACGAAAATATGATCAATAAAGAAGGATCATCATAATTTCTTCGCTGTCATTTTGGCAGCGCGATCGTTCTAGTAAATAAATAGCTAAAACATATCATAATTCTGCTTGTTCCTCCCTCCGTTTCGTCGTTCGTTCCTTTGTTCGTGCGTTAGTACGACCGTTACTCTCTTAATTTCAGAGAGGAGAAATTTCTTGGATAGCATCTCGGTAGGGAGGAACAGGAAGCAGTTTTTCATATTTATACTGCTATTGCTCGCAAGTTATAGTTAAAGAATTTCTGACTTGGAACATATGTATGTTTGACACGGGTCTGAGATATCACTGAAGAGCAATCCTAATGCTTTTGTTCTGGTGAATTTCCACACTTTCTAGCTACTTGTAGCTTACTTCTAGCTTTCTAGACTTCATCGTACTAGAACATCGAAATTTCGTGCGGCCTTGGCTGCTTTCAAAAGCCGGTTGGTATCGTGTTTACGAAGGTACATACTCAACAAAAACGTGCTGAGTAAGCTGCAAATATTTTTGCGAAAATACTAAAGCTGATGACATGCATTCGCTAGTTGTGAGCTCTGAATTTATTAAGGAACTGCACTTTCAGACAACATTGTCGGAGAAAAGCCTGCGGTAAAGAGCAGGTAAGACGAAACTTCTAACGTTCAACCACGAACGCCGTTTGTTAGGCCATCGGCCAGGCGTGCGTCAATGTTTGGTGCCCATTTAATGTATACATAAACAATAGAAATAAGTAACTATACAGTGATTAACGAGGAATTTTGCTGGGCCTCGCAATTGTGTGAAAAAGTAATATAGAAAAAAAACAATCATGAGACATTGAAAACAAACCCAGTCTTGCAAGCTGAGTTACTACGATTGAATAAAACTGTACAGTTGCGAGCATAATTAAGAGACAAAAATAAAAAATTTCATATCTCAAAAACTGTAAAAGGTTCAACGCTAAAATTTTAACACAAAAGAGGTATTGGGATACCTAATAATATGGTAAGAATTTATTACGATCCGAAGGATAAGAAAAGAGTTGTGTATACTTAACTTATAATTATGAATTTAGTGTGAGCAGAATTAAGGGGCACTTGACAAAAAACGCAACAAAACAACAAATTTAACTAACAACTTCATCCCTAATCAATATTTTGTGAACGATCCTTTCTGTTTGATGACTTCAACACATCTTCGAGGGCAAGATTCAATTAAATTGCGGCATCGTTCAATATCAATCCTGCCCCATTCCTCTTGAAGCTTTGTCCACAAATCCTCAGTGTTTGTTGGATT
>LQNS02000138.1:2024459-2045386 GCA_001587735.2 Parhyale hawaiensis
TGAACGACGAAAATCGCCAATATATTTGCCTCTCGCGTTAGCTGTAGCACAGATACCGGATTTCGCATGTAGGGCCAAATGCGAGTTGAACATTGAATTCAGGCGTAACACACGAAGGAAGGAAGGAAGGAAGGAAGGAACGAAGGAACTAAGGAAGGAACGAAGGAACGAAGGAACAACGCTATTAATATTATAGATTATCACTATAGTCAATCCAGCGTAAGGAGTCCGATGGGCGTGGCTAAGAACGCAAAGCAACTTCGCCAAATCTCACTTAAGCGCGTGGTATAACTTGTCTCAATCCATAAAATTATATTTACGTATGTTATTTATATTCGAATACTCAAAGTGCATTAGTCAATAAATTAGATTTGGTAATGCTGCGTTCAATTCAGCCCCGCCCCTAAAGGACTGCTTGCTTACGCTGGTTTGACTATACGGAGAGCTTTTTCGTTAAAAAAGCGAAATGCAAAATACCTACTAAAAAGAAATAGTCTCGCATCTACAATGCACAGATGCACATTTTCCTACTTTGTGTATTGTACTGCTACGAGATAAGCTTTTATCATACTGCTGAGGCGAAAAATGGTTGGAGCATTGGAGCACATGCGGCTTGCCACAGGGAATGTAAGTCTGCTCATTTGCAAGTCCAAACCCTCTTCCTTGCAATTCTAGTCGATCTTTGGGAACACGAAGAAGCTTCAATGAATTGTTATTCCCATGTTCGCACAGCCAAACATCGAACAACAACCCATTATAGCGAAAAAGATCATGAAAATAAATTAACTATCAATGCTCTAGCAAAACTGACGTTTTTTGCGAGCGTTCGCACCACGTGACGTCACACAGGGAGATGCGCAGAACCGTCTCAAAATGGTCAAGCGGTGAGTTAACCTGTTAACGTTCAACCATGGGCCGATGGTTATAGTGAGCTACCCACTGGTTACAGTTAGCTGGCCGATGGTTACAGTGAGCTGGCTGATGGTTACGGTGAGCTGGCCAAAGGTTACACAGGTACACATCGTAACAGTATTGTGGTTATATGTACGCTCATGTAGTCGTATCACTCTGAAACTGCGCAGGATTCTGGCAGTCTCCGGGTGCAGATTTTACAGGCTGCATATGCAACCTATCGACACGTTAGTCTTTTCAATGCTTTCACTCGTCCGATTGTCTTATTCCGTGTGGGCAGAAACAAATTTTTGTACGCCATGAAAAGTTATTAATATGTTAGCGGTAAAATTAGTTCTCTCGGGAAGTGGTATTAGGCAGGTTGCGAAGATCTCTTCAAATTTGGAGTGAAACGGTACAGCATTGCATTCGGTCCAGTAGATGAGTGAGCTCTGGCAAAATACTAACGTGTGCCCACGCCGTGATGAGTGTTGCCTCTCTATAAAGCCAGTATCACACTCAGTAGGTGGTCATTTATAGTACCTAGCTAAATAATAATTATTGACGGCAAACAATTGGCTCTCTCGCTGACATTACGGTGAATGGTTCCCCTGCTGTTCAACATTTTGTAGTGCTATGCACTGACCGCATGCAAGGGTCTGAGCTAGCGCCAGTTTACGGAGCATTTCAGACCCCGGCTACAATAGGTACGAGTCTCCAGGACCGCGAGTGTCATCACTAATCAAGTCTGCGGTATTCAATATATTCATTCTGTTGTTATCCCCGAGAGTTCGTAAGACGGCGTATCTCTCTTTTGAAGGTGACTCAGCGCATTCCTGCCGAGCTAAAGGTGCGCGTGTGCTAATTCGAGGGGGCAGCTGGGCGCGTGGCGGCACCTGCGGGACGGTGTGTGCCGCTAGTGTGTCACTACAGCAGGGACGCTAATGCCGGGACCACACTGTACCTTCGTGAGAACAACGTGATGTGGAAATGCGCAGCTCGGATGTCGTTCACGCCACCGTATCTATGCTACCGAGTTTAATTATACAGTACCGTCCAAAACTAAGGGACAAGTTTTCAAAACTGCATAACTTTTTTCTAACCATGCCAGGTACTTCTTTTTCTGCACACAATTAGCCAGTAAGATGTTGATTATTGTGTTAAATTTTGAGACATGTATGAAGAATAATAAAAAGTTATGAACGAAAAACTTTTCTCTTTAAATTTATAACGTCTAAAACTAAGGGACAAATAATAAATAAGTTAGTTAATTTCTTATTCAGTCCGTATTTCTTTATTTACATCGAAGATAAAGTTTAACACTGCCATTTGTAAACATTGCTGTTCGTTACATGATTGCACCACGTCAGAAAGTTGATTATATCCTGCGACAAGATATCATCAAGTTGCACAAGAATAATTTCCCTATTAGAGAAATTTCTGAGAAGGTAAACCGTTCGAAAAGTGTTGAGGGTAGAATGGTGAAGTCGTACGATGAAACCGGCTGCATATTGCATGGTGCTCGGCCCTACAAAAGCCGGCAGGCCCCGTAAAACGTCACTTGAAGTGGACAGAGTCATCCAGCGTACCTACATCATTGAAGGATCGTTTTAAGTCCTCAGCTGCGATAAGTAGGGAAATGAATGACAAAATATGTATGAACGTCTCACGTCAGACTTTCTCGGCGCTTTCAAGAAATAGGGTTATTTACAAGACGTCCACAGAAGAAAACCGCTTGTGAGTGCCAAGAACAAGAAAAAGAGGTTAGAGTTTGCAAAAAAGCATGTTAACTGGTCCCATGAAATTTGGGCTACAGTGTTTTTCAGTGATGAAAGCAAGTTCAATTTGTTTGGTAGTGACGGTAACAACTTTGTCGGTGAGACGTGAAGGTGAGAAATTAAGTGTAAAGTGTACTAAGAAGACTCTGAAATTTGGCGGTAGGATCGTGATGGTTTTCGATATGTTCTCTAGTCAAGGGACATCGCCTCTCGTTCGTTTGCAAACCCATGTGAATGCTCAGGTGTATAAAAATCTGTTGGAAGGAACTGTCGTGCCTTTTATTGTAAACTCAGGTGTCCCCAGCCCTATCTTCATGCAAGACAATGCCCCATGTCACAAGGCAAACACAGTCATGAGTTACCTTGAGCAACAATATCTCGATGTTATGGAATGGCCACCACCAAGTCCTGACCTAAATCCATTTTAGAATCTTTGGAAAACATTAGGGGTGAAAGTTATTGCAAGAAACCCTATAAATACGGGAGATCTTTGGATGAAACTTCAAGAGGAATGGGAGAAAATTACTGATGAAGATTGTCAGAGTCTCATTCGGTCATGTAGTCGACGATGTGCAGCTGTAATCAAAAACAATGGACTATTTACCAAATATTGATTGTTCACCACCATTTTGCTAAGTATTTCTAGCAAAATATTGAGTTAATGCATTTTTTTCTTTGTTTGTCCCTTAGTTTTGGACGTTATAAATTTCAAGAGAAAAGTTTTCCTTCATAACGTTTTTATTATCCTTCATACCTGTCTCAAATTTTAACACAATAATCAACATCTTACTAGCTAATAATGTGCTGAACTGGCATGGTTAGAAAAAAGTTATGCGGTTTTGAAAAATTTGTCCCTTAGTTTTGGACAGTACTGTATTGTAAGACGAGTTAGTTGCCCATCCTTGTTCCAGTTATCTGTACGAATTCATATCTGGCCTCGGCGATAACTATTTAATAACTAATTTTGATCCGTGGAAATTTCACGGTTTAGTTAACATTTTCATTTTCTATACTTTAGGACTCAATTGGGTCTCCATGACCTACCAAGCGCAGCTCTTCTAACCACCTCTTAACCGCAGATTGCGTGAGATTCAGACTGTAGTCAGCCGGCAAATTCTTGCGTTTGGAGCTTTGTGCCAGTACTGGTGCCCGGATGCGCTATAGTCGTTCACGACCGCTTTGTGCGCGTGTTTGTGTACGCAGATCGTGTGCGTGTGAGCGGCGATCAAGTTGGCGCGCCGCGCTGCTCGCTGTATCGCTGATTAAGTTAGGTTAGGTAAGGTAAGGTTAGGTAAGGATAGGTTAGGTAAGGTTAGGTAACGTTAGGTTTAGGTTAGGTAAGGTTAGATAACGTTAGCTTAAATTAGGCTAGGTAAGGTTAGAAAGGTTAGGTTGGGTTAGGTAAAGTTAGGCTAGGTTAGAAAGTTAGGCAAGAGGTTAGGTTAGGTAAGGGTAGGTTAAGTTAGGCTAGGTAAGGGTAGATTAGGTTAGGCTAGGTTAGGTTAGCTTAGGTAGAGTTTATTTTAGTGATGGCACGCGCAGGAAAGCTTACGTGAACGCAATGTGGTCGTGAACGACGATAGTGCTGCCCGGATGCTGCTGCGGGAGTGCTGGCCCTAACCAGATATGGGACTGATCGGGAGGCTGCAGCCGTGCATTACTCTGAGCCACTTGGCCAATATCTGAAGCACGAGCTGGTCCCTGTGGGGCTTGCAGTCGGGATGTACTGTCAAGCTGGCTTTAGCTTTTATTAGTTTAATTCAATCTGTCAAAACTGCCACCTGTCTCTGTCATACTTATGAATGCCCATCTCCATAACACAAGTTGTCGAACTTAACGCAAGTCGGCCATCTCAACACATGATATCTATTCGGAAGCATATCATTCATCTTAACGGACTTCATCTAACTTGATCCACCGTAAAATGATCGTAAAATTTCTAATTGGTCAGCCACCTCGATCGGCAGCCCACCTCCCGAAACGGAAGGGGACGTATTGAAAGCCTACCAAACTTTACAAAACTAACCTCGTCAGCAGGAACTGCGGCAAGCTGCAACATCCACTGTGGAAAAGGCACTCAGGGCGTTCTGTAGGATGGAATAACACTGATGAAATACAAGAAACAGCGAGTCATTACTGGAGAATGGGACGTGATGGACAAAAACGGTCTATAGAAGAGGATTAACAAAGTGGTATTGATTCAAGTACAGTTGAAAGAGTTCCAGGAGCAAATTGCGTATTGACCAGTGTTACCAGTAAAACATACAGTGAAGGCTGGTGGAAACTTTCACAGCACTAGAGGCAAAATCTAGGCCGGTATGGCCCTGATTCATCTTCTTTGAAGTGAAATCTCATTTACACTTCGTATTTTGCATTTTCCTACGCACGGCTTGACGAGATGGTTTATTCGTGCGGAGATTTCATGCGGTGCCGTAGGAATACCGTGCGGTTCGTCCATCCTCTGCTATGGGGCCAGGCAACCCCAGGGGCCCGAGTAGGTTACCTCAGCCATTAGCTAGGCCTTCGGGACGTCTCTCTTCCCTGCCCACTTTGCTTCCTTCCCGGTTTCATACTCCTATTTGCTCATGCTTTTTCTGTTCTTCCTCTCTTTCCCGACTTGCTGTTCCCATGCGCGTTGATCCTGTGTGGTGGGAACACTTTCGTACATGGGTTCCCCGTTTCCCTTGGCATACTATATGTCCCTTGCTCTTTCCTCTGTGATATCGTTCTGCTCGGAAACGGAGGCTTAAACTTCTCAACTATAACTTACTAGGAATACCGTGCGTCTTTCTACAGTACACTCAGAGCAAAAAGATTTCGTTACGGGTGTTGGCACGGGAAGCTCCTGCCGCTCTATGTGATGTGTTGCTTGTTTTCCTGATGCTGTTCTGTGACGTCACCACACTTTTCTCATGTAGCGAGCCAACAAATATCGAAATGGAGCTCAGCGCTATAGTCGGTGCTGAGCGAGCTCTCTCTCTCGCTCCTCGTGAAGCCCAAATGTATCCTATACAGTGAAGGTCTTGACTTTTTCGTCACTTCCATTCCTTGCGTGCCACTTACCGAGTAACTAATTAGTTACCACATGCGTTATTAGCTGTCTCCATACATATACAGTCCTTATAATGTGTATCGGCTAGTTGCCTATAAGCATATACGTGTAAATTAGTGTGCAAATAGTGCACAGGAAATAAAAACAAAATATATTATGGCCCTTAATTGATCGGAAACAGTGTAGAAATGGGAAAACCTTTTCTGCAAAATCTGAAATGAAGCGGTTTATATAATGATGTGGCAACGGTGAATTGATATCTTTACTCTGTAATATGTTTGTATGGTTATTACTATATAGAAATATATTACTACAGTACTTCATTCTTTGTATCCTTCATTATGTCTTTCATGACTTTTTTCGTTGCTTCATTCGTTATTCTTTGTTACCTCCAGCACTGTTTCTCTCGTTACTCTCTTCGTTTCTTCTTTCGTCACTTTCTTTAGCACTTTTTTATCTCATTACTTCATCACTTTCTGTAGCACTTCATTATTTCTTCCATTACTTCCTTCGATCGTTACTTCGGCAATGCTTCCACCATTAAATTTTTCATCACTGCTTCCCATATTCCTTATCACTCTGTACTTTACTCATTACTTTCTTAGCTAGTGGCCCATGCTGTTATAAAAATGACGGCATAACATAAGTATTTCAGCAAAACCCCCGCTTCTTCTGTTATCAACTTTTAACAAAATTCCTTTAAGGAAAATTCAACACTCTGCCTGTATGCAAGTATCAGTACTATATAATAATTCACGTCGTGTTTTTATTTATTTATTGATAACTATATTTATATCTTTCCTGTCACGCTCTATGGGAATAAGATAGGAGAAAATTCAGGTGCCGAAGACGGTATCTTGGATACGGGGGTCGCACTTGGGCGCTCCAGCTGAGGGACCTGAGCTCGCCTGCATGATCGTGTCTGGACATGTTCATTGTCCTGAGTTGCTACTTACCTACGCCTCATAATATATACATCCAATTTTTTAGGCAGAATGCTGAATTTTAATTAAAGAAGCCTCTGTACAGTAATAAGCACAGGAGACAGCGAGGGTTTTCCTGAGGTGCTAATTTTCTAACCTTCATTTATAATGACGGCCCGGGCCAGTAGTATATATATATATATTTGACGCAGTCCAGTTGCATTTCCGGTAGCACTTTTCATTAACAAATACGATTTTGCAACTGAGCTCCAGATCATTTACATAAGTAAGTTATATGCCCTCGCCAACTTAATTACCCAATTTTCTGACGCCATATCATAGATACCGCGCCGCACCCTTCATTTATAATGACGGCCCGGGCCAGTATTATATATATATATATTTGACGCAGTCCACTTGCATTTCCGGTAGCACTTTTTAATTACAAATACGATTTTGCAACTGAGCTCCAGATCTTTTACATAAGTAAGTTATATGCCCTCGCCAACTTAATTACCCGATTTTCTGACGCCATATCATAGATACCGCGCCGCGCTCTTCAGCTCTCTAATTTCTTCCTATCTTTTTCCCATTGAGCGTGACAGGAAAGATCTAATACTAAGAACGACTGTCATGTGTTTATAAATGTATATATATATATATTTATTTTTTATTTATATGTGCGGTGTCACGCTCTTAACGAAATATAAGGCAAAAATTAGCTCTGGGCTTCCTGGCTTCATCAGTGTATTCATCTGCTTGAAGACTGTGGTGATCCTGCCATGCTTCAAACTGTAGAAAACTGATAGGTAGAAAATATTTCAGGTTGCTGATGGTGGCACTGGAGCAGTATATCTGATGATTCCGATCCGG
The DNA here is from genome assembly GCA_001587735.2 of Parhyale hawaiensis. Classification (NCBI taxonomy): domain Eukaryota; kingdom Metazoa; phylum Arthropoda; class Malacostraca; order Amphipoda; family Hyalidae; genus Parhyale; species Parhyale hawaiensis. Next base: position 2,031,977 of record LQNS02000138.1, read on the forward strand.
TCCGGTCTTTCTTTGACTATACTTTGAAGTCCACTCGATGCAGATGCATACAGCTTCTCTAAACAATCTCTTCTATCGTGATGTGTACTCTGTCCTGAAGTTTTCTTCGTTCAAACTTCAGCTGCCAATAGTTTACACTGGTCGTCTCATTTTGACTACATAAATCGAGACAAATGGTAAGATATTCTTCGGCGATCAGCACGCGCGTAAATGCCACGATGATTTCTTGGCTGCAAATCGTTTTCTCCATTTTGGGTTCTTCTTTCAATAGAACAAGTTTTCTCCGAGTCCGAGTTAAATGCCACCCTCGAGTATCTTGGATACAAAGCTAAAGCTCCGTATTTATTAGAAGCAATATCAATTGTGGGCAAAAAAACATTGCTAATCGTTAGTAACAATGAATCCAGTTCTTGCTCTTCCAGCTTCTCTTGCCGTTCCCGTGGAGTCTAATAGTCATTACTTTTTCTCTACATCGAAATTATATTTTCTTTTGGTTTGCGATGTACAGATTTAGTAGAAAATCATCAAAGCGTAGAGGAACCAATTTTCCCCGGTGCAGTAGACGTAACAATTATTTACTGCAACGTAATGGAAGCAAAAATTTTATCAAGCTGAAGCTATCTCACTGTGTAATTTGGATACGCAGCGGAAATGAAATTCAGTGATGTTTCAGTGTTTACTAATATAGTTTTTTTGTATGTCATCTAAGGAAGGGAAGGAGTGTGCTGAAGACAAACTGAAGTGTACTGCTCAGTAGAAAACACGCATCTCTTACGATAATTTGAATTGGCCGTCGTAGCGTTTTCCTCTATATGTATTTTAGTTAAGAAAGTACAATCAATGAAGAAGTGTCACCACAAACTTCTTGTGATAAGGAAGAAGCAAGCAAAAGAAACAAAATTCCGCACTGGCCTATATTAAGCAAATACATATATTATTGCGTGAACTTTTTCACGCAATAATCGATATGTTTGCCTATAATGCCTCTAGGCCGGTGCGGAATCTCCTCTTCTTTTACTTGCTTCTTAATTTTCTTCATTCATCCATTGTTGTACTCTCATCCTTAGGTCTACTATATTGACCGGCAAAAGTAAGAACTTGAGTAAAACACTCCAACAAACTTAAACAAAATGGCAGCATATATACAATGTGTTCGCTCCGTAGCAATGATACCGTTGATACCGTCTTTCCCCCTCAAATATCTGCTTCATTTGAAGTGCTCAAATTTTCAACTATGAAGAGAAAACTGCTTCGTCAGAGAAAAACAGTAAGCTAGCAGAAATAATTGTCTACTGCCCGTGAAAAATCATGTTTCGTCCATTTCGTTGACAATTGCTTCAAAGTGGGAAGAATAGCTCATGCAACGAAATCATCTGTAGGAAGAAACTCCGAATCAAGAAGCATGAGAGTGCCAACCTAAACTTCAGATATCTTCAGTGGTACGATTTCAACTTCGACAATGCAAGAAGTGCATTCAGACATAAGGTCGCCCTATACTATGCCGTAGATTCGATGTATGGAGAAGCTAATACTCGTACAAATCAGACTAAGCCTGCGATGTCTTCATTGTTGGAATTTCAACTGCCCCTGCTTAAGATACGTTTGCCATACCCGGCCTATTTTCTGCCTATAACACTCAATGGAGCTTGAGAGGACGACCAGAGCCTCCATCCTGGGCTAAATTCCGCCTATCTGTTTTGTTGAAGCGTGATAGAAAATGGACAAACAGATAAATACACATCGGTCTCTATTATATTGTAGATTTCTAAATAAATAAAAACATGGCGTGAATCCTTGATATAATAAAGCGCTTCGTGTATTTATTTACTTATTTAATTATTTCGTGTCCTCATCTTAATGAAATAGATAGGCGAAAAATAGACCTTGTTGCAGATTTTGTTATCAAGTTACCTTTCCATAGAGACTGATGACCAGGTTGCAGAATGTGGTGAAAGTGGGATCCTTATCCCTTCATCTGAATACACTTCTTGCTTGAAACACTTATTGAAGTCGAAAGTATATATTAGCAGCTTCTGGAGTCTGATTTTATTACTTCTTCCTCTCAGGTCACGACGTATAAATTCGCTAAGTGATCAACGAAGCACTCACAAATTGATGATTTTTCACGGGCACTAGACACACCTATTTCTTCTAGCTTACTGTCTTTCTTTGACAAAGCATTTTTCGCTTCATAGGCCAAAATTTCAGCACCTAAATAAAGCAGATATTTAAGACTGAAAGACGGTATCATGGCTACGGTACGCTTGCATTGCATATAAGTTGACTGAAGTTGCATGCAAGTTTATTGCAGAGTTTTACGCAAGATTTTCCCTTTGCCTCTCACTAAGGAAGACGCACGTTTAGGAAAAAAGGTTACTGGAGGATAGAGAGCGTGTAAGAAGAACGAGACCACTTAAGTCTCAAGAACAAAGACGTGCTACCAATGGAAAAAGATGACGCGTCTATGCAACCCACTGTCAAGAAAGACTTGAAGCAGAAAAGGTACAGAAAGGAATGAGAGCTGCTGATAAGCGTGAGAAGATGAATGAGGAAACGGTAAGTCAGAGGAGAGATGACCCAAGGATGAGAGCACAACAAAGGGTCAATGAAGAAGCAAGTCAGAGAAGAGATGATTCCGCACCGGCCTATATTAAGCAAGCAAGTCGATTATAGTGTGAATTTTTTTTTTCATGCTCGGGTCCACTAGTTTTTATATTGTACTGATCATTTTCTTTATTACTTCCTCCATATTGTCCTTCATTACTTCATTCGTTACCTCATTCATTACTTCGCAAGAGGGACCCATGGGAATTCCTGGGTTTATTAACGGTTTCTTTTCTTAAAATGAAAGAAAGCTGAGCTGCACCTCTATAACTTACCTTAGTTGGATCAAACTAACGGAACAAATTCCATGTAAACTGACGCCCGTCATTAACCCTGATGAAGTCAGCCATGTATAACACAGCCAACCAGTCTCCGTAACAGAAAGCGACTAACCTAACGCACGTGGTCATTCCCAACACACAATATTTAGCGTAAGGCACATCGTTCAACCTAACTCACCTAATTTAACTTGACCGACCACAAAAAAATGACTATAGAATGTCAGACTTTCCTCATTCAAAGTGTTCACTTATTCTCTTCTTTAGAGCATTTCATCAGTGAAAAATGTACAAAAATGGTTATGAGGTTGAAGCAGAGTTTAATTATTTTACTTCTTCCAAAGACGTTACTTTTTTGAAGCTAGAATTAAAAAGCTCACATGTATATCTAATGATGGCGACTATGTTGTTGAGCAATAAAGATTTGTCAGTAATAGTTATTTCAATTATTATTGCTAATATAAACGGGAGAGGACTTTCCGGTACCCCTAATTGCTTCCTACCATTGTTTTGAAAAAAGAAAATGTGCTTCAAGTGCTGCACTTTTAAACGTATTCCTTACAAAATCTCGATATAAATGAGAATAATGTTAAAAAAAACTTCAGATTTATATCATGCCGACATTTCGAGTCCTTTTTCTCATCCTCAGAGCTCTACACTATTCTAAATTATAATTTCAGATCTTCTACAAGAAATCGTTCTGACTCTTAACTGCGTTTTTTTTTTTTTTTTTTGTACCTCACTGCATTTTGGATCTCATGATTGTGACACCAGCAAAGTATTCGTAATTGTACATGTCTTGAAGTCCTACAGATAAGCCAAACAACAAAATATCTCGATACATTTATAAGACTGATAATCTTGTTTGCTTGTTTAAAATAGGATAGAATAGTAGCTGGCAGTAGACGGACCAACAGGCGCATTCCCAGAGACAGCCGGGACTTACGCTTCGGCACTTGAGCTATTGCCATCAGTTCCTAACTATGAAGACTTCTGGGCAGAAAAGGAGAAGAAAAATAACAATAATAACTAGAGCCCTCTCAGAGCTCATACCTCCGCCAAGTGAGGCAACAGTAGCAAAAAATTCAAATTGGCTCCGAAACCATAATTTTCTTTGTATAAACTCCAAAATCTAATCATTTGTGCCTTTTGATAGTAATAACAGCTTGTGCAACTTTCTTGAAGATCCGTTCATAACTTTTTGAGTTATACTATTAACAAACGTTATGACAAACGTGAGTCAAACGTACAAATGAACGAACTGATCTGCACCAAAATTTAATTATTTATGTCTTTAACATTACTAACGACCGATATGAATTTCATAAAGATCCATTAATTATTTTTTGAGTTATTGTGCTAACAAACATAAAATTAATAACAGTGACAAACGAACGAACGAACAGACGGATCATTACCAAAATTTGGTCATTTACTCTTTGTTATATACCTAACATCTCATATTAATTTCATCAAAATCCATTCATAACTTTTTGAGTTATGGCATAGAGCAAATGAGGCAGACAAACAAACGGATGGACATATCTTTACCAAAAGTTAATCATCGGTTCCTCCTAACATACCTAGCAATCCCTGTAAATTTCATCCAAACCGGTTCATAACTTTTTGAGTTATCTTAATGACAGACAGACAGACAAAGAGACAGACAGACAGACAAACAAGACGAAAATATAACTTCCTTGGCGGAGGTAATTATAAAGTTAGGCAAGGAGGTGATAGAGAAAGCACAGTTAAAAGCTGCAGACCTTTGGAGTGTAGAGGCGTTGAGTAAGTCGTGGCATGAAATATGCGTTACGGTGGCTTAGCAGCTTTGGCCGTTAGGAGCTTGGTACTCCTGGAGGAGGAGTTCGTAATTGTGGAAGATGCTGCTCTCAGTATCTGTCGAAACGATTTTTAAGTGTATTGATCAACTCTGTACAAACAGCCACGGAGGGCAGTCTATTTCAAATGTTCACTATAAAGTACAAGCAAAACTGCTGCTTGAGAGAGAGCTCTAGCTTCGATCTTTATGCTTAAGTTTCTGGCCGTTGTTTTACAAGCGATCATTTACGTCTCTCTCAAAGAGTTCTGTTCTAGGTGCGTCGTTGAAGCCATTCGAATACTTGAATGTTTCTATTAGTTGGCCTCTCAGTCATCTTTGTTGCTTTGCGTTGGATTCTTTCCATTTTGTTGATATCTTCGCGCGTATGTGGCGACCAGAATTGAACAGAAAATTCGAGATGCAGGCGCACTATATTCTGTCCGTTTTATCAAGGCAGTATGGGCTTGGTCAAACTCCTCTACAGCGTTGCCAATTCTATGGGCACTTCTGAGATTTTGCTCAGCCCATATCTTAGCCCCGCCCACTACCTGCACATAGAGAAATCTAATACTTGCCCACAGAATTAGCAACGCTGTAGAGGAATTTGACCTCGCTCAAACTGCCTTGATAACATGGACAGAGTATAGTACTTTGTGCAAGGAATTTTTATGTCCTTTGAGTGTACTCAAAATTCCTAGTGATGAATCCCAGGAGTCTGATTCCCCTTTTGACACGCTTGTCAAACTTAATGACTGTGTTGTAGATTACTGTATTCGTATTAGTCCTAGGTCGCGTTGTTGGGTGACAGCCGCTAGTTTTATCCCAATCATTTCTAATTACGCCGAGGGATTCTCATGCTCTGGCCCAATGTGCATGACTGAACATTTGTCAACATTAAAGCTCATATGCCAAGTTTCGGACCAAGCCATGAAGCGGTCTAGCTTATGTTGGAGCTCAATTCTTTTTCTGGCAAGATGGCACAATTCTATTTTTGGCAGGATGGCACTCAATCTTCGGTATGATACATAGAAAACAAACAAACAAACAAACAAACAATAATGCTTCAGTTTATTCTTCAATTCCTCTTCGAATGCAGCTGTGTGACAACTGTATCCTGATTACGGCTCCGCTGCAATTTTATTTTGGAAATAACTTGACAGTTTGCACTATGTAATTTGCTTTTTCTTTCCGGTTGTAGAAGATAGATTTGGAGTTTCTGTAACTAATAAGATCGTGTTTGATGCGTTAGACTAGGACCTTAATTACACTAATTGATGTTTTGTGTTTATGACTAAGCTAGAGTATCCGGGCCACCAAATATGACGGCTGGGGATTTGTGACGACACGCACGTTACTCTGCTCATGAAGGATACACAACTCCCAACCCAAATTGTGATTCCCACGGTAGCAGCAGCCTAGGGTGCTGAACTCACGACACTGGACGTTTCAAGTTGTAACGCCAACCCAACAAGCGAACTTAGCAGCGCTTGACGCGCTGGCTCAGTATTTGATAGGTTTGCGCAGCTGCCGTGGAGGTACTTGCCTTCCCAGAAATGGACAGGGTAGTGGGCACCAGTCGTTGCATACGAGCGTGCCATCGATGGCGCCATATGATGAACAGTGGTCGACAGCAGCCGTGCACCTCTCTATCGCCAGTCGGCCTATTTCTGCAGCACAAACCAGTGCGTGTGGGTTTTTCAATAGGAGATGCGATCAACTTGATTACCTTTACTGTTAGAGATGAGTGTTTTCTCTTTCAGTGAAGCAGAACAGCACATTCTTTCTTTCCCTGAAATGACATACGAAAAATATGAACCTTGTCAGCATGTGTTTCTTGTGACTGTCCTAGCATTTCCTGCAAATATCATGAAGATCCGTTCTCAACTTTTGCAATACGTAGTTAATAAAAAAGAGGCAGGCAACTAATCAAGCGGTTAGAAGGATTGACTCCAAGAGCACCTGTTAATCAACAGTTACTGATCTTCCTAAGATAGCAGCAGTCCCTGAAAACTTCAAGAACATTCGTTCATAGCTTTTTGAGTTATCTTAGTAATACTTAAAGTCTGGCCTAAGCATTACCTCCTTGCCGAAGGTATATATACAAACATACGGTGATGTTTATTACTTCCGCAAAGGAAGTTAATTTTTGTTGAGTTTGTCTGTCTCGTAGTTAGTCTGTCGTATTCGTTGTCGCCAAGATAACTCAAAAAATTATAGGCGGATCATTATGAAATTTACAGGGATTTTTATGCTTCTTTAGTATAAAATGAATATCTTTTGGTGAAGATCCACATAGCCGTTTGTTTGTTTTTTGGCCTCTTTTTTTTATTGTCATAACTCAGAAAGTTATGAACGGATTTTATGAAATTTACATGAGTTCTTAGGTAGCTATATCATGCAGAGTAAACGATCAAGTTTTTGTGACATCTGCTTGTTCGTTTCTCTGTTTGGCTCTTGATTTGATTTTATGTTTGTTAGCAAAATAACCCAAAAAAACTTCTAAATGGATTTTAATGAAATTTACGAGAGTTGCTAGGTATATAGGTATATCACGAAGAGTAAATGCTCATATTTTGGTAATGATCGGCTGCTCAATTTTACTAATGACTGATGTTTGCCAGCAACATAACTCAAGAAGTCATAACGGATCTTCAAGAAAATTACAGAAACTGCCATTACTGCCAAAGGGCGCTAATAACCACATTTTGGTGCTGATAAAAAAGAAGAAATCATAGCTTCAGTTGAATCTTTCGTTAACGGTGCATTGCTTGGCAGAGGTATGCCCTCTTAAGTGGTCTAGTTGTTTTTTCCTGTCACTTTTTCTTGTTTTCACTCTGTCTTTCGTTCTTTCTTGTTTCTAGTCTTTCTATCTTTCAAGATCTTTTGCTTTGTTTTTCATTTTAAATCTTTCAATTCCTTATCTTCATTACCTCCGCCGAGGAGGTTTGTCGTCGTCGAGATTGTTTGTTAATCCATATGTCCATCTGTCACCGAGATAACTCAAAATGTCATAGAGTATCATTATGAAATTCACAGTCTTTGCTCGGTATGTTAGGTGAAACAGATGATTAGCTTTTGGTGAAGATCTGTTCATCCATTCAACCGTTTGTTCGTTCGTTTGTTTGGTTATCTGCCTCTATTTTTCTTAGTACCATAACTCAAAAAGTTGTCGACGGATTTTTATGACATTTAAATTAATTTTCAATTGTATCACGAGGAGTAAATGACCAAGTTTTATGACGATTGTTTCGCTCTGTTGTTTGTTTGTTTGTTTGTTTGTCTCTGTGTTTTATTTTATGTTTGCTAAGAAAGTATCTAAAAAAATTAATGAGCGGATTTATATGACATTTACAGGTGTTGTTAGAACTGTTCAAAGACCTAAATGATAAAGCTTTTGTCATGATCTGTTTGTATTTTTGACTAATGTTTTTCTGAACGTTTGACAGTTACATAACTCGAAAAAGTTAATAACGGATCTTCAAGAAAATTACAGAAGATGTTATTAACACACAAAGGCAGAAATAACTATAACCTAAAGTTTCTCCCTGGAGCCTCCGTTCCTCATAGCACAAGATGGGCGAATCTAACTAACCTAACGCCATGGACGAAAGCCTATCCTATACCCCTAAGGGGTCAGGCTCTCGAATAATCATAACTAACTGGAACCTGTGGAAATTCCACACAACAAGAAACACTTCTCTTCAGTGACATCTCAGACTCGAATCATCCTAATTTTCCCCTATCTAATGCTGAAGGAACCTGTAGATATTCTACAGAACAAAATCATTGTCCCTCAATATTGGTACCCTCGGGCAAGTCTTATATGTATATGTATACAAAGAGTAAAAATTATTCAAGTCCAGCAGTGCATCTTTTACCTTAGAAGTGCGAGCAGGTAGAAGCTTAAATTTGAACTTGACTCAATCTCCTATTGATCTCTTCCCAGATCAAATCAAGGATACCTCAAAGATTCTCATATTTTTCCCTATCTAATACTGATGAAAGCGTCACGGTCGTATAAACTAAGTAACTATCGGAAGGAATAGCAGAAGGAAAATATAGATATTTATATGCGTAATATACATAACGTAACTATATATTTAACAATGCTGTAACGTATATATAAGTTTAAAGATACATAGGTATTAATATATATGCATGAAATGTGTTTATATATATATATAAATATACAATATATAATTAAACATACATATATATGAATAGTTAGGCATATATATATGTGTGTGTATATGTCTTGTGTAGATGCATATAAACATATGATATATGTAAACATAAACATGCAAATTTGTGTATGGACCGCACATATGTATTTAAACATGCTCCTTGGCAGGCGCCTCCTCATCAGACCCCTGCGGAGAGGAACTGCAAGTGAAAGGTGCTAATTAGCTCAGCGTCGCCAGCTGTCAGCCAACCGTAAATAATACTATAAGAGCAACAAAAGTCTACGGGATCCCGCTAACTACACACATTATTGTAAATTCAATAAAAAAAACACCCTAATTCGTTTTTATTAGAAGGCGAAAACGCTTCTAAGGGCTAATAGAGCAATCGAGCTATCTAGCCTTGTATGAAAATTCCATCTGTAGGAACTTCTCCCGCAGTGGCAGCAGTTACAAGAAAACCGTCAAGCCTTATAAAACTGCTTTACTTAGTTTTAGTTAAGTACAGCGAAATTCACGTTTATGGCTACGCGAGCCGCTTGGTCTAATGTTGATCTTACGAGCACTGAAATTTAATTTAGATCACTCCCGTTAATCTCGTGCTATTTAGTGCCAAATCTGTTAGAGAAAGCAATGCGCGAAAATTCACTGAAGTTCCCTCTTAAAGAAAATATTACCGAGAGTGGCATTTCGCCAAAAAATGCTCCACCACACTCGGTGAAGAAGTTGCCTGCAGAGCGAGTTGAGCGGGATGCGCCGAAGCCAATCTTCGTCGTAGCTTTCGAACAATTCAAAGCAACTTATGGTCAAGTTTTCCCTGTTATCTGTTCACTACTATGGTACCGTATGTTACCCCTCCGTCATTCTTAAAAACTAACATTAAATGGTGGTGACTGTACCTGTAAGTTTGAAAGTGTAAAATGCATTTGTCTCCAGGTTACAACGATCATAGCCCAGGACACGTGCATCTCAAAAATTTATTTCCAAGCTACAAGATGGCAGAAAACATTCAGTTGCTGAGTTCTATGCACGGTGAATAAAAAACCGGCGTGTAAACAAGCAATACAACTTCCTGAATTAATACTTAAAATTTCTTTTTAGTGCAACTTCCAAAAACTTTACCCTAAGACTTTATAACTGTAAGAACATTTCTCTCGCTACGTGTGCGTTGATATGTCGTGCCAAGTTTGGCAATCCGACAATTTTGTCTGCTTTAAATCAGTAAGATGTCGCTCGTCTGCTTACGGCTTAATAGAGATAAGTTGTGCAAAGCGTGAAACTGGAACCCATAGTCGCTCAAGTACGCTAGAAGTTATATGCCTCTTGAATCGATGATTTTTAGCTTTCACTTTGGAGATGAGGGTCTCAGTTCACTCTGTGCGTCATTATTATTTCCAGTAGTTACCGTGCAAAATTTAGTGGGTTATTAAGATGCTGTCCCGAATGTTCTTTATTATACACCCTTTTGTCTTCACTTCTTATTTTAATTTTACAAATGGAGTGATGTTGCTTCCACATGAGAGCTGATCCAAACTGCTGTCAGGGTTGGTCTAACTCCGACGAGACTGAAGTGCTGCAGAGAATGATTGCCACCACCGATAAGGAGATGTCATGTCACAAGTAACTATTGAGCCAACTCATGCCATTCATCTTACTGCGGGAATAAGTTATGGATGCCTTCGACCACAGCACCGTGGGATGTGATTTAAGAAGCAGCACACGCCGAGGCTGGACGTCTGACGGCGATTGATTAATGCCTTATGGATTCGTGGAGGAAGGGGTGTCGTTAACAAAATGTTCCATAGAGTACCAAATATTATGTTCTGCGTTTTGAGCTCAATGCTGGAGCAAGCACTGTAGTACATAATATGCATGTTTGCAAACCTCTTGTTAAGTATATTTATAGTGCAGCTATTTCTAAAGAAGAGTTGGCTTTCTTGATAAGGAGAACAGCAGATAACAGTGAAGACCAACGGTCTTCTCTTCAGTTCAAAACTGGTGCAGTAAGTAGGGCTTACTTAACACGCTCTGTCTTTGCAGTCCATAACGCCGCAACGGTTCTTCCTCTTCTTCCCCAAATTCGCTGTCTCTATGCGGGTTAATCCTGTTTGGCAACTCCTTTGTTCATGGATTCCACGTTTGTATCAAGATACTGTACGTCCCTTCTTTTTTCCTCTGTTAGATTGCCTTTGTTGTGGAAACGGAGGCTTAAACTATCCAATACAAATATCAAAACAACACAAGAAACACTATCCTGTGTTTGTATATCAACATGTTTAAGTATTTATACGGTATAAATATGCGTCCTTTGTATCTCGCCCCTAACAAGACAGATACGCAAAAAAATAGGCAAGATTGGAAATCTTGGCGATTCTGTTAGGATCTGATAGAAACATTTAGGCAAAAATTAGACCAGGCTGCAGAGTATGGCCAAAGTGGGAATCCCTACCCTTACATACATCCCAAACACTGAAAGCACCAGAGCCTGGCATGATGACCATCGCCGATTATACGATGCTACGATGGAACATCGCAAAAATCCATCGGCGATAGCGATGGTACGATGGCCCGGTGGAAATCGTATCAAACAAGCGGCCATTTTCTCCATCGGCGATGGTGTTATGAGGAAGAAATGTTCCGATGAAATAACTGAACATGCCATCGGCCATGGCAGACTATGGGGATCGTCATCGGTTGTACTTTCGATGCCGACGAAATAATGAAATAAGGCTAAAACTACAGAAAAACAGCCTTACGAGTTTGAAACATTTATTTTTTTCAGTAACATTAAAACAAAGAGGGGGTTACAAAGTTTATTTTAAGACATTTTCCAGATCTAACAAAGTCAATTAATAACCAGGGCCGGGATGCACAAAACACCTGCAACGCTAAAGAGAAATTTCTTCCTTAAACCGCTTAAATGGCCTTATCCTGAGGACATCTTAAGTCCACCAAATCTCCAATGCACAACACAATTTCTAAGGCATTTATCGTCTCTTTAAGTCCCTTTGCGTGCAAATGCTTAAAATCATCCTTAGCCCGATATCGACCAATCACAGTCCCCGTTACTAGGAGAGATGGAACGCGAAAATAAAACGCCGACGACCAGCTGATTTCTTCTGTTCCTGCTGTGACTGGAGTACATGTCATATTTTCTTGTTTTAGACGCCTTACAATAAATTTTAGTTCAAAAACAGATGAGACGATAAAGAAAAGATCATTATAAATGTAGAGACAGTTTTTGCTCTTTAAATTGATGCTGCAAACTGAAAGCTTCGCAGCTGGCACTCAATTATCGGAATGGAGCACCGCATATTCAACGTTATGTTTGCAAGGCCGCAACAAAAAAATTCTGACGATTAGATGAGAAAACTCATTGAAAAGACTATTGGGACTCGTGAACAATCTTTTGTTCCCCGTATGCACTACAAAGTGTCCCAAGATTTTAGTTTTCCCCCTTCTTGTTTACTACTACTGAATGTCGACCGAAATTCTGTGAAAATGTCTGCCTAAATAAAAGTTCCGCTACTCGCTATGGAGTTGGGTGTTTCTTTCGAAGAGCTGTGCACTTTTATAATTTTTAGTCAAGCAACAAAAGTTAGAACTCGCCATACTATCTAGGAATATCAAAAGATTATGGTGTAAAATCAGTTTCATTCGCACCCCAAAGTGTTCGACAGTATCCGATAGAAAATTGGATGCTACGGCTTCGAAGCCCGTCCGAAGTTGCCAGACGTGCGAGGAAATTTTCTGCCACATGAGCGCTTTGCTAAGCATCACTAAAATAATTTTAAGCGATACTTTCGTAGAATTACTTAGAAAATGCAAATATTATGTAAAATTGACCAAATTTGCCCTGGTTATATGTTTCTTTGTCGAGGTTTTAGCTCTGCAGCTGTTAAGGGTAGTCCTAGCACCCTTAACTTAAGTACAAAAATAAAGGAAAATCTCTTTTGGCGGGAAAGCGAAAATCGTTTGTGCATGTACCCGTAGCTCACAAAGTGCATTTTTCGGAAATTAAGGGAAAGACTGTGAGCTAAATACACTTAGTGAAGTTTCGTGCATCCCGGCCCAGGGCCGCGATGCACAAAACGCCCGTAACGCTAAATAGAAATTTCTTCTTTAAACTGCTTCAATGGCATTATCCTGAGGACATCTCAAGTCCACTAAATCTCCAATGCCAATGCACAAAACAATTTCAAAGGCAATTATCGTCTCTTTAGGCCCTTTTGCGTGCAAATGCTTAAAATCGTCCTTAGCCCGATATCGACCAATTACAGTCGCCATTACAAACAGAGATGGAACGCGAAAATAAAACTCCAATCACCAGCTGATTTCTGGGGTGACTGGAGTACATGTCATATTTTCTTGTTTTAGACGCCCTACAACAAATTGTACTTTAAAAACCAATGAAATGTTGAATAGAAAATCATTGTAAATGTAAAGACAGTTTCTTTGCTCGGTAAATTGATTCTTTAGCCTACCTATGCGCATGCTGCAAACTGAATGCTGAGTAGCCTAGCTG
>LQNS02000138.1:2074697-2087883 GCA_001587735.2 Parhyale hawaiensis
GGTCTCTATTATATTGTAGATTTCTAAATAAATAAAAACATGGCGTGAATCCTTGATATAATAAAGCGCTTCGTGTATTTATTTACTTATTTAATTATTTCGTGTCCTCATCTTAATGAAATAGATAGGCGAAAAATAGACCTTATTGCAGATTTTGTTATCAAGTTACCTTTCCATAGAGACTGATGACCAGGTTGCACAAGGTGGTGAAAGTGGGATCATTATCCCTTCATCTGAATACACTTCTTGCTTGAAACACATATTGAAATCGAAAGTATTTGTTACCAGCTTCTGGAGTCTGATTTTATAACTTCTTTCTCTCAGGTCACGACGTATGAATTCGCTAAGTGATCAACGAAGTACTCATAAATTGATGATTTTTCACGGGCACTAGACACAACTATTTCTTATACCTTACTGTCTTTCTTTGACAAAGCAGTTTTCGCTTCAAAGGCCACAATTTCAGCACCTAAATAAAGCAGATATTTAAGTTTGAAAGACGGTATCATGGCTACGGCGCGCTTACATTGCATATAAGCTGACTGGAGTTGCATGCAAGTTTATTGAAGTGTTTAACTCAAGATTTTACCTCTGCCTCTCACTAAAGACGACGCACGTTTAAAAGAAGGTGACTGGAGGATAGGGAGCGTGTAAGAAGAACAAGACTACTTAAGTCTCAAGAACAAAGACGTGCTACCAATGGAGAGAGATGACGCGTCTATGCAACCCACTGTCAAGAAAGACTTGAAGCAGAAAGGTACAGAAGGGAATAAGAGCTGCTGATAAGCGTGAGAAGATAAATGAGGAAACGGAAAGTCACAGGAGAGATGACCTAAGGATGAGAGCACGACAAAGGGTCAATGAAGAAGCAAGTCAGAGAAGAGAAGATTCCGCACCGGCCTATATTAAGCAAGCAAACAGATTATTGTGTGATTTTATTCGTGCACGGGTCCACTAGATATTATAGAGTACTGATCATTTTGTTAATTACTTTCTCCATATTGTCCTTCATTACTTCATTCGTTAACTCATTCATTACTTTGCAAGATGGACCCGTGGGAATTCCTGGGTTTATTAACGGTTTCTCTTGCTAAAATGGAAGAAAGCTAAGCTGCACTTCTATAACTTCCCTTAGTTGAATCAAACTAACGGAACAAATTCCATCTAAACTGACGCCCGTCATTAACCCTGATGAAGTCAGCCATGTATAACACAGCCAACCAGTCTCCGTAACAGAAAGCGTCTAACCTAACGCACGTGGTCATTCCCAACACACGATATTTAGCGTAAGGCACATCGTTCAACCTAACTCACCTAATTTAACTTGACCGACCACAAAAAATGACTATAGAATGTCAGACTTTCCTTGTTCAAAGTGTTCAATTATTCCTTTCTTTAGAGCATTTCATCAGTGAAAAATGTACAAAAATGGTTATGAGGCTGAAGCAGAGCTTAATTACTTTACTTCTTGCAAAGACGTAACTTTTTTGAAGCTAGAATTAGAAAGCTCCCAAGTATATCTAATGATGGTGACTATGTTGTTGAGCAATAAAGATTTGTCAGTAATAGTTATTTCAATTATTATTCCTAACACAAACGGGAGAGGACTTTCCGGTACCCCTAATAGCTTCCTACCATTGTTTTGAAAAAGAAAATGTGCTTCAAGAGCTGCACTTTTAAACGTATTCCTTACAATATCTCAATATAATGAGAATAATGTTGAAAAAACTTCCGATTTATATCATACCGACATTTCGAATCCTTTTTCTCATCCTCAGAGCTCTACACTATTCTAAATTATGATTTCAGATCTTCTATAAGAAATCGTTCTGACTCTGAACTGCGTTTTTTTTTTCTTGTACTTCAACTTCAATTTGGTTCTCATGAATGTGACACCAGCAAAGTATTCGTGATTGTACATATCTTGAAGTCCTACAGATAAACTAAACAACAAAATATCTCGATAGATTTGTAAGACTGTCAATCTTGTTTGCTTGTTTAGAATAGGATAGTAGTTGTAGTAGCTGGCAGTAGACGGACCAACAGGCGCATTCCCAGGTACAGCCGGGACTTACGCTTCGGCCCTCTAGGAGCTATTGCCATCAGTTCATAACTATGGAGACTTCTGGGGGAGAAAAGGAGAAAAAGAAAATAATAATAAAGTCAGGCAAGGAGTTGATAGAGGAAGCACAGTTAAAAGCTGCAGACCCTTGGAGTTTGGAGGCGTTGAGTAAGTCGCGGCATAAAAAGTCGATTACGGTGGATTTGGAGATTTGGCCGTTATATATATATATATATATATATATATATATATATATATATATATGAGTTTGGTACTCCTAGAGGAGGAGTTCGTAAATGTGGAAGATGCTGCTCTCAATATCTGTCCAGACGATTTTTAAATGCATTTATGGACTCTGCACAAAGAGCCTCGGAGGGCAGTCTGTTCCAAATGTTCACTATAAAGTACGGGCAAAACTGCTGGTTGAGAGCGGCTCTTTGATCTTTGTGCTCAAGTTTCTGGCCGTTGTTTTGCAAGTGAAGACTTGCGTCTCTCTCAAACAGTTCTGTTGTAGGTAGCTACGTCGTTGAAGCCATTCGAATACTTAAATGTTTCTATTAGTTGGCCAGTCAATCGTATTTGTTGCTTTGCGTAGGATTCTTTCCATTTTATTGATATCTTCGCACGTATGTGGAGACCAGAATAGAACGGAAAATTCTAAATGCAGGATCACTATCCTCTGTCCATTTTTTCAAGGCAGTTTGGGCTTGGTCAAATTCCTCTACAGAGTTGACAATTCTAAGGGCATTTCTGACATTTTGCTCAGCCCATATCTCAGCCCCGCCCACTACCTGCACATAGAGAAATCTCATACTTGCCCATTGAATTGGCAACGCTGTGCAGGAATTTGACCATGCTCAAACTGCCTCGATAAAATGAACAGAGTACAGTGCTTTGTACAAGGAATTTTTATGCCCTTGAAGTGTACTCAAAATTCCTGATGATGAATCCCAGGAGTCTGCTTCCATTTTGACACGCTTGTCAAACTTGATGGCTGTGTTGTAGAATATTTGTGACTAGTGGACCCGTGCCTGAAAAATTCACGCAATAACCTTTACGTTTGCTCAATATGGCTCTCGGCCGGCGCAGAATCTCCTCTTCTCTTATTTGCTTCTTAATTTTTTTCTTTTCTTCATTGATTCTTTGTCGTGCTGTCATCCTTAGGTCTTCTATATAGACAGACAGAAGTAACATCTTGAGCAAAACACTCCAACAAACTTAAACAAAATACCAGCTTATATACAATGTGTTCGCTCCGTAGCAAAGATACCGTTGATACCGTCTTGCCACCTCAAATATCTGTTTCATTTGAGGTGCTCAAATTTTGACCTATGAAGAGAAAACTGCTTCGTCAGGGGAAAACAGTAAGCTAGAAGAAATAATTGTCTACTGCCCGTGAAAACTTCTGTTTCGTCTGTTTCGTTGACAATTGCATCAAAGTGGGAAGAATAGCTCATGGAACGAAACCATCTGTGGGAAGAAACTAAGAAGCATGAGAGTGCCAATGAATTCAACTTCGGCAATGTAAGAAGTGCATTCAGACATAAGGTCGCCCTATACTTTGCCGTAGAATCGATGTATGGAGAAGCTAATACTCGTACAAATCAGACTGAGCCTGCGATGTCTTCATTGTTGGAATTTCATCTGTCCCTGGTTAAGATACGTTTGCCATCTTCTGCAACCCGGTTTATTTTCTGCCTATCACTTTCAATGGAGCTTGAGAGGACACCCAGAGCCTCCAACCTGGGCTAAATTCCGCCTATCTATTTCGGTAAGAGCGTGACACCGAACATATAAATATATTTATAAACACACGACGGTCATTCTTAGTTTTAGATTAGATAGTTATTCCCAGGTCGCGTGGTTGGATAACAGCCGCTAGCTTTATCCCATTCATTTCTAATTGGGTCGAGCGATTCGCCTGCTCTGGCCCAATGTGCATGACTGAACATTTGTCAACATTAAAGCTCACATGCCAAGTTGTGGACCAAGCCATGAAGCGGTTTAGATTACGTTGAAGCTCAATTCTATTGCTGGCAGGCTGGCACACAATCTTCGGTATGATGCATAGAAAATAAACTGAGAGGAACTCGAAAACTTCAGAAAAATAATTCTTCAGTTTGTTCTTCAATTCATCATCTATACAGCTCTACGACTGGACGCAGGTATCATCAGGGGTTCCACAAAAATAGCATGCTTGGCCCACTTCTGTTCTCAATTTACATCAATGATCTGGATCTCAACATCCGGAGTAAAATCAGTAAATTTGCGGATGATACAAAACTATGCCATCCTGTCACGAAAAGAGCCGAGCTCCAACAAGACCTTGACCACCTCATGGAATGGAACGCAACGTGGCACATGAGCTGTAATGTCGACAAATGCTCAGTAATGCTCGTAGGGCTTCTGAACCCTTCAACACCATTGAAAATGAATGGGACGGAATTGGCTCCTGTCACCCAACAACGAGACTCGGGAATCACAATTTCAAACAAACTACAGCACAGTCAGCAAGTTGACAAGAGTGTGAAAATGGCAAGCAGAGTACTGGGATTCATTACCAAAAATTTTGAATACATGTCCAAGGACATCATCGTTCCCTTGTACAAGGCATTAGTGCGGCCACACTTAGAGTTTGTTGTTCAGTTCTGGTCGCCACATCTGTGCAAAGATATCGATAACATGGAAAGAGTCCAACGCAGAGCAACGAAATTGATAACTCAGCTGCGAAACAAGCCGTATGAATATAGCCTAAAGGAACTGGGTCGATCTCTCTCGAACAAAGACGACTCAGGGGGCAACTAATAGAAACATTTAAGTATTTGAATGGCTTCAACGACGTAGCTACAACGGGACTCTTTGAAAGAGACCTCAATGATCGCTTGAGAAACAACGGTCAATAACTCAAGCACAAAGCTCGAAGAATGACCTTAAGTCAGCAGTTCTTTCCGTATTTCATAGTCAGCATTTGGATTAGACTTCCTTCCGACGTTGCTAGTGCGGAATAAGTCAACGCGTTTAAAAATAGTCTTGACATACATTGGGAGAGACACCCCCACAGCTAAGGATTCCTCTTCCAGGAGTCGCACATTCTTAACGGCCATAGCCTCCGAGGCTTCCTAAATCCATTTTCTTCTCTCTTTCGCTCCAACTGCACTGTCTAGCATCTTTAACTCCGCATATCAGCGTCTGTTGACCATGATTGAGTGCATTCATGATCGTCTCCTTTGCTGAGTCTCTTCTCCTTCCTTCTCTTTTCCCCAGTCTTTTATATCCTACTAACATAATGGCAATAGCTCATAGAGGGCCAAGTAAGTTTCGGTGTCTCTTTGAGAATGGGCCTATTGGTTCGTCTACTGCCGCCTATCTAATCTAATCTAAACTGTATCCTGATTACGGCTCGGCTGCAATTTTATTTGGAAATAACTTGATACAGTAACTGTATTTTGCACTCTGTAATTTGCTTGTTTTTTCGGTTATAGAAGATAGATTTGGAGCTTCTGTTACTCATAAGATCGTGTTTGATGCGTTAGACTAGGACCTTACTCTAATTGATGTTTTGTGTTTATGACTAAGCTAGAGTATCCGTACCGCCAAATATGACGGCGAGGGATTTGGGACGACACGCATGTTACTAATAGGTATGCTCATGAAGGATGCACAACTGCCAACTCAAATTGTGAATCCCAGGTAGCAGCAGCCTAGGGTGCTGAACGCACGATACTGGACATTTCAAGTTCTAACGCCAACCCAGCAAGCGAACTTTGCAGCGCTTGACGTGCTGGCTCAGTATTTGATAGGTTTGCACAGCTGCCGTGGAGGTACTTGCCTTCCCAGAAATTGGGAGGGTAGTGGGCACCAGTCGTTGCATACGAGCCTTCCATCGATGGCGCCTTAGTTCTTGATGAACAGTGGTCGACTGCAGCCATGCACTTCTCTGGCGCCAGTGCAGCACAAACCAGTGCGTGTGGTTTTTCCAAAAAGATATGCGATCAACTTGACTTTACCTCTACCGTTAGAGATGAGTGTTTTCTTTTTCAATGAAGCCGAACAACACATTCTTTCTTTCCATGAAATGACATACGAAAAATATGAGCCTTGTCAACATTTGTTTCTTTTGACAGTCCTAGTGTTTCCTGCAAATATCATGAAGATCCGTTCATAACTTTTGAATTAGCTACGTAGTCAATAAAAAAAACGAGGGAGGCATATAATCAAGCGGTTATAGAAGGATTAGCTCCAAGAGCACCTGTTAATCAACAGTAACTGATCTTCCTAAGATCAGTTGGGTTGAAAACTCCGAGATCATTCGTCCATAGCTTTTTGAGTTTTCTTACATAAACTCTGGCCAAAACATAACCTCCTTGCCGAAGGTATAGCTACAAACATACGGTGATGTTTATTACTTCCGCCAAAGAAGTTAATTTTTGCCGAGTTTGTCTGTCTCTTCGTTCTCGCCAAGATAACTCAAAAAATTATAGGAGGATCATTATGAAATTTACAGGGATTGTTATGCTTGTTAAGTATAAGATGAATAACTTTTGGTGAAGATCCGCAAAACCGTTTGTTTGTTTGTTTTTCTTCCTCTTTTCATTATCATAACTCAGTAAGTTACGAACGGATTTTATGAAATTTACATGAGTTCTTAGGTATATCATGCAGATCAAATTTTTATGATGATCTGCTGTTCGCTTGTCTGTTTGGCTCTTTGTATGATTTTATGTTGTTAGTAAAATAACTCAAAAACTTCTAAATGGAGTTTAATGAAATTTACGAGAGTTGCTAGGTAGGTATATCACGAAGAGTAAATGCTCATATTTTGGTAACGATCGACTGATCAGTATGACTAATGATTGATGTTTGTCAGCAACATAACTCGAGAAGTTATAACGGATCTTCAAGAAAATTACAGAAACTGTCATTACTGTCAAAGGGCGCTAATGGTCATATTTTGGTGCTGATAAAAAATAAATCTTAGCTTCAGAACTAAGATGAATCTGTTGTTAACGGTGCTTTGCTTGGCGGAGGTATGCCCTCTCAGAGTGCTCTAGTTCTTTCTTCCTATCACTTTTTCTTGTTTTCACTCTGTCTTTCGTTCTTTCTTGTTTCTATTCTTTATATCTTTCATGCTCTTTTGCTTTGTTTTTTGTTTTAATTTTTCAATTCTATATATTCATTACCTCCGCCGAGGAGGTTTTGTCGTCGTAGAGATTGTTTGTTTATCCATATGTCCATCTGTGACCGAGATAACTCATAAAGTCATAGAGGATCATTATGAAATTTACAGTCTTTGCTCGGTATGTTAGGAGAAACAGATGATTAGCTTTTGGTGAAAATCTGTTCATCCGTTTGTCTGTTTGTTTGTTTGTTTGTTTGTTTGTCTGCCTTTTTTGACAATGCCATAACTCAAAACGTTACGGACACAGTTTTATGAAATTTGCAAGAGTTCTTAGGTATATCAGGCTGAGCTAGTGACCATATTTTGTGACGATTTGTCCAATCGTTTGCTTGTTTCTGTTTTTGACTTTATGCTTATCAGCAATATTACTCAAAAAGTTATTAGCGGATCTTCATGATATATTCAGGAATTGTTAGTAACGTTGAAATACATAGGCCTAAGTGACAGAAATTTTGTGATGATAGGTTGATCTATTTGTATGTTTGATTAAAGTTTATCAGAATGTTTGTTAGCAGCAAAACTCGAAAAGTTCAGAACGGATTTTTAACAAAATTACAGAATCTGTTGTTACTGTCACAAGGCAAAAATAAGTAATTTTTGGCATAGATACAATGGAAATCATTATTTCAAAACCAATTCAAATTTTTCATTACCGTTACCTTGCTTGGTGGAGGTATGTACTCTAAGAGTGCTCTAGATCTTTCTTTATTTTATTATTTCTTTCTTACTATGACTCTTTCTTACTTTCATTCCTTTTGCTAGCTTTATCTCCTGCTTTCACTCTTTCTTGCATTAATTCTTTCTTTTTCTTTGCTCTCTGTGATGTTTTCCTCCTAACTTACTCATTATATCTTTGGATTTTATTGGATTTTTTCCTCGAAAACGTGGCATTTACCGTTTTACCGGATGTAAATGAACAAACACACGGTGGTGTTTATTACCTCCGCCAAGGAGGTTATGTTTTTGTCAAGTTTGTCTGCCTCTTTGTCTGTCACCAATATATATAACTCAAAATTCATACGCAATTCGTCACGATATTTACAGGGATTGTTAGGCATGTTGAGAGTAATAGACGATTTCTTTGTTCTGCCTCTGTCTTATTAGTACCGTAACTCAAAAAGTTATGAACGGATTTCTTGAAATTTACATGAGTTATTAGACATATCTATCATGAAGAGTAATGCCCCAATGTTTGTGATGATCTGTAGTAGTTCGTTTGTCTGTGAGTTTGATTTTATGTTTGTTAGCGAGATAACTCAATAAATTATGAATGGATTTTTATTACAGTGTTAGATCAATCACGAGAAGTAAATGATCAAATTTTTGTAATGATCGAGTGATCTGTTAATGTGTTTAACTAATGTTTGTCAGTTACATAACTCGAGAAGTTAGGAATGGATCTTCAAGAAATTCATAGAAGCTGTCATTAATGGCAAAAAGCATAAATGACCATATTTTGGTGGTGTTAAAAAGGAAATCACAGTTTTAGAGCCAATTTGAATTTTTTTGTTAATGTTGTTTTGCTTGGCGGAGGTATGCGCTCTCAGCATTACTTCGAGAAATCATTTCACTTTGATTTATCTTTGACGTTATAGATTCGAAGTAATTGACTACGTTTATCGTAACTCGTAACATAATCGTTTCGGGAATAAATGATTTAAATATGGTGTTATCTTATGGTGCCCTTCAAGAAAATTTAGTATCGATTTTTACCTCCACCAAGGAGGTTACGATTTTGTCGAGTTTGTTGTCTATCTATTTATATATTTGTCTGTCACATCGATAACTCAAAAATTTATGAGCGAATCTTGATGAAATTTGCAGGGATTCTTAGGCATGCAAAGAGTAACTGGTGATCGATTTATGGTGAACATCCATTCAACCGTTTGTTTGTTCGTTTGTTTGGTTATCTGCCTCTTTTTTTTTTTTCTTAGTACCATAACTCAAAAAGTTATCGACGGATTTTTATAACATTTAAATTAATTTTTAATAGTAACACGAGGAGTAAATGACCAAGTTTTATGACGATTGTTTTGCTCTGTTGTTAATTTGTTTGTTTGTTTGTCTCTGTGTTTTATTTTATGTTTGTTAAGAAAGTATCTCAAAAAGTCATGAGCGGATGTATATGACATTTACAGGTGTTGTTAGAATTGTTCAAAGACCTAAATGATAAAGCTTTTGTCATGATCTGTTTGTATGTTTGACTAATGTTTTTCTGAATGTTTGTCAGTTACATAACTCGAAAAGTTAATTACGGATCCTCAAGAAAATTACAGAAGCTGTTATTACCACACAAAGGCAGAAATAACTATAACCTAAAGTTTCTTCCTGGAGCCTCCGTTCCTCATAGCACAAGATGGGCGAATCTAACTAACCTAACCCCATGGCCGAAAGCCTATCCTATACCCCTAAGGGGTCAGGCTCTCGAATAATCATAACTAACTGGAACCGGTGGAAATTCCACACAACGAGAAACACTTCTCTTCAGTGACATCTCAGACTCGAATCATCCTAATTCTCCTCTATCTAATGCTGAAGGAACCAGGAGATATTCTACAGAACAAAATCATTGTCCCTCAATAATGATACCCTCGGGCAAGTCTTATATATGCATACGAAGAGTAAAAAATTATTCCAAGTCAAGCAGTGAATCTTTTACCTTAGACGAGCGAACAGTAGCAGCTTAAATTTGAACTTGACTCAATCTCCTATTGATCTCTTCCCAGATCAAATCAAGCATACCTCAAAGATTCTCATATTTTTCCCTATCTAATAGTGATGAAAGCGTCACGGTCGTATAAACTAAGTAACTATCGGAGGGACAAGCAGAATGAAAATATTGATATTTATATGTGTAATATACATAACGTAACTATATATTTAACTATACTGTAACGTATATATAAGTTTAAAGATACATAATTATTAATATATATGCATAAAATGTGAATATATATAAATATACAATATATAATTAAACATACATATATATATATATATAGATGAATACTTAGGCATATATAAATGTATGTGTCTTGTGTAGATGCAAAGAAACATATGATATATGTAAACATAAACATGCAAATTTGTGTATGGACCGCACATATGTATGTAAACATGCTTCTTGGCAGGCGCCTCCTCATCAGCCCCCTGCGGAGAGGAACTGCAAGGGAAAGGTGCTAATTAGCTCAGCGTCACCAGCTGTCAGCCAACCGTAAATAATACTATAAGAGCAACAAAAGTCTACGGGATCCCGCTAACTGCACACATCGTTGTATGCAAATTCAATAAAAAAACACCCTAATTCGTTTTTATTAGAAGAAGAAAACGCTTCTAAGGGCTAATAGAGCAATCGAGCTATCTAGTCTTGTATGAAAATTCCATCTGTAGGAAATTCTCCCGTAGTGGCAGCAGTTACAAGAAAACCGTCAAGCCTTAAAAAAGTGTTTTACTTAGTTTTAGTTAAGTACAGCGAAATTCACGTTTATGGCTACGCGAGCCGCTTGGTCTCATGTTGATCTTACGAGTATTGAAATTTTATTTAGATCGCTCCCGTTAATCTCGTGCTATTTAGTGCCAAATCTGTTAAAGAAAGCAATGGGCGAAAATTCACTGAAGGTCCCTCTTAAAGCCCTATGCGGACGAGAAGCAAATATTACCGAGAGTGGCATTTCGCCAAAAGATGCTCCATCAGACTCTGTGAAGAAGTTGCCTGAAGAGCGAGTTCAGCGGGATGCGTCGAGGCCAATCTTCGTCGTAGCTTTCGAGAAATTCAATGCAACTTATTGTCAAGTTTTCCCTGTTATCTGTTCACTACTATGGTACCGTATGTAACCCCTCCGTCATTCTTAAAAACTAACATTAAATGGTGGCGATTGTAACTGTAAGGTTGAAAGTATAAAATGCATTTGTCTCCAGGTTACAATGATCATAGCCCAGGACAAGTGCATCTCAAAAATTTATTTCCAAGCTACAAGATAGCAGAAAACATTCAGTTGCTGAGTTCTATGCACGGTGAATAAAAAGCGGCGTGTAAACAAGCAATACAACTTCTTGAATTAATACTTAAAATTTCTGTTTAGTGCAACTTCCAAAAACTTTACACTAGGACTTTGCAACTGTAAGAACATATCTCCCACTACGTGTGCATTGATATGTCGTGCCAAGCTTGACAATCCGACAATTTTGTCTGCTTGAAATCAGTAAGATGTCGCTCGTCTGCTTACGGCTTAATAGAGATAAGTTGTGCAAAGCGTGAAACTGGAACCCATAGTCGCTCAAGTACGCTAGAAGTTATATGCCTCTTGATTCGATTATTTTTAGCTTTCACTTTGGAGATGAGGGTCTCAGTTCACTCTGTGCGTCATCATCATTTCCAGTTGTTACCGTGCTAAATTTAGTGGGTTATTGAGATGCTGTCCCCCGAATGTTCTTTATTATACACCTTTTTGTCTTCACTTCTTATTTTAATTTTATAAATGGAGTGATGTTGGTTCCACATGAGAGCTGATCCCTACTGCTGTCAGGGTTGGTCTAACTCCGACGAGACTGAAGTGCTGCAGAGAATGATGGCCACCACCGATAAGGAGATGTCATGTCACAAGTAACTATTGAGCCAACTCATGCCATTCATCTTACTGCGGGAATAAGTTATGGATGCCTTCGACCACAGCACCGTGGGATGTGATTTGAGAAGCAGCACACGCCGAGGCTGGACGTCTGACGGCGATTGATTAATGCCTTATGGATTCGTGGAGGAAGGGGTGTCGTTAACAATATGTTCCATAGAGTACCAAATATTATGTTCTGCGTTCTGAGCTCAATGCTGGAGCATTGCAGTAATATGCATGTGTGCAAAATCTTGTTAAGTATATTTATAGTGCAGCTATTTCTAAAGAAGAGTTGGTTTTCTTGATAAGGAAAACAACAGATAACAGTGAAGACCAACGGTCTTCTCTTCAGTTCAAGACTGGTGCAATAAGTAGGGCTTGCTTAACACGCCCTGTCTTTGCAGTCCATAACGCCGCAACGGTTCTTCCTCTTCTTCCCCAAATTCGCAGTTTCTATGCGAGTTAATCCTGTTTGGCAAAACCTTTGTTCATGGATTCCACGTTTGTATCAAGATACTGTATGTCCCTTCTTTTTTCCACTTTTAGATTGCCTTTGTTGAGGAAACGGAGGCTTAAACTATCCAATACAAATATCATAACAACACAAGCAACACTATCCTGTGTTTGTATGTCAACATGTTTAAGTATTTATACGGTATAAATTTGCGTCCTTTGTATCTCGCCCCTAACAAGACAGATACGCAAAAAAACAGGCAAGATTGGAAATTTTGGCGATTCTGTTAGGATCTGATAGGAACCTTTAGGCAAAAATTGGACCGGGCTGCAGAGGATGGCCAAAGTGGGAATCCCTACCCTTACATACATCAGAAAAAAAAACTGAGAGCACCAGAGCCTGGCACGATGGCCATCGCCGATTATACGATGTTACGATGGAACATCGCAAACATCCATCGGCGATAGCGATGGTACGATGGCCGGATGGAAATCGTATCAAACAATCGGCCATTTTCTCCATCGGCGATGGTGTTATGAGGAAGAAATGTTCCGATGAAATAACTGAACATGCCATCGGCCATGGCAGACTATGCGGATCGTCATCAGTTGTACTTTCGATGCCGATGGAATAAGGCTAAAACTACAGAAAAACAGCCTTAAGAGTTTGAAATATTCATTTTTTTTAGTAACATTAAAACAAAGAGGGGGTTATAAAGTTTATTTTAATACATTTTCCAGATCTCACTAAGTCAATTAATAACCAGGGCCGGGATGCACAAAACGCCCGTAACGCTAAATAGAAATTTCTTCCTTAAACTGCTTAAATGGCCTTATCCTGAGGACATCTTAAGTCCACTAAATCTCCAATGCACAAAACAA
>LQNS02000138.1:2116720-2128849 GCA_001587735.2 Parhyale hawaiensis
ATGAAATTTATAGGAGTTGTTAGTAATGGTAGAAGACATAAATGATCAAATTTTGGTGCAGATCGGTTGGTTCGTTTGTATGTTTGACTCATATTTGTCATAACGTTTGTTAACAGTATAACTCAAAAAGTTACAAACGGATCTTCAAAAAAATTGAACAAGCTGTTATTATTATAAAAAGGCACAAATGATCGCATTTTGGAGTTTATACAAAGAAAATTATGGTTTCAGAGCCAATTTGAATTTTTGCTACCGTTGGCTCACTTGGCGGAGGTATGCGCTCTCAGAGTGCTCTAGTTTTTTATGTAACGTCTGATTCGTTGTAGCAAAAGAGTTGATATATAATGGCACCACAAAGAAAGTCCGCACTGGCAATATATTCAAAAGATTCTAAATTACGCTAAATTTGAGGTTATTGGCGATAAGAAACTGCATGGCTCTGGATCCATCGGTGTAGTTATTTCCAGTTTTTCAACCTGCAATACAAGTTCCAATACTACTTCAGTAAATATTTTCTTTAAAACGTTTCGGAATTGAAATGTACAAGTAAATAAGAACCACTGCAGTTTAGATTAAAACATTACAGCATTTAATTTTTTAGTTTTCGGTTAATAAGGCAGCTTTAATACGGATACCGTAACAGTCTGTTTTTCCATCGTTTTGAATTTTATCATTGATCTAACGATCACCGAGAGAAAGGCATGACATTTGTTGAAATAACATCTAAGTTATATCCGGAATAAATTTGATTACAACTGAGCAATTGCTAGCATAAGTAAAAATGCCTTGTTATTTAAAATGCTGAAAAAATTCCTGTATTAATATTTAATTGTAAACTGCGGGGTTTCTTATTGCCGAGTGCATTTAATCGCTTTATGACTTTTGCAATGGCTATTGAAATATCATTGAAATTTATGTTTTAGGTGCAAAAATTGAAAATCAACGCGACGATCAATCTATTGCTATACAGTATTATATGATTAGTAACATAAAATTTAGCGTTATTGATAATATGAAAATATCACCAGCACTGAGTTTCTTTCTGACGTCACTGGAGCGGGGGGGGGGGGGGGGGGGGTTGGCACCACAGTGTCCTTAGTGCTTATAGGGCCTCTATATGACTGATTCCGGCCCTGTACATACTCGAGCTACAGAGTAAAAACTGCAAGAGACGCATTTTCCCGCGAGGCCGTTTCTGTAAAATTTTGACTTTTTTTTAATATGAAGGGCAGTGTTTCTCACCTGATTCCACACCGCGCCCTTTTTGAACGGGTCTGCCAGCAAATTATAACCAATACCCCAGCTCTTCAGCCCACCTCCCTCGCTCAGATACCGGAAGTGCCATTCCCGTTCAGGTTCCTAACACATGCGGAGATCGACGCCAACAAATGATAAAAGATAGCTCGGACAGCAATACAATAGAGCATGTAATAGGATATGCCATAATTACTTTTATAAGTATCATACAGTTTAAATATATATATATATGAAATTATTAATTTCGTAGATCTGCGTTTTCTAGCATTAGCGTCCGGCGTTGCAGTAAGATAGCAAGAATAATGAAAAATGAAATTTCTTTCTTTTTCCATGCAATATTCATCATGGCAGGAGCTATCATGAAGCAGTTAAATAATTACAGTACTCCATAAGTAAGTTTACAGAAAACGATTGAATATAGAAAACCAAACGTTAGGGAAGACTGTAGTTTTAAATTCATATCGAGGAATGCCAGAATTCATTTTACAATGAAGACAACTGTGGGATAGATTTTCTGTCGTTAAGATTGCTCTTTCATACATATTGGGTGAATATATACAATGCCTGGATCATGCAAAACTGCACAGAGTGGCTGAGTCCAAATCATCAAATCCTCCCTCGGAGAGAAACACTTGAGTTTTCTTTCTTTCTTAAGAACTTTCTGGCCACCTGTTAATTCAACAGAAAGGCAGTAAACACAAGCAGTAAACACAGGTAGTAAACACAGGCACTTTATCAGCATTAAGGAATATTTTGAGAGACCTGATTAGAGCTAGGAGAAGACTACTGCCTCGATGGGTTGTTCATAAAAAATTTTCAGTAATTTTAAGCGACCTTTCCTTCAACGAAACACATATAGAAACATACACAGATATATGTATATATACAGACACCATCTGCAGCCGGAAACAAAAGTGAAGAATTTTCCCGATGTTCATTTTTTCCTCATTGTTCGGAAGCCAAAAGGAACGAGGCCAACGCGCATTCGTTGCCGTCATATATGACGGGCGCGTACTCTAATAAATATATATATATATGTATACTGTATATACAGTGCCTAGACATAAGTATTTGCACAACTCTATTTTTTATGTATTTTAAAAAATTTAGGGACTGCTTAAGGATAATTAATACAGGAAGTTTATATAACATATATATATATATATATAATAATATATATATATATAGTAGAATATTTGAAAAGAACAGTCAAATGTGCACTGGGACACCGTTTGTGGACACCGGATTTTAAAAGACGCCACAGATTTTCTGTTGGATTAAGGTCCGGTGATTGGCTAGGCCATGGAAGGACATTTATTTTCTTCTTTTGAAACCATTCTTTCATTAAATTTCGCAATATGCTTGGGGTCGTTATCTTGTTGGAAGGTCCACCTGCGCCGTCTGTAGAATTTTTTGGCACTTGGAAGCATCTTCTTCTCTAATTTCTCCTTGTACATGAAACTATTCATCTTGCCATCAGTGATATGATGATCACCAACACCATGGGCAGTAAAGCAACCCACACCATGATGCTTCCCCCTCCATGCTTCACGGTGGGGATGGTATTCTTGGGGTCATAGGTAGTACCACGTTTCCTCCATAGATGCCGAGCTTCGTTTCGGCCAAAAAGTTCCATTTTAGTTTCGTCAGACCATATAACCCCTTTCCAAAACTCATTTCCTTTGTCCACGTGGTCTTTGGCAAATGTTAAGCGGCTCTTGACATGTTTTGCTGTAAGCAGAGGAGTTTTGCGAGGAGTGTAAGAATGAATGCCAGCACGGATCAATTTCTTAACAATAGTTTTATTGCTGACATGCAGTCCCTGAGACGCCAGTTCACTCTGAAGGTCAGCACGAGTTGTCATGGGGTCATTAGTCACCTTACGTAGCATCTAGCGCCGAGGACGACCTATGATCTTACGCGGAGCTCCAGCTCTTGGTACGTTGGAAACCGCCCCAGTCACTTGATGCGTGCGGACTATTGCTCCAACCGTTGAAGAAGGAACATTGACACGTTCTGCTATTACTCTATAAGTTAATCCCTCACTACAAACTTGAATTATCCGTTTACGAGTAGCTTTAGGGATTTCTTCAACTTTGGGCATTGTAGTGAGAGTGTGCGCGACTTCAACGAGGTCTAGAGAGGTAATGATTGCGCCGGCTGTGGTTTGTTTACATTGCATTTGTTTCGAGACGTTTCGTGAACGCTCTAGAGTAATATCCAAACTAATTTATTCAAATTATACTATTAAATATCAAAGATTCAACGTCATATTTATTTTGGTCAAATACTTTTGTCCCTCATTACTTATACTTGTGTTAAATTTTCTTGTTATAAGTGCACAATTGACTGTTCTGTTTAAATATTCTATTATATATATGTTATATAAACTTCCTGTATGTAAATGACGTTAATGGTTCTATTAGTGAGAAATCCACAAATACAGGATATTTGTGTGTGGCTGAGAGCGTGTAAAAGAAAGGCAGAGATAGAGAGACATAGACAAGGAGGGACAGGGTACTATGCCAACCACGATGACAGTCCAACTAAATATATTTATGTTATAAAAATGCGTTTTACAGTAATATGCATATGTCCAAAATCTGAATAGAAAGTGTATAAAGTGCATGGTAATTTTGCCATGTTATTTATAAAAGTCTGGCATTGAAAAGAATCAGAAATCCTATTTTTATCATATTCTGAACTATGATATCAGTCTCACGAGTTAAAAAACAAAAAGTCAGCGAAAAAAAAGGAATAAAAAACAAATAATGTTGTTTAACCAATCTAACACGTAACGAAGAACAAATCTTATGAAGACATTTAGTGAACTTTCATGTTTCGAAGTGCATTGCTTATCGCCAGCGTAAATTTTCCTCTTGGTGATGGTGCAAATATTTTCAATGGGATTCAGATCTGGAGAATTTGGCTGCCACACTATCAACCTAACGTCCTTGAATCCTAGAGCAGCCAGATACTCCTTTGTTGTTCTTGTAGAATGAGCAGAAATATTATTCTGTTTGAACGCAAGCTTTTTACTAAGTGAAAACCTTTGCTTCTCAAGCAAAGTAGAAAGAGCTAGCTTCCTTCAGAAACTGTCAGTAATTAAGGGAACATATTTTCACATTTTCTTGAACCATGATAAGGATATAATACTCATTATTAATAATGCCTGCTGACAACATTACTCCAACTCCACCTTGGTAGCGACGAAAACAGTCCTGGAATTTCCCCAATTCAAACGTACCTTTTTGGCACACCCGTCAGGGCCTTGGATATCCAAGGGGGCTATGGTCTCATATGTGAGGAAGCCAAATACCATATCCTGTTTAGGAGGTTTAATCCGGGAATTAAACGGAGAGTCCATTATCTGGGGGTTCTATAAAATCCCCGGACCCCGGTAAATTTTAGAAATTTGCGATATTTCACTTCACAAGTAAAACTATTGTCTATTAAAACATGTACAGGCATGAATATCACCCTCTCTTCGGTACTAAAGCATCATCGACTTAACATTAGTCTATATTTAGTCTATCGTAAAGTAGGTATATGGTTCGGACACCTAAAAACTCATCAGAAAATCTTTAAATACTTCAATATTTTTGAAGGCATTGAAGTGTAATTTTACACAAGTTGAGCAACATGTCATAGCTAGATTGCGTTAAAATTTTGGCTGTTCAGGATAAATAAAACAAAAGTTACAAGCAAGTTAATAATAATAGTAAGAATTTAGTCTGGCAAAAAAGTTCGGACACTTCATTTTTTCCATTTTATTTTAGAAAAAACCCCTGTTGCCAGAGAAAGAGCTATGTAGATTGGGTTGAACACACTTGCAGTCATTATCGATGCACCATCCGCTTATATCGACATGCCTTGGGGAGTCCCTACACCTTGTTTTATTCGTGAGTTAATCGTGAAATTGCATCATGATGATGAACTTTCAATAAGGACAATAGCAAACAAAGTTATCCGACTTAAAAGTGTGGTTAGTGGAATACTGACTAAATGTGACCAGAATGGTTCAAGTATACCGCTGGTGTTTCTAGTGGTAGACCACGCAAAACCTCGAGAAGAGAGGAAAAAAATTGAGTTCTTTATTATCTTAATGTCTTCCTTTTCATTGTTATATCTATTTTCAATTCTATAGTGGGACATGTGGCTATTCTACTGAGAGGATAGTGTTTTGCTCAGATTGTCAAAGATTATCAGAGCAGAGATTTCCCGTGAAGCTAGTGATACGCATGGAATCAAGGTGTCTAGGAAGACAGTTTCATGCCGCCTAAAAGAAGCAAACTTGCATCCGAGAACTCCAGCTATCAAGCCTTTAATTAGCAAGAAGAATAGAAATGCTGGGATGAATTATGCAGCAAAACACGTTCTTTGGACTCAAGAAGACTGGTCTAAGGTTCATTTTAGCGATGGCTCTAAATTAAATTCATTTGGCTCCGATGGAAAAAGATTTGTTCGTCGTTCAACTGGTCAAAGATTGTCCAAAAATTATATCAAATTAAGTGTAAAGTTTGGCGGCGGAAGCGTTATGGTCTTCGGTATGATCTCAGCACGAGGCACGGGTCCCTTAGTTCGTCTCCAAGGCAAAGTAAACGTACAGGTATACAAGGAACTTTTACACAAACATGTAGTGCCGATCTTCTAGCATATAGTCTTCAAACGTTCATGTACTTTCGTCTACCATATATAGTCTTCAAACATCCATGTACTACCATCCACCTTCGTTTCCTGATCAACTTTAAACAACCAATATTGCCTCCACCAATATCGACCTGAATATACTAAAATCAACGTCATGTTTTGGTCGACATATCTACCTAATGTTTCATCATCCATAATCGACCATAATCTCTCATACACCACTATATTCTACCATAATCACCATCATTATTTCCGACTGGGAAACGCCAATTGGTAGCAGCTCAAAATTTCGAAGTGCCACGTGCGAGAAGTTCCATACATTGCCGTTTTTTCATTTGAGTAAAAGTTCTAGATAGTAAAAATTTATCATTTTTCTACAACGCCACTTTAGAGTTAAAACCATGGATTTATAAGTATTTGATGCCCTCACTCAACATTGTACAAGAGATTCATGTGTACACAAGACTCATATCTGAAAGTAGTAAAATATTCGACCTGAAATTGAACGAAATGTTATCTCCCACTAAAGTGACTCTTTTATACAAGTGTTTAAAAGTTTTACTTCCACTAGTAACATGCACTGTGGAAATAAACCGCATCTCACAACCCCGTTGGTCACAAAGTTTAGCCGATAGACTTCAGGGCGCGTAGAGAAGCGTCCATGTTTAACCTCCTGTACTTCATCTGAAGAACATTGAAGTGCCATAGTGAGTACAGCACGAACGTCGATCCCTGAGTTTTCTAGTTAGCGACTTTGTAAAATTAACAATTTGCATAATTATGTACCATAACTGAGTTGTGGTCTCTCGCT
This sequence comes from Parhyale hawaiensis, assembly GCA_001587735.2. Taxonomy (NCBI): domain Eukaryota; kingdom Metazoa; phylum Arthropoda; class Malacostraca; order Amphipoda; family Hyalidae; genus Parhyale; species Parhyale hawaiensis. Next base: position 2,123,439 of record LQNS02000138.1, read on the forward strand.
GCACCGACACCACAGCATTCTATTTGGATGCATTTGGTGTCTTTAGCAACTTCCAATTGGAGAATGACGTTAAACGTTGGAACAAGATTCCACTAGCTGTTTAATCAACTTATCAGAGATAACACTAATAAGAAGTAGTGCAAACATAATAAATCTTGATGTGAATTACACTAAGCCACGTACTTATGTATCCAGTCATCCGGTGAATTAATAGAGGAAATTTTCGGATATATCACACTCGACAGAGCAAAATATAACGACTTTCGCTAAAAAGTAACTTTTAGCCTTAACTTCTCTCCCTTTTCTTAGTCAATTGTGCTTGAACGGCTATATTGCCAGCAACTGAGTGTCAGAATGATTTTCTGAGTTATTGAAATATATGTATACATAGAGAGAGAATTCCTACGAATGATCTTAAATTCCCGGGATATGAAATTGACTCAAAGGTGTCCGGAATCCCTGGGCGAAAACCCAAATCCTGTTTCAACTTCGTCCGGGCCCTGTCGACCCTCAGTTGTGTCAATGGAAGCTTTTGCTCAGAAGATTTTGCTGCTGCAGTGGAACCCAGCGTGCGGTGTCGAGTGGGTTTTGACACTTTGGTAAAGCCTGCATTTTCAAAAATTGTTTTACTTGTACATCCGAGTCGCTTGTTCACTAGATGCTCAGCTTTCCTTATATCTCGAAGGCTGGGACGCTTCCCTTTCCCCTTATCAGACTGTTGATTTCGGCTGGAGGGATCATTCAAGATTCACTGGACTGGCTTAACACTGCCATGAGATCCTTGCTAATACAGCAAAAACCATCTCTTGTTAATGAGTAATAGAACTACCCTCGTGAGTATTAATGAGAAGAGTGCATGTAGCCTGTGTACCGTATAGGTATCTAATAATCAGTGTTCATTATTTACATGAATACCTTAGAACTAAGCGTTTTTAGATTTTTCTTAATTGATGGCAAGGTGTTAATAATGATATTTTCTACTAGTAGCAGAAGTGTATAAAAAGAATTTTGCAACACCCTGCATATAGTATATAGCTAGTACATACTTAAACTTCCGTGTATCTTCTCGTTATATGGAAAATCAATAAACACTTCTTTGATTTCTTCCATTTGCAATGCACTTAAAATTTATCTTTTATTTCTATTTCTATCTTGCTCTTTATATTTTTGCTAGCACTAAAATAAATGTCTCCAGATTTTCGACTAGTACGAGATACATATGCCGAAAACTAGCACCGAAACAAGCTAGCGCCGCTAGCATTTCTCAGGTCTAGTGGTAGCGCCGCTGTTTCTTTCACTCGCGCGCACCACTCTGTAAACTAATGTTACCAAAGAGAATATGCGCCGTGTTGCACACTTCGTTCGGACATGAGACAAGTATTTTGGCTTAAAAGTTGTGTAAAATGGAATAATTAGTGGGACTCTTACCATGGGTAGCAGTGTATGTATGTGTGTGTCATTGCTACGTTTTGCGCGGCACATCTACGAATACGCCAGAGCCTCGACACCAGAGGGTACTGCGCAGAAGACGTCCCTTGTAGTTCGTTGGCTTATTTCCCAAATCGAGAACAACCGAGCCGTGTCGACGAATGGCGGGGTGACATCACCGGGCACCTCCCCCCCTCCCTGCTCTGCTCTGCCTCCGACTGAGCATCAAAAGAGACAAATACCAGAAGAACCACGTAATGGGATAAGTTTTATGTTTTTGTGGCTTCAACGTAAAAATTCAAATTTATACCTATAACTAGAGCACTGTAGGAGCGCATACCTCCGCCAAGCGAGGGAAACGGTAGCAAAAAATTCAAATTGGCTCTAAAACCATAATTTCCTTTGTATAAACTCCAAAATCAAATCGTTTGCGCCTTTTGATAATAATAACAGCTTGTGCAATTTTATTGAAGATCCGTTAATAACTTTTTGAGTTATACTGCTAACAAACGTTATGACAAACATGAGTCAAACATATATACGAACGAACCGATCTTCACTAAAATTTGATCATCTATGTCTTTTAACATTACTAACAACCTCTATAAATTTCATAAAGATCCATGCATTATTTTTTGAGTTATTGTGCTAACAAGCATAAAATTAAAAACAGTGACAAACGAATGAATGAGCTAACGGATCATTACCAAAATTTGGTCATTTACTCCTTGTTATATACCTAACAACTCATTTCAATTTCATAAAATCCATCTATAACTTTTTAATTATGGCATTGAGAAAAATGAGGCAGACAAACAAACAAACAAATAAACAAACACACAAACAAACAAACGGATGGACATATCTTCACCAAAAGTTAATCATCTGTTCCTCTTAACATACCTAACAATCCCTGTAAATTTCGTCCAAATAAGTTCATAACTTTTTGAGTTATCTTGGTGACAGACAGACATAGAGACAGACAATCACGACGAAAACATAACCTCCTCGGTGGAGGTATGTAACTATTCGATCATATTCTCAATATGAATAGTGTAGTTGCTGAAAAAATAAGGGAACGTTCAGTCTCCCGATGCAGAGGTAAGTGAATTTATTACTAAGTAACAGAGCTCGGTATCTCCGATTATGGTACGACGTTGCGATGGCAAAATCGATGGTACGATGGCCATCGCCATCGTACTTACGGTGGAGAATGCAACGGACCGAAAAATCGCCACTTTTCGTTGGTGATGACCTACGATGAAATAACCATCGGCGATGGCCATAATTGGCGATGGCCCCAATTGGCGATGGACCATCGCATTATTACATTTCAAAAATACAAAGATCTCAAACCACAGACATCGAATAAAAGCAGTATCATCTTATAACTTCGGCCTGTGTGCGAGTTTTACACCAGTAAAACTATTTCTACCTGAGAACAGGTGCGAAATGTAAAGCCAAGGTTATTAGTTTTAATTAAAGCCTGCTTTACTAAGTTTAATTATTATTTGCCAAGTAGCTAATATGCTCCAAACTTAATGACCTTTCGAAACCTTAATAGATTAGATTAGATAGGCGGCAGAAGACGAACCAAGAGGCCCATTCCTAAAGAGACACCGGAGCTTACGCCCCGGCCCTCTATGAGCTAATGCTATTATGAGCATATATAATTTACATTGTTAGATCTGAGGAATGTAATAAAATAAACGGTCATTTTCCAAAGAGGTCAGCAATGACATTTAGTAATTTTGTTGACATATGGTGGTAAATTAGGGCATTCTAAGACGTTTTTCATGAATAACGTTTTCGACGCAAATGCTTAGTTTTCGAGATATTTGACTTTAAAGTTCTCAATGCTTTCGTATGAGAGAAAATAAGATTCGCCATTACGACTAGCACGATATAGCTTCAGACTGTTTTTTATACATATTTCTCGTAGGATATTAGCAGAACCAGTCCTTGCTTGCCTAACCTTAATGCGTAAGAGCAACGTTGTTGCTGAAGAACTACTACGAGGCTTCGTTCTTGATGCTTCGCCACAGCCGAAATGGCGCATCTTAAATTCTTTCACAAGCAACAATGGCAACTTTAAAGACAAATGCCTCTAAAAGTAAGCATTTGTGATGAAAATGCTTTTCGTGAAAAGCCTTAGAATGCCTTAATTTTACCTAAATATGCCAACAAAAATACTAAATGTCATTACTGACCTCTTCGGAAAATTCACCAAATGAACTCTGTAACCCATTCTTTGTTTTAATGTTACTAAAAAAAAACAAATGTTCCAAGCTCGTATATAAGGCTGTATTTCTGTAGTTTTAGCCTTATTTCATTATTTCATCGGCATCGGAATTACAACCGATGACGATGCCCATCGTATGCCATCGCCGATGGAATGTTCAACTGTTTCATCGGTCCAGTTCTTCCTCATTACACCATCGCCGATGGACAAAATGGCCATCGCTGATTGTTTGATAGAATTTCCATCGGACCATTGCTATATCGCCGCTAGATTTTTGCGAAATTCCATCGTAACATCGTAGTTTTTCCGATGGCGATGGTCTTCACACCATCGCCACCGTATAATCGGCGATGACCATCGTGCCAGGCTCTGTTAAGTAAGTAACGCTTCATAAAGCCCAATGCAGACGAGAAGCAAAAATTGTCGAAAGTGGCATTTCGCCCACAAATGCCCCACCAGACTCGGCGAAGAAGTTGCCCGAAGAGCGATTTCAGCGGGATGCGTATAGACGAATCTTTTTCGTAGCTTTGCTAGAGCAATTCACAACAACTTAAAGTCCACTTTTCCATATTATCTGCCGACTACTATGTCTCCGTTTTTCTTAAAACGTTACGTTTAATGTTGGCGATTGTAACTGTAATGTCAAAAGTATAAAATACATTTGTCTCCAGGTCACAACGATGATAGCTGCAGAAAACCTACATCTCAACATTTTGTTTACAATCTAAGAGATAGCACAAAACGTTCAGTTGCTCAGTACTCGGCAAGTTGACTAAACAACTGAAGTGTAGACCAGCAATAAACTTTATTAAACTAATGCTTAAAATTTCTTCCATGCAACTTCTAAAAACTTTACCCTAGGACATTACAGCTGCAAAAACGTCTCCCCCGCTACGTGTGCATTGAAATGTCGTGCCAAACTAGACGCTCCGACAATTTTGTCTGGTCGAAATCTGCGAAGATGTTGCTCGTCTGCTCACGGCTTGAGAGCAATATGCTGCCCAATATTCTAAGTATTGACAAGCGTGGATGAAGAACAATGCCACAAGTACGTCCGAGGTGAACGTTACAATTCATACATCCAATTCAGCGCTGGTCGTGATAGTCGACTTCAGTGAAAAACACGTGCTTGCTGTCATAATGATAATGTCGTTTGGTTAATTACTCAGCTAGCCAAAGTTTTCGAGATCAAGAGGTGGAGCGAGTATTCCTCATATGCAGTGCCTAGACATAAGTATTTGCACAACTCTATTTTTAATGTATTTTTAAATATTCAGGGTCTGCTTTAGGATAATTAATACCTACAGGAAGTTTATATAACATATATATATGTAATAGAATATTCAAACAGAACAGTCAAATGTGCACTTATCACAAGAATATTTAATACAAGTAAAAGTAATGAGGGACAAAAGTATTTGACCAAAATAAATATGATGTAGAATCTTTGATATTTAATAGTATAATTTGAATAAATTAGTTTCAAAATTATTCTAGAAAGTTCACGAAACGTCTCGAAACAAATGCAATGTAAACAAATCACAGCCGGCGCAATCATTACCTCTCTAGACCTCGTTGAAGTCGTGCACACTCTCACTACAATGCCCAAGTTAAAGAAATCCCTGAAGCTACTCGTAAACGGATAATTCAACTTCGTAGTGAGGGATTAACTTATAGAGTAATAGCAGAACGTGTCAATGTTCCCTTTTCAACGGTTGGAGCAATAGTCCGCAAGCATCAA
>LQNS02000138.1:2129340-2142663 GCA_001587735.2 Parhyale hawaiensis
GGCGTCTTTTTAAGTCTGGTGTCCACAAACGGTGTCCCAAAAACCTTACTGAATTAAAGGTTATCTGCATGGAAGAATGGAAAAAATACCATCAAGTGAATGTGAAAAGTTAATTTTCAGCTAAAACAATCGTCTCCATGCTGTTATTGACAATAAAGGTCACGCCACCAAGTACTAATGTCATAATTTTTTTTGGTCAAATACTTTTGACCCTCATTAATATTGCTTGTGTTAAATTTTCTTGTTATAAGTGTACATTTGACTGTTCTGCTTAAATATTCTTTTATATATATGTTATATAATCCTCCTGTATTAATTATCCTAAAGCAGTAAGTAAATTACAAAAAAACATAAAAATAGAGTTGTGTAAATACTTAAGTCTAGGCACTGTATCCGTCATACTCAGTCCGTATCTGAAGAGCGCATCTGTATGATATTCTAGCTTTTCGTCAATTCTATTTTGTGCTCATGAAATTCAAATTAACGACAATATTAAAGACCTAATATACTCGACTGCCAAAATGACAGTGAAAAATCTCAGATGATACGTCGCCATTGATCATAATTTTGTTACTAATTTGCTTATGTAGGATGAACGGAACTGCCAACTTGAAAAAATAGAAGAGGATAGCATACTAGGCTTAATTTATGCTGAGCAGCGCAAAGCTTTCATTCGGCGATATGCTGGAATTTAATTCTTTTTCAGCCCGCATCAAGCATTGCTCCTAACATACATTAAATTAAGCTCAGTATCTTAGATACTCGACATCATAGAGGTCGAATCGAGAAGCTGCTTCGTAAACGGTAAAACCAAATTAGAAAACAGTACTACAAAGAGAACCCCTTTTCGTCGCTTTACTGCGGTACTCTGGAGACAAGCTCAGCCTTCGCTCCGTTGATCCTGTACTCAATATGAGCTTGAGTGCGAGCTCAGAGCAGCTGAAGTTTCAGCTTTGGATGTGAGAAGACGCAGAAGAGAGTATACAGATCGGGATGCATGAGAATGTTTAGAGAAACTGTATGCTGCTTCATTGACGGGGTTCCAACGTTGGCAAACTAAGAAAGTTTTCCTCTATCTGCAACCTGGTCAAGATTCTGCCTATGAGTCTTCAAAGAAGCGTGACAGGAGAACCACAACATTCAACCCGGGTAATTTTTACCTAGATGTTTCGTAAAGCGTGGGCAGCAAGTAGATAAATAAATAAATAAATAAATAAATAAATAAATAAACAGACAAACAAACAGATAAATACACATCGGTCTTTATTATAATGTAGACTAGAGTTTCGAGCAGTCAAAAATGACGGGAAATAACTTGTGATGGTACTTCATTAATCAAATATTAATTGCTGAAGTGCTGCGAACAATGCGCTACAACGGCAACTCAAATTATCAAGAGAGTTGAGTGCTCTCTTTTTCAATACAATTGAAGAGCATAATCCTTCCTGTCGCTGATATACGAAAATATTAGCTTTTATTAGTAAGCACTGAACGTGACTGAAGTTTTTCCCACCGCGTATCCTGTACACACGATTTTATATGTATATATATATATATCAGTATATCGATTTTTTTTTGCTTAAGCGTAAGCTTTTTCGGCAAAGGAAGAAATCAAGCTGGGAAAACTGATTGTTACGCTTACTGCATCCCGGAAAATCGCTTTTTCTCTGATCCGTTGAGCATCTCTTCTTTGAATGGGAGCAAAGAAATTTCGATGAACGGAGCAAGTAACAATGAAGCTTCTTAAAAGTGTTAATAGAAATTACATATATCTTCATGGTTTGGATTTCAACGTGGAGGGTGCGGTGGCAAAATAAATAATAATAATTTTATGAAAGAGTCCAAATTTAGCCAGTTTTTGCAACCTGGTCTAATTTTTGCACGTTGGGACAGACATATCTGGCTCGTAGGGCCGAGGCTAAGCGTGTATATGAGAGGGCACAACATCATCAGAGGCAGCGTTCCAGGGAGTCTCTACTGAGTATTGACCATCCACATCGTTGATGGAGTGAGCTGAAGGGTTCAGTTTTCGGTGTTGAACCTTCGTTGCCGCCCCTTGTTGGTCCCCGTGGGGTATCGTTGCTGATCCCTTGGCTAGGGTGGAACTCGTGTTGACTTACTTTGATGGGAAGCAGAGCAGAGATGTGTTGTCATTGTCTCATGGATGTCACCCTGAACCCCGTTTTACCTCTTTGGCATTCAGATCTGGAAGTATCAAGGTGCTGCTTGAGAGTCTTGATCCTTATGGAGGTTTGTTCCCTCTGTTTTTTAGTTTGAGAAACTGGTCGCTTCCAAACTTGGAGGTTTTGCTGAGGTTACGGGTTTGTTGCCTGCTGGTCAGTTTGCGTACAGAACTGGCTTGGGCTGTTGTGACGCAATGTTATCGGTGTTACACCATTTGCAGTCTGAGCGGGATTGTGGGTATGAGGCACGCCTTGTGCAGTTGGACTTCAGCGCGGCTTTTGACAGGGTCAACCACAGGGATCTATTGTATATACAAGTTGGAGTCGTTTGGTATGGGTGGTAAGGTTCTTTCCATCATTCGTGATTTTCTTTCTGAGCGAACGCAGAGTGTGTCTGTTGACGGTTTTTTGAGTGTCACAGATGCGGCGGAGTCTGGCGTCTCTCAGGGTAGCGTACTTGGCCCACTGCTCTTCGTTCTATGTACTAGTGACATGCTCTTTTCGCTGGAGAACACGATGATCAACTATGCCGATGATTCCACTTTGATAGCAGTGATACCTGCCCCCTGCCCCCAGCATGCGTAATGATGTCGTCGAGTCTCTGAATAGGGATATGTCGCGCATTAGTACATTCTGCTCGGCCTGGAGTATGAAGCTGAATACCAGTAAAACCAAGTCTATGATTGTCAGTCGGTCTAAAAACACCTTTACTGCAGCATCCACATCTGAAGATAGACGACACTTTGCTTCAGGAGTCTAGCTCCTTGGAAATTTTCGGTGTTGTCTTTGATAAGAAGCTTACCTTTGAACAGCATATTAGGCGACTGGTGTTACGTGCTTCCAGTAAGATTGGGCTCCTGCGTAAGCTGAATTCTGTGTTTGGTGACAGTAAGGTTGTTTGCAGATGCTTTTATGCTTTCTTACTACCTGTGTTAGAGTATTGCTCACCGGTCTCGGCTCCAGCTGCTGACAGTTACTGGCGTCTGCTGGATCGACTTGTTAGTTCAGCCAGCAGGCTTTGCGCCGAAAATGATTTGGTGACACTGTCCCATAAGAGAGAGGCGGCTGGACTCTGTACGTTTAATAAAGTTTACAACAATGAAAGACATTGGTTGTATTCTTCTGTTCCAGCCCTCAAGGTCTCAAGAAGGATTACACGTGCTGCGGATAACGCGCACGCTTTCACTTTAATTGATTTACCAAATAACACAAAGAGATACCATGAAATTTCAGTGCTGAATTACGATGGCAAAGATAGTTCCAAGAACATATGCTCGAAAGCCGAAATACGACAGTTTTGAAGCCCTTTTTGCTTTGAAAAGTAGTTCGGTACAATTTGATATCATTCTTCATTCATCATTCTTTGACAGAGTTTGTGATCCTGCCGTGCATAAGCTATATCGTACTTTTTTAGCTGAATTTCTTCGTAGCATGTGAAACGTAACGCTGAGTAGAGGATAAAACATGAACAATTCTTATTGCAGCCAAAGTTCGACCCTGATGGCTCAACTAACTGCTGGTACCCAGGAAACAGTAAGCACTGAGCTTTTCCGATGAATTCTTTTCATTGAAATACAGTGTATTTTCTTGGTGTTACTTGACTTTCACGTATATCAAAAGTGATATTTGGAGTTTTACTTACAGAACGGAAATTTTGCTCTCTCAAACTCATGACGGCACCAAATTCGTTATTTTAATGAAATATGAAGCCTATGTGTATGAGGCATATTTTTCCGTATCACAAGCAGGAACAATAAAAGCTTCATTACAAAATGATTCCCGCCATTTTCAACGGCTGGGTACCCTAGTATGTGTAATAAGCACACGATAGTGTTCACTATATTTTTTTTTATTAGTGATGTATCATCCAAGTTACGAAACACCCAATACACCAGGGTATCTACATCTGTGTGTCTGTTAAGCAAATGATATAATCCCACAGAAGCCCTGACACCGCTGCTGTCAGAAGGTGTGCCGCTATCCAATATACAGGCAGAGGGATCGACGTTGCAAAGCCACCATCGCAGTCCTTGCAATAATTCCTCCCATAACACAGCAGAATCTCTCCTCATTCAATAGCACTATACAAAGTATAGGTTCACAGCTAACTGCACTCTAAGCTTAAGCACAATTGGATGACAGTAGTAATAACTAAATTGACTACTAGAGCACTCTGAGAGCGCATACCTCCGCCAAGCGAGGCAACGGTAACAAAATATTCAAATTGGCTCTGAAGCCATAATTTACTTTGTATAAACTCCAAAATCTAGTTATTTGTGCCTTTGGATAGTAATAACAGCTTGCGCAATTTTCTTGAAGATCCGTTCAAACCTTTTTGAGTTATAGGGCTAACAAACTTTATGACAAACACGAGTCAAACATACAAACGAACAAACCGATCTGCACCAAAATCTAGTCATTTATGTCTTATAACATTACTAACAATCCCTAAAATTTTTATAAAGATCCATTGATTATTTTCTGAGTTATTGTGCTAACAAGCATAAAATTAAAAACTGTGACAAACGAACGAACGAACAAACGGATCATTGCCAAAATTTGGTCATTTACTCTTTGTTATCTACCTAACAACTCATGTCAATTTCATCAAAATCCATTCATAACTTTTTGAGTTATGGCATTGAGAAAAATGAGGCAGACAATCAAACAAACAAACAAACAAATGGAAGAACATATCTTCACCAAAAGTTAATCATCTGTTCCTCCTAACATACCTAACAATCCCTGTAAATTTCGTCCAAATCGGTTCATAACTTTTTGAGTTATCTTGGTGACAGACACGACGAAAACATAACCTCCTTGGCGGAGGTAATCAGTGACAAAGAATTAATGTGTTAAACGATCAAAAAGAATGATGACAAATGATAAGGAAGCTGTCGCTTATTGTTATCGGATTGTAAAACAATGTGGGTATGTATGTGTGGCAGAGATGAGGGCCTGATCCAACTGAGTCACGCCACGTCTATTGTGAAGAAATAAAAACACATCACAAGAAAAGCAAACGATTGCTAAAGAAAATATGATGCTATTTTCTACAGGTACATGGTAATCTCTACCTCTGAAATTGTTAGATAGATTAGGCTTACCTCAAGTTGAATTCCTCTACTCCAGAGCCGGACTGAGACAGAGAGTGCTGAAGACTTGAAACTGAAACAAAGATGGCAGTATTGTGAACATAATTGCGAGTCTGTGTTTCTAATGCCAGGACTCGCTATACATTCGCAGGAACAACGTGATGCCTGAATGCACAGCTCGCATATCCTTCATGCCACCGTATCTATGCTGCGGAGTTCTAAATATTTCAGCATGACGAGTGAACTGCCCATCCTCCTCGCTTCGTGTGAATGCACGCACTGAGAATAATGATGATGCACGTAGGAGTTTCATGGCGTAGTTTGGTGTGTTATCGCAGCTGACAATAAAACATATTTCAGTCAGAAAAACATATATCAGCAAAAACAAAGTGAACAAAAGCTTTGTAGTTTTGTTACACGTGCGAAGCGAGACGAGGTTATGTACTAACGTGGAGATCGCAACCGTTTTTAAAAGTTTGGTCTTTTCAGGCGCTAAATTCTACGTTTTTCCTCCATCTTGGTGTATCACCGGCTTTGTCACAAAACCGAAGCACATAAGTGCATCAATTCGCGTCAGGTGCATCATAAGACCCGAATGCATCATCATGATGCACTTTACTTTTATGATGCACTTGCGTGTTTCGGTATTGGGACAAAAATGCATGAAATTTTGATGCATCTAAGTGCATTGAAATTTCTCTCAGTGCTTGCGTGGGCTCGCCATTGTGCCACGATATGGAAATTGACGAAATCGTCACACGCGACACGCGGTGTGAACTGCCAGCGGCTTCCACGCACGTACAGAATCTGCCGCTGCACTCTGCCCGCCACTCAGTTTGTCGTCGCCGTAAGCTTGAGCAAACACATGGAATTAAGGTTTTATTAGTTCTGCTTGCCAGTGCCTCGAACTATCTGGCAACTTCTTCCAACACTTGACGCTTAACTCGTTGTAGCTGTTGTTTAGAGGAGCCCATAGGTAGCTTGTTAGGGAAGTAAAGTTGTCATCAGTGAGCTCTGCGCGAGGTAGTCGTGCGTCTCTGCTGTACTTCCATTAGCTCTGCTGTACTTCCATGCGTCTGTGCTGTACTTCCATTAGCTCTGCTGTACTTCCATTAGCTCTGCTGTACTTGCATGTGTCTCTGCTGTACTTCCATTAGCTCTGCTGTACTTGCATTCGTCTCTGCTGTAATTGCATGCGTCTCTGCTGTACTTGCATGCGTCTCTGCTGTAATTGCATGCGTCTCTGCTGTACTTGCATGCGTCTCTGCTGTACTTGCATGCGTCTCTGCTGTACTTCCATTAGCTCTGCTGTACTTGCATGCGTCTCCGCTGCACTTCCATTAGCTCTACAACGCTCGTAAGTGCGAGCACATGAACACGTAGGTGTACCGAAGCCACACATGACCGCGTAGTTATCACTCTTACGAACTTCTCTTTGGACGCTTGGCGTCCCCATGTGCGGCCATTACCATATAAGGTAGATCTGCGCTGGTCGCTAGCCAGGGGACCTTCTTACCTTTATAACTTAATGATTGCCTCTAAAGAGCTTATCCTCTTAGCGTGAAGGTCGTAAGAGAAGGCAATAAAAGTCTTGTAAGTAGCAATGTTGTCTTGTTTAACACTCTGGCTTCCATGACTTCCCCATCTGCTGCAATTATGCAAGTCATCGTGGCAGGCTTTGCTGTAAATTTAATTCGAATTAGCGAACAAACACCTTTTTTTTCGCTTAGGCCTTATGAATGTAGCAGCGTTATTGTTGTGGCAGCTCCACACACTAACCCTCAAGTCAAATATCCGTCCCTACTGACAATAAATAAATATCCGTTTACCCTAAAGTAGTTAGCAGAGAGCTTTCACACCAATGCACTTTGCGGCAACACCCGCACTGCAGTGTAACGGTGCACAGAGCATTGTATCTCTAGAGCCTGTTATGGCGCCAGTCTGATTACCTAATCACATGCACGCTCTAGGTTCTTATTCCCTTTTAGAGAGCTGGCTACAGTTTTAAAAGGTGAGCGTTTTAATAATTCAAGAAAAATGCATTAAAAACAATATTCATGCTCTACAATTTTTTGTGAAGTACGGCTTCTGAAATTCATTACACGCTGTTTCTCTATTAGACCAACGACGAAAATAGTAACAGTGTAACCTGGGAGATGGGGCCAGTTCACACTGAACCTTATGCGCGCCGCGCGTATTGAGTTAGTTTCGAAGTAAGTGAGGAGGGTGTTGCTCATAATTTTCTTTTTTGCGATCTTAGCATCTTCGCCTTGACTTCGGAATCTTTAGACGTTGGTAAAACAGCAGAAGTCCTAACATTTTAGCACCTATGATATACAACCTATAGCTATATTAAATTATAACGAATATTGCACGAAAACTATCATTGAAACCAATCTCAGTCACTGCGCATAAAATGCTCCGATTGTTATGAGTTTTCCAGCCGCACGTGTTAATCCTGAGAACTAGAGGCAGTTTGTGTCTCCAAACTCACAAGGACGTCCCGCACGGTCCTGGTAAGACCAGTGCTCGCCCAGCTGGGACGACGTATAGGCTCATATCAGTGACCTTCTGCAGCTCAGTAAGCGGCGAATATCATAAGTTTAAAAACTGCACGCCCGTGCCGCCACGGACAGGTAGTACAACCCAAATGAAGCATCTTGCAACACCGGGAAGCCCGAAACGCGGCAAAAGAAAATCCAACAAAAGCCAAGAACAGCTGACATAAACGCCTGCAGGCCAGCACGACTAAAAGCCACTGCCGGCAATGAATTTCAAACCCCAACAGACCAGGACACCAAGCACCGACTAAACTGACGAGTTTTGTATCTAACACTCTCCAAAGTGAAAGTGTGCGCGTCAACCGCAGCGCGTGTAATCCTCCTTGAGACCTTGAGGACCGGGACAGAAGAATGTGTTGTAAGCCCTATAAAGCATGCAGAGTCCGGCTACCTCTCTTTTATGAGGCAGATTCGCCAGATCATTTTCGTCTCACAGCCTACTGGCTGAACTAACAAGTCGGTCCAGCAGACGCAATGTCAGCAGCTGAAGCCCAGACCGGTGAGCAATACTCCAACACGGGTAGCAAGTAAGCATAAAAGCATCTGAGAACAACCTCACTCACCCTAGCCGTATTAGACGCCGGAAGATCACTCTAAGCTTAGGGGCCAGAACGTCAACATGCTGCTGATAAAACAGAGGAAACATACCCACCGGCTCCACACCTCCATAAGGATGAAGACCCTCAAGCAGCACCCTGATAGTACCAGATCTGAACGCTAAAGAGGTTAACCGAGGTACAGGGTGACATCCATGAGGCAATGACGACGCATCTCTACTCTGCTTTCCGTCACAGTGAGACGACAAGAGTTCCGGCCTACCCAAGGGTCAGCAATGATACCACTACCGGAACCAACAAAAGGCGGCAAGGCACCGAAAACTGAACCCTTTGCTCACTAAACAATGTGGATGGTCAGTACTCATTGGAGACTCTCTGGAACTCTGCCTCTGACGATGATAGCTATGAGCATCTCCTAGATGACCGCGCCTCGCTAATGCGTTTCCATAACTGTGAACATTGGAGATGAGAATCATAATAAACCAGAGCGTTGATACGCAAATTTAATTCATTACTCATTGGTTTGTCGTATTAATTAAATGCTGCGGGTGCTTGGTCTTATTGGCTGTAATCACATTCAAACAGGTCAAATATAACTTCATTGACAATGGATCTTCTATATACTTGTGCTCTCTCGATACTAAGGCTGCATTTGACCGAGTTCACCATTACTATCTATTGAAGTGTAATCTTGATAAGCAAATGCCTAAATACTTCCTTATATTGTTAAAACACTAAGGTATTGGTTTCAGACTCGGAAATTCTTTGTGATATGAAGAGAGGCAATGTCATTGGTGTATGGCATGACTAACGGTACACGACCGAGAGGCTTACTCTCCCCATTTTTTTACTATCTGCATTGATACTATCCACACCCATCTGAACGCAGCTGGAGTGGGTTGTCATATTAATGGTAATTCCCTAAATGCACTCAGTTATGCTGATGACGTGGTCCTTGCTTTTCTCCATTCCAGTGGGTTGCAAAAACTGCACTCAATTTGCGAGATTCAAGCTAGCTACCTGTGAATCAAAATTAATGCCTAAATATTCAATATAGGTATAAAATATATATAAGACGATACAAGTACGTTTCAGTGTTTATTATACATTGCTTTGAGTTGTTATAGGGAGCAGTCTACCAAAGACATTTCAGGTTTATGGATCACTAGTGAGGTAGCTCCAATTTTGGCCATAATGAAGCAAATTTTCTACCAAAGTCTCCAATGTTGAAGGTAATGGTGATGCGGGATGTTGGTTCCTCTGAAACTCAGCCCAAAAACCCTCGAAGCTGGAGATTGTGGGGAACAAGTCATGAGTTTAAATGTTTTATCTCTCGTATTCTGAAACACGAATCAGGGCAATTTTTGTCCTCATGATTACGAGCAATATCGTTCTGAAACTCTCCGTTGCTGTCAAGAGATCGTGGTCACTAAGAACTTGCAAATAATCCTGTGATTTCATTTTGTAACTGCAGAGAGTCACAAATCCAAGTCCATCCCAGCAAAAAAAAAGAGAGAAAAAAAATCCTTAAGTATGGTCCCCACTTCCAGAGACCTGAACGGTGGGGATAGAGAATGATAGGGCAATGAGCTCATGGGGCTGCCGCCATACCCCTACTGCTTCTACCGCTCTGATTGAAAGTACAACTTACTGTAACTCATCCGGCGATATGACGTGCTTCCCGTCATTGACTGTCCAATTCCAATATTCTTTTGTGAGCAGCTTGAGTGTTCTGCGGTTTGGGACCGACACTAATGGATTTTTAGTGGCTCTGCAGCCGCGCCTGTTCATATTTTATGCTCAAGAAGAACATTCTCGTAGGAATCGAGTCTTAAACTGGGGATGAAACTCGTTGGCTATCTGTTGAGTCAACGAGCGCTTATTTTTCTTCACAAATCTTTGTAAAGAAGGCCGATTCCTTACAGTAAAAATTACTTCTTCCACACTTGCCCCGAAATAAGGTGGCTTCACCATCTTATAACCTATGAGCTAACGTACCTACTATACTTTGAATCGCTCTAATTTCTGGACCAGTTATGCAAAGATATCCTGAGTAGATTTGCTATTTTGATGAAAGCTGATAGTGCGTCCCTTATTGACAGATGAAAAGTCTACATCATGGGTGTATATATCAATATTTAAGTCTAAGAACAAAATTTAGGGCAGAATTCATTAAAAGCAGTTGTCACTGCATGAACACTTCTGAATATTGCCATTTATATAAAATATATAGTTTTAATGATTTATGTTCGAGCAATTAGAGCGTGAATACTATCTAATCGTTATTTTTTTACCAGTCTATTTAGTATTTGACGTTTCAACGATTGATGAAAACAGATAGCAATAATTAAGCCAGGCTGCTATTCGGTCACTCTCTGTCTAACACTGTCAACGGGACTCCTGCATGCATGTAGAAGCTGGAAATGCAAGAACTGCATTCATTGTTATTAACGATCAGTACCGTAATCAAAATTAAGCCTTCTTCTGCAATATATATGATCTAATTAATGCCTAGTGTATTCCATCAGAAGAGAACAGGATCGCCAAAATATGCAACGTGGTAAAAAATGCATTCAGATAACAAAGGGATAAGGATATCACTTCACCTTCTGCAAGCTGGTCATCGATCTCTATGGAAAAGAAACTCGATTACGAAATCTGCATACTGGCCTATTTTTCGCCTATTTCCTAAGAGTGGAGACGAAATTAAAAAATAAATAAATACACGAAGCGTTTTATTAAATAAGGATTGCAAGATTTAACACCTAAGGAAGTTAGAAATTAGGTCATGGAAAATTACTCTTTTTAGGCAAGATGGTGAATTGCTTTTTTAGCAAACCTTTTCTGGAATGTAGCCCTCCCATACGAGAGTCAGGTGAATTTGCATATTTAGCAAAATTTCATCCGTTGATGATATACTTTCCGTGAGAGTGAAATTTTTTTGCTAAAGTGATATCTGTGTTTACCAGTGACACAAGCTGCAGTTCAGTGTTTGATTACTGCTGGACTGACTGTTAAAACTAAAAAGAATTGCCTTGCTGAATGTCACCAACCTGATGAAACGATCGTGCTGCCCAGTAATTGAAATCGGGTGAGTTCATCTCTTTCTTAATTACTAGAATGCCAGCGCTGTCATAAATGACAGCGCTGCATTTGTGATGACCCGTCGTCATTGTTGATATTTCCCTAATTTACATCTTTTTTCGAAAATAGGCTACAAAGGCCACCAAAAATTGTCATAACAGTTGAGTGCTCGGTGTCAAATCATATAGCTGCAGCAGCATAGTGTCTAGCGATCGGGACTTCTAAAATTCCCTGAGTTGTCCTTGATTTTTCTTAAATCTCCCTGAGTGTCAGATTATCCATTTTCCTCTCGAATAATGTGGTTACCAATGGGTTATGGGCTGAATGGGACTGAAAAAAATATAATAAATCACCCTCTTATTATTAGGATTTGCTGCAAAATAGATCTAGACAGTCGTCCGCCTTTCCCCGGCTCTGCAGAACAAAAATTAATAATCCTCATATGGCTCAGGCTTTGGGGAACGAAGCATTCATAATGATAACCCCATAAAATGAACACCATCCACTGCCCTGCAGAAATTCCCCGAGTATTTTGATGCCTGGTCCGTTCTTTCCTGAGTTTTCCCTATTTTTTTCTGAGTGATTTTTTCCCCTGAGTTTTCCCTGTTCTCCCTGTTTTCCAGACTGTTAGACACCCTGAATTAGTAGCACAATCGTCCCAAACCTTAGAAGAGGTGCAAAAATTCTTTTACATTAGCAAGCAGCAAGTATGACTGAATTAAAATACTTAGTTCCCGTAGCGTATCCACGATACACACCAATGAGCCTCAGTACAACTGCTTTTTCTCCCAAAAATTCGACTTTAAGAGAAATTTCTTCGTCAATAGATGATACAAAGGAGAAAGAAATGTGTCGGCTGCCCTGTGAAAAATCATAGCTTCGTCTCTGCTCTATGGATCAGCTACGGTACTGAAATTTTACTCCGTGAACTGAGAGGAAACATACAGTACGGTATGTTTCGATATATCTGGAGAAAGTGCTAAACATCAGATGCCATAACTGCACTAAGAGAGCTGAAAATATCTCCATAGTTTCACTGTCAAGAGTTATTTCAAGCAAGAAATGCATCCAGATACAAAGGGATAAGGATTCCACTTCTGCAACCTGGTCATCGATCTCCGAGAAAAAGCTACTTAATTAGAAAATTTACAACCTGGCCTATTTTTCGCCTAACTATTTCGTTAAGAGCGTGACACGAAACCTATCTACTATATAATAATTCACGTCGTGTTTTTATTTATTTATATATTAATATCTTTCCTGTCACGCTCCATGGGAATAAGATAGGAGAAAATTCAGATTTCAAACGGAAAAAAAAGTTTGATACCTTGGAATAGTTGAGTGTACAGTAATCAAGTGAAGTGTACAGTCATCAAGTTGAGTGTACAGTCATCAAGTTGAGTGTACAGTCATCAAGATGAGTGTACAGTCATCAAGTTGAGTGTACAGTCATCAAGTTGAGTATACAGTCATCAAGTTGAGTGTACAGTCATCAAGTTGAGTGTACAGTCATCAAGTTGAGTATACAGTCATCAAGTTGAGTATACAGTCATCAAGATGAGTATACAGTCATCAAGTTGAGTGTACAGTCATCAAGTTGAGTGTACAGTCATCAAGTTGAGTGTACAGTCATCAAATTGAGTGTACAGTCATCAAGTTGATCAAGCGGAGAAAATTCAGATTTCAAAAAGCGAAAAAAAGTTGGCTACCTTGGAATCTTTTACTCCAGTATTAGATAGGGGAAAAATAGAACTAATAAGATAGGAGAAAATTCAGATTTCAAAAGGCGAAAAAAAAGTTGGGTACCTTGGAATCTTTTTCTTCAGTATTAGATAGGGGAAAA
>LQNS02000138.1:2161467-2175721 GCA_001587735.2 Parhyale hawaiensis
AAAGCAAGGACCACGTCATCAGCATAACTGAGTGCATTTAGGGAATTACCATTAATATGACAACCCACTCCAGCTGCGTTCAGATGGGTGTGGATAGTATCAATGCAGATAGTAAAAAAAATGGGGAGAGTAAGCCTCTCGGTCGTATACCGTTAATAATGCCGCACACCAATGACATTGCCTCTCTTCATATCACAAAGAATTTCCGAGTCTGAAACCAATACCTTAGTGTCTTCACAATATAAGGAAGCATTTAGGCATTTGCTTATCAAGATTACACTTCAATAGATAGTAATGGTGAACTCGGTCAAATGCAGCCTTAGCATCGAGAGAGCACAGGTATATAGAAGATCCATTGTCAATGAAGTTATTTATGACCTGTTTGAGTGTGATTACAGCCAGTAAGACCAAGCACCCGCAGCATTTAATTAATACCACAAACCAATGGGTGATGAATTAAGTATGCGTATCAACGCTCTGATCTATTATGATTCTCTCATCTCCGATGTTCACAGTTGTGGAAACGCATTAGCGAGGCGCGGTCATCTAGGAGATGCTCATAGCTATCATCGTCAGAGGCAGAGTTCCAGAGAGTCTCTAATGAGTACTGACCATCCGCATTGTTGGTTTAGTGAGCAAAGGGTTCAGTTTTCGGTGCCTTGCCGCCCCATGTTGGTTCCGGTAGTGGTATCATTGCTGACCCTTGGGTAGGCCGGAACTCTTGTCGTCTCACTGTGACAGAAAGCAGAGCAGAGATGCGTTGTCATTGCCTCATGGATGTCACCCTGTACCTCGGTTAACCTCTTTAGCGTTCAGATCTGGTACTATCAGGGTGCTGCTTGAGGGCCTGGATCCTTTTGGAGGTGTGGACCCGGTGGGTATGTTTCCTCTGTTTTATAAGCAGCATGTTGACGTTCTCGCCCCTAAGCTTAGAGTGATCTTCCGGCGTCTAATACGACTAGGGAATTTTCCCCGGTGTCGGCGTACTGGGAATATTACTCGCATTCCCAAGGGTCCAGTGTCGCCCCATATGTCGCCAACTACCGACCTATTACGCTGACGCCCAGTTTGTCGAAGGTGTTCGAGAAATTGGTTGCTTCTAAGCTTTGACATTTTGCTGAGCCTACGGGTTTGCTGCCTGCTGATCACTTGCGTACAGAACTGGTTTGGGTTCTTATGACGCACTGTTGTCGGTGTCCTACCATTTGCAGCCTGCGCTGGATTGTGGATCTGAGGCACGCCTTGTGCAGTTGGACTTTAGCTCGGCGTGTGGCAGGGTCAACCATAGGGGGTCTATTGTACAAGTTGGAGTCGTTTGGTGTGGATGGCAGGGTTCTGTCCTGTTTTCGTGATTTTGTCTGAGGGAACGCAGAGTGTGTCTGTTGACGGTTATTTGAGTGCCTCAGTCGCGGTGAAGTCTGGCGTCCCTCAGGGTAGCGTTCTTGGCCCGCTGTGGTTCGTTCTGTGTACAAGTGATATGCTCCCTTCGCTAGAGAGCACGATGATCAACTGTACTGACAATTCCACTTTGATAGCAGTGATACCTGCCTCCAGCATGCGTAATGATGTCGCCCAGTCTCTGATTAGGGGTCTGTCGTGCATTAGTGGAAGGTGCTTGGCCTTGAGTATGAAACTGAATTCCAGTAAGACCAAGTCTATAATTGCCAGTCGGTGTTGGACACCTTTACTACAGCATCCACATCTGTAGATAAATTACACTTTACTTCAGGAGTCTAGCTCCTTGGAGATACTCGGTGTTGTCTTTGATGAGAAGCTTACTTGTGAGCCGCATATTAGGCGATTGGTGTCACGTGCTTCCAGTAAGATTGGGCTCCTGCGTAAGGTGAATTTTGTGTTTGGAGACAGTGAGGTTCTTCTCAGATGCTTTTATGCTTTCTTGCTACCCGTGTTGGAGTATTGCTCACCGGACTGGGCTTCAGCTGCTGACATAGCATCTGCTGGACCGACTTGTTAGTTCAGCCAGTAGGCTGTGCGCCGAAAATGATCTGGTGAATCTGCCTCATAAAAGAGAGGTAGCCGGCCTCTGCATGCTTTATAGGGTTTACAACACATTCTTCTGTCCCGGTCCTCAAGGTCTCAAGGAGGATTACACGCGCCGCGGTTGACGCGCACACTTTCACTTTGGAGAGAGTTAGATGCAAAACTCGTCAGTTTAGTCGGTGCTTGGTGTCCTGGTCTGTTGGGGTTTGAAATTCATTACCGGCAGTGGCTTCTAGTCGTGTTGTCCTGCAGGCTTTTATGTCAGCTGTTCTTTGCTTTTTGTTGGATTTTCTTTTGCCGCGTTTCGGGCTTCCCGGTGTTGCAATGTGCTTCATTTGGGTTGTAATACCTGTCCGTGGTGGCACGGGCGTGTAGTTTTTAAACTTATGATATTCGCCGCTTACTGAGCTGCAGACGGTCACTGATATGAGCCTATACGTCGTCCCAACTGGGCGAGCACTGGTCTTGCCGGGACCGTGCGGGACGTTCTTGTGAGTTTGGAGACACAAACTGCCTCTAGTTCTCAGGATTAACACGTGCGGCTGGAAAACTCATAACAATCGGAGCATTTTATGCGCAGTGACGGAAATTGGTTTCAATGATAGTTTTCGTGCACTATTCGTTATAATTTTAATATAACTATAGGTTGAATATCATTGGTGCTACAATGTTAAAACTTCTGCTGTTTTACCAACGTCTAAAGATGCCAAAGTCAAGGCGAAGATGCTAAGATCGCAAAAAAGAAAATTATGAGTACCACCCTCCTCGCTTACTTCGAAACTAACTCAATAGGCGCGGCATAAGGTTCAGTGTGAACTGGTCCCATCTACCAGGTTACACTGTTACTATTTTCGTCGTTGGTCTAATAGAGAAACAGCGTGTTATGAATTTCAGAAGCCGTACTTCACAAAAAACTGTAGAGCATGAATATTGTTTTTAATGCATTTTTCTTGAATTATTAAAACGCTCACCTTTTATAACTGTAGCCAGCTCTCTAAAAGGGAATAAGAACCTAGAGCGTGCATGTGATTAGGTAATCAGACTGCGCCATAACGGGCTGTAGAGATACAATGCTCTGTGCACCGTTACACTGCAGTGCGGGTGTTGCCGCAAAGTGCATTGGTGTGAAAGCTCTCTGCTAACTACTTGAGGGTAAACGGATATTTATTACCTCCGCCAAGGAGGTTATGTTTTCGTCGTGTTTGTCTGTCTGTCTATTTGTCTGTCTGTCAGATAACTCAAATAGTGATGACCCGATTTGGATGAAATTTATAGGGATTGTTAGGTATGTTAGGAGGAACAGATGATTAACTTTTGGTGAAGATATGTCCATCCGTTTGTTTGTTTGTTTGTTTGTCTGCGTCATTTTTCTCGATGCCATAACTCAAAAAGTTATGGATTGATTTTGATGAAATTAGCATGAACTGTTAGGTTTATAACAAAGAGTAGATGATCAAATTTTGGTAATGGTCTGCTTGTTTGTTCGTTCGTTCGTTTGTCATTGATTTTAATTTTATGCTTGTTAGCACAATAACTAAAAAAATAATGAATGGATCTTTATGAAATTTATAAGAGTTGTTAGTATGGTAAAAGACATAAATGATGAAATTTTCGTGCAGATCGGTTTATTCGTTTGTATCTATAGGTTTGACTCATATTTGTCATAACGTTTGTTAACAGTATAACTCAAAAAGTTATGAACGGATCTTCAAAAAAGTTGAACAAGCTGTTGTTAATATAAAAAGGCACAAATGATTAGATTTTGGAGTTTATGCAAAAAAAATTATGGTTTCAGAGTCAATTTGAATTTTTGCTACCGTTAGCTCACTTGGCGGAGGTATGCGCTCTCAGAGCGCTCTAGTTTATTTATTTATTTATTTATTGTCACTGTGGACGGATATTTGACTTGGGGGTTAGTGTGTGGAGCTGCCACAACAATAACGCTGCTACATTCATAAGGCCTATGCGAAAAAAAGGTGTTTGTTCGCTAATTCGAATTAAATTTACAGCAAAGCCTGCCACGATGACTTGCATAATTGCAGCAGATGGGGAAGTCATGGAAGCCAGAGTGTTAAACAAGACAACATTGCTACTTACAAGACTTTNAAAAAAGGTGTTTGTTCGCTAATTCGAATTAAATTTACAGCAAAGCCTGCCACGATGACTTGCATAATTGCAGCAGATGGGGAAGTCATGGAAGCCAGAGTGTTAAACAAGACAACATTGCTACTTACAAGACTTTTATTGCCTTCTCTTACGACCTTCACGCTAAGAGGATAAGCTCTTTAGAGGCAATCATTAAGTTATAAAGGTAAGAAGGTCCCCTGGCTGGCGACCAGCGCAGATCTGCCTTATTTGGTAATGGCCGCACATGGGGACGCCAAGCGTCCAAAGAGAAGTTCGTAAGAGTGATAACTACGCGGTCATGTGTGGCTTCGGTACACCTACGTGTTCATGTGCTCATACTTACGAGCGTCGCAGAGCTAACAGAAGCACAGCAGAAGCGCATGCAGGTACAGCAGAGACGCATGCAAGTACAGCAGAGCTAATGGAAGCACAGCACAGACGAACGACTACCTCGCGCACAGCTCACTGAGGACAACATTACTTCCCTAACAAGCTACTATGGGCCCCTCTAAACAACAGCTACAACGAGTTAAGCGTCAGGTGTTGGAGGAAGTTGCCAGATAGTTCGAGGCACTCGCAAACAGAACTAATAAAACCTTAATTCCATTTGTATGTTCAAGCTTACGCCGACGACAAACTGAGCGGCGGGCAGAGTGCGGCGGCAGATTCTGTATACGTGCGTACGAGCCGCTGGCACCTCACACCGCGTGTCGCGTGTGACGATTTCGTCAATTTCCATATCGTGGCATAATGGCGAGCCCACGCATGGCACTGAGAGAAATTTCAATGCACTTAGATGCATCAAAATTTCATGCATTTTCGTCCCAATACCGAAAAACGCAAGTGCATCATGAAAGTAAAGTGCATCATGATGATGCATTAGGGTCTTATGATGCACCCGACACGAATTGATGCACTTATGTGCTTCGGTTTTGCGACAAAGCCGATGATGCACCGAGATGGAGCAAAAACGTAGAACTTAGCGCCTGAAAAGACGAAACTTTAAAGAACAGCAGCGATCTCCGCGTTAGTACATAACCTCGTCTCGCTTCGCACGTGTAACAAAGCTACAAAGCTTTTGTTCACTTTGTTTTTGTTGATATATGTTTTTCTGACTGAAATTTGTTTTATTGTCAGCTGCGATAACACACCAAACTACGCCATGAAACTCCTACGTGCATCATAATTATTCTCAGTGCGTGCATTCACACGAAGCAAGGAGGATGGGCAGTTCACTCTTCGTGCTGAAATATTTAGAACTGCGCAGCATAGATACGGTGGCATGGACGATATGCGAGCTGAGCATTCAGGCATCACGTTGTTCCTGCGAATGTATAGCGAGTCCTGGCATTAGAAACACAGACTCGCAATTATGTTCACAATACTGCCATCTTTGGTTCAGTTTTAAGTCTTCAGCCCTCTCTGTCTCAGTCCGGCTCTGGATGAGAGGAATTCAACTTGAGGTAAGCCTCATCTATCTAACAATTTCAGAGGTAGAGATTACCATGAACCTATAGAAAATAGCATCATATTTTCAGTAGCAATCGTTTGCTTTTTTTGTGATGTGTTTTTATTTCTTCACCATAGACGTGGCGTGACTCAGTTGGATCAGGCTCTCATCTCTGCCACACATACATACCCACATTGTTTTACAATCCTATAACTATAAGCAACAGCTTCTTCATCATTTGTCATCATTCTTTTTGATTGTTTAACTCTTTAATTCTTTGTCATTGATTACCTCCGCCAAGGAGGTTATGTTTTCGTCGTGTTTGTTTGTCTGTCACCTAGATAACTCAAAAAGTTATGAACCGATTTAGACGAAATTTACAGGGATTGTTAAGTATATTAGGAGGAACGGATGATTAACTTTTGGCGAAGATATGTTCTTCCATTTGTTTGTTTGTTTGTTTGTTGGTTTGTCTGCCTCATTTTTTTAATGCCATAACTCAAAAAGAGTATGGATGGATTTTAATGAAATTGACATGAGTTGTTAGGTACATAACAAAGAGTAAATGACCAAATTTTGGTAATGATCCGTTTGTTCGTTCGTTCGTTTGTCACAGTTTTTAATTTTATGCTTGTTAGCACAATAACTCAGAAAATAATGAATGGATCTTTATAAAATTCTAGGGATTGTTAGTGATGTTAAAAGACATGAATGATTGGATTTTGGTACAGATCGGTTCGTTCGTTTGTATGTCTGACTCATGTTTGTCAGAACGTTTGTCAGCACTATAACTCAAAAAGTTATGAACGGATCTTCAAGAAAATTGCGCAAGCTGTTATTACTATCCAAAGGCACAAATAATTAGATTTTGGAGTTTATACAAAGTAAATTATGGTTTCAGAGCCAATTTGAATTTTTTGCTACGTTGCCTCGCTAGGCGGAGGTATGCGCTTTTAGAGTGCTCTAGTAGTCTAGTTAGTTATAACTACTATCATCCAATTGTTCTTAAACTTAGAGTGCAGTTAGCTGTGAACCTACACTTTGTATAGTGCTATTGAAGGAGGAGAGATTCTGCTGTGTTCTGGGGAGGAATTATTGCAAGGACTGCCGTTGTGGCTTGGCACCTGTATATTGGCTAGCGCGGCACACCTTCTGACAGCAGCGGCGTCAGGGCTTCTGTGGGATTACAGACACACAGATCTGCTTAACAGACACACAGATGTAGATACCCTGGTGTATTGGGTGTTTCGTAACTTGGATGATACATCAATAATAAAAAAAAATATAGTGAACACTATCGTGTGCTTATTACACATACTAGGGTACCCAGCCGTTGAAAATGGCAAGAATCATTTCGTAATGAAGCTTTCATTGTTCCTGCTTGTGATACGGATATTGTTGTTAAAAATTATGCCTCATACACATAGGCTTCATATTTCATAAAACTAACGAATTTGGTGCCGTCATGAGTTTGAATGAGCAAAACTTTCGTTCCGTAAGTAAAGCTCCAAATATCACTTTTGATATACGTGAAAGTAAGTAGCACCAAGGAAATACATTGTAGGTCAATGAAAAGAATTCATCGGAAATGCTCAGTGCTTATTGTTTCCTGGTACCAGCAGTTAGTTGAGCCATCAGGGTCGAACTTTGGCTGCAATAAGAATTGGTCATGTTTTGTCCTCTACTCAGCGTTACGTTTCACATGCTACGAAGAAATTTAGCTAAAAAAGTACGATATAGCTTATGCACGGCAGGATCACAAACTCTGTCAAAGAATGATGAATGAAGAATCATATCAACTTGTACCGAACTACTTTTCAAAGCAAAAAGGGCTTCAAAACTGCTGTATTTTGGCTTTCGAACATATGTTTTCAGAACTATCTTTGCCATCGTAATTCAGCACTGAAATTTCATGGTATCTCTTCGTGTTATTTGGTAAATTAATTTTCTCCTCTCTAAATATTTAGGAACGTCACAGAGAGAACGACCAACTAATCAAGCGGGCAAGCAAGCAGCCAACCAACAACTCTGCATTATTATATAGTCGATTTATATAATTGCATCTTTTGTGTGACGCTTTACAAAATAGCTACGCGGAAAATACTCGACGGTGGGGATATTGACGATCCTGTTCCAATCTGATGGACTTCAGATATTATTATTATCATTAATAATAAAATTCACGCCCTGGCCGCCACGGACAGGTAGTGCAACCCGAATGAAACATTTGCAACACCGTGAAGCCCGAAACGCAAGCTGCTGAAGAAAACCCGACAAAAAGCCATTAACAGCTGACTTAAGCGCCTACAGGCAAACACGACCGAAGCCGGTGCCGGCAATGAATTCCAAATCCCAACAGACCAGAGCACAAAGCACCAACTGAACTGACGAGTTCTGCATCTAACACTCACTAAAGTGAATCGTGCGCGTTATCCGCAGCACGTGTAATCCTTCTTGAGACCTTGAGGGATGGGACAGAAGAGTACAACCAATGTCTTTCATTGTTGTAATCCTTATAAAACATACAGAGTCCGGCCGCCTCTCTCCTATGGGACAGTGTCACCAAATCATTTTCGGCCCGAAGCCTGCTGGCTGAACTAACAAGTCGGTCCACCCGACGCCAGTAACTGTCAGCAGCTGAAGCCGAGACCGTTGAGCAATACTCCAACACAGGCAGTAAGAAAGCATAAAAGCATCTGCAAACAACCTTACTGTCACCAAACACAGAATTCACCTTATGCAGGAGCCCAATCTCACTGGAAGCACGTGACACCAGTCGCCAAATAGGCTGTTCAAAGGTAAGCTTCTTATCAAAGAAAACACCGAGAATTTCCAAGGAGCTAGACTCCTGAATTAAAGTGTCGTCTATCTTCAGATGTCGATGCTGCAGTAAAGGTGTTTTTAGACCGACTAACAATCATAGACTCGGTCTTAATGGTATTCAGCTTCATACTCCAGGCCGAGCAGCATGCACTAATGTGCGACATATCCCTATTCAGAGACTCGGCGACATCATTACGCATGCTGGGGGCAGGTATCACTGCTATCAAAGTGGAATCGTCGGCATAATTGATCATCGTGTTCTCCAGCGAAGAGAGCATGTCACTAGTACATATACGAAGAGCAGTGGGCCAAGTACGCTACCCTGAGGGACGCCAGATTCCATCGCAACTGAGACACTCACAAAACCGTCAACAAACACACTCTGCGTTCGCTCAGAAAGAAAATCACAAATGATGGAAAGAACTTTACTACCCACATCAAAAGACTCCAACTTGTAGGTACAATAGATCCCTGTGGTTGACCCTGTCAAACGCCGCGCTGAAGTCCAACTGCACAAGGCGTGCCTCAGACCCACAATCCAGCGCAGACTGCAAATGGTGTAACCCCGATAACCGTGCGTCACAACAACCCAAACTAGTTCTGCACGTAAACTAACCAGCAGACAAGGCAACAAATTCGTAGCCTTAGCAAAACGTCCAAGCTTGGAAGCGACCAATTCCTCAAACACCTTCGACAAAATGGGCGTCAGTGTAATAGGTCGGTAGTTGACAACATGGGGCCACACTAGATCCTTGGGAATGGGAGCAATATTCCCAGTACGCCAACAACGAGGAAAATTCCCTAACCGCATCAGACGCCGGAAGATCACTCCAAGCTTAGGGGCGATAACAAGCTGCTTAAAAAACAGAGGGAACATACCCACCGGGTCCATACCTCCATAAGGATCAAGACTCTCAAGCAGAACCTTGAGAGTACCAGATCTGAACGCCAAAGAGGTAAAATGGGGTTCAGGGTGACATCCATGAGACAATGACAACACATCTCTGCTCTGCTTCCCATCAAAGTGAGTCAACAAGAGTTCCGCCCTAGCCAAGAGATCAGCAATGATACCCCCACGGGGACCACCAAGGGCGACAACGAAGGTTCAACACCGAAAACTGAACCCTTCAGCTCACTCCACCAACGATGTGGATGGTCAATACTTAGTAGAGACTCCCTGGAACGCTGCCTCTGATAATGTTGTGCCCTCTCATACATACGCTTAGCCTCGGCCCTACGAGCCAGATATGTCTGTCACAACGTGCAAAAATTAGACCAGCTTGCAAAAACTGGCTAAATTTGGACTCATTCATCAAGTTATTATTTTTTTTTTTGGGGGGGGGGCGCCGCCCCTCCACGTTGAAATCCAAACCATGAAGACATATGTAATTTCTATTAATACTTTTAAGAAGCTTCATTGCTACTTGCTCCGTTCATAGAAATTTCTTTGCTCCCATTCTAAGAATAGATGCTCAGCGGATCAGAGAAAAAGCGATTTTCCGGGGTGCAGTAAGCGTAACAATCAGTTTTCCCAGCTTGATTTCTTCCTTTGCCGAACTAGCTTACGCTTAAGCAAAAAAAATCGATATACTGATATATATATAAAATCGTGTGTACAGGTTACGCGGTGGGAAAAGCTTCAGGCGCGTTCAGTGCTTACTAGTAAACGCTAATATTTTCGTATGTCAGCGACAGGAAGGATTATGCTTTTCAATTGTATTGAAAGAGAGAGTACTCAACTCTCTTGATAATTTGAGTTGCCGTTGTAGCGCAGTCTTCGCAGCAGTTCAGCAATTAATATTTGATTAATGAAGAAGTAACATCACAAGTTATTTCCCGTCATTTTTGACAGCTCGCAAGCTCTAGTCTACATTATAATAAAGACCGATGTGTATTTATCTGTTTGTTTGTTTATTTATTTATTTATTTATTGATCTATACACTTCCTGTCACGCTTTACGAAATATCTAAAAGAAAATTACCCGGGTTGAATATTGTGGTTCTAATGTCACGCTTCTTTGAAGACTCATAGGCAGAATCTTAACCAGGTTGCAGATTGTGGAAAACTTTCTTAGTTTGCCAACGTTAAAACCCCGTCAATGAAGCAGTATACAGTTTCTCTAAACATTCTCATGCATCCCGATCTGTATACTCTCTTCTGCGTCTTCTCACATCCAAACTTGAAACTTCAGCTGCTCTGAGCTCGCACTCAAGCTCATATCGAGTACAGGATCAACGGAGCGAAGGCTGAGCTTGTCTCCAGCGTACCGCAGCAAGGCGACGAAGAGGGGTTTTCTTTGTAGTATTATTTTCTAATTTGTTTTTACCGTTTACGAAGCAGCTTCTCTATTCGACCTTCATGATGTCGAGTATCTAAGTTACTGAGCTTAATTTAATGTATATTAGGAGCGATACTTGACGCGGGCTAAAAAAGAATTAAATTCCAGCAT
Organism: Parhyale hawaiensis; assembly: GCA_001587735.2. Classification (NCBI taxonomy): domain Eukaryota; kingdom Metazoa; phylum Arthropoda; class Malacostraca; order Amphipoda; family Hyalidae; genus Parhyale; species Parhyale hawaiensis. The sequence goes on from LQNS02000138.1 coordinate 2,172,319, forward strand.
ATCGCCGAATGAAAGCTTTGCGCTGCTCAGCATAATTTAAGCCTAGCAGTTCCGTTCATCCTACATAATCAAATATGTGACAAAATTATGATCAATGGCGTCGTATCATCTGAGATTTTTCGCCGTCATTTTGGTAGTCGAGTACATAAGGTCTTTAATATTGTCGTTAATTTGAATTTCATGAGCACCAAACCGAATTGACAAAAAGCTAGAATATCATACAGATGCGCTCTTCAGATACGGACTAAGTATGACGGATATATGTATGACGAATGCTCGCTCCACCTCTTTATCTCGAAAACTCTTGCTAGCTGAGTAATTAACCAAACAACATTATCATTATGACAGCAAGTACGTCTTTTTCACTGAAGTCGACTATCATAACCAGCGCTGAATAGGATGTATGAATTGTAACATTCACCTCGGACGTACTTGTCGCATTGTTCTTCATCCATGCCCGTCAGTACTTAGAAGATTTGGCAGCCATCACTCTCAAGCCGTGGGCAGACGAGCAATATCTTCGCCGAATTCGACCAGACAAAATTGTCGGATCGTCTAGTTTGGCACGACATTTCAATGCACAAGTAGCGGGGGAGACGTTTTTGTAGCTGTAATGTCCTAGGGTAAAGTTTTTAGAAGTTGCATGGAAAAGAAATTTTAAGCATTAGTTTAATAAAGTTTATTGCTGGTCTACACTTCAAATGTTTAGTCAACTTGCCTAGAACTCAGCAACTGAACGTTAGTGCTGCCTCTTAGATTGCATGTTGAGATTGCATGTTGAGATGTAAGTTTTCTGCGGCTATCATCGTTGTGACCTGGAGACAAATGTATTTTATACTTGTGAACTTGCAGTTACAATCGCCACCATTTAACGTAACGTTTTAAGAAAAACGGAGACATAGCTCAGCAGATAATAGGGAAAACTGGACCATAAGTTGCTGTGAATTGCTCTAGTAAAGCTACAAAAAAAAATTCGTCTATACGCATCCCGCTGAACTCGCTCTTCGGGCAACTTCTTCGCCGAGTCTGGTGGGGCATTTGTGGGCGAAATGCCACTTTCGACAATTTTTGCTTCTCGCCTGCATTGGGTTTTATGAAGCGTTACTTACTTAGTAGAGCCTGGCACGATGGCCATCGCCGATTATATAATCATACGATGGTGATGGTGTGAAGACCATCACCATCGGAAAAACTACAATGTTACGATGGAACTTCTCAGAAATCCATCGGCAATGGTCCGATGGAAATTGTATCAAACAATCAACGATGGCCATTTTGTTCATCGGCGATGGTGTTATGAAGAAGAACTGGACTGATAAAACAGTTGAACATTCGATCGGCGATGGCATACGATGGGCATCGTCATCGGTTGTACTTCCGAAGCCGACGAAATAATGAAATAGGGCTAAAACTACAGAAAAAACAGCCTTATATACGAGCTTGGAACAATTGGTTTTTTTAGTAACATTAAAACAAAGAATGGGTTACAAAGTTCATTTGGTGAATTTTCCAGAGGTCAGTAGTGACATTTAGTATTTTTGTTGACATATTTAGGTAAAATTACGGCATTCTAAGGCTTTTCACGAAAAGCATTTTCATCACAAATGCTTACTTTTAGAGGTATTTGACTTTAAAGTTGCCATTGTTCCTTGTGAAAGAATTTAAGATGCGCCATTACGGCTGTGGCGAAGCATTAAGAACGAAGCCTCGTAATAGTTCTTCAGCAACAACGTTGCTCTTACTCATTAAGGTTAGGCAAGCAAGGACTGGTTCTGCTAATATCCTACAAGAAATATGTATAAAAGACAGTCTGCAGCGATATCGTGCTAGTCGTAATGGCGAATCGTATTTTCTCTCATACGACAGCAATGAGAAACAATGGGAACTTTAAAGTCAAATATCTCGAAAACTAAGCATTTGCGGCGAAAACGTTATTCATAAAAAACGTCTTAGAATGCACCAAATGCATCCAAATAGAATGCTGTGGTGTCGGTGCAGCGAGAGACCACAACTCAGTTATGGCACATAATTCTGCAAATTGTTAATTTTTGCAAGGTCGCTAACTGGAAAGCTCAGGGATCGACATTTGCGATGTACTCACTATGACACTTCGATGTTCTTCAGTTGAAGTACAGGAGGTATACATGGACGCTACTCTACGCATACTGCCGTCTATCGGCTAAACTTTGTGACCAACGTGGTTGTCAGATGCGGTATATCTCCACAGTGCATGTTACCAGTGGAAGTAAAACTTTTAAACACTTGTATAAAAGAGTCAGTGGGAGATAATATTTCGTTCAATTTCATGTCGAATATTTTACTACTTTCAGATATGAGTCTCTTGTGTACATATGAATCTCTTGTACAATGTTGAGTGTGGGTATCAAATACTTATAAATTGGTTTTAACTCTAAAGTGGCGTTGTAGAATGATAAATTTTTTCTATCTAGAACTTTTACTGAAAATTAAAAAACGGCAAAATATGAAACTTCTCGCACGTGGCACTTCGAAATTTTGAGCGGCTACCAAACGGCGTTTCCCAGTCGGAAATAATGGTGGTGATTATGGTAGAATATAGTAATGTATGAGAGATTAAGGTCGATTATGGATGATGAAACATTATGGTAGATATGTCGGCCAAAACATAACGTTGATTTTAGTATATTTAGGTTGATATTGGTGAAGGCAATATTGGTTGTTTAAGTTTTGCCGAGAAACGAAGGTCGAGTCGATGGTAGTACATGGATGTTTGAAGACTATACATGGTAGATGGTAGTACATGGATGTTTGAAGACTACATATGGTAGAGCATATGCTAGAGCATAACCAGGTACGTTATCAACGGATTTCCGTACGTACGATCATGAGTGGAATTCCTACCATTATTTGGGGAAGAATAAGTATGGGTTGCCATGGATTATAATATGGCTAGAATTCCCAACATAATCGACCAAAATAATATTGTATGAGTATAAGTTTGAATGCTAAACATCTAAAAATTCATATTATAGTGCAAAAATTGTGCACATTTTCAGTTTTTTCTTTACTGTCGATGAATTGCAAATATTGCAGGGTATGTATGGACGCTAACTGCCCTGACGTTATTTTTATATACTGTTTCTAAATTTTACAAACGCCTTACCACTTTAGCGTAGTTGCCCATTATTTGTATTAATTTGTTGTATCCCTTGTAAAAACAGTATTGCAATCTTTGTTCAATATCGCTATCTATTTTATGTTAATTCAATTTATATCTGTAAAGTTTCCTGAACAAAGTATTGCTTTATTATCCTTTGGTAAATTATAAAATTAAGATGAAGTCGACATGAACTAATATAAAACTTTGACGTTTCGGAAGCATCCTTCCATTTTCAAAAATCTAATAAAACCTTCTAAGGATATA
>LQNS02000138.1:2190073-2204003 GCA_001587735.2 Parhyale hawaiensis
TAGCTTTGGCATGTTTACCTTTGTTTTTCTAGCACACATTCCATCTTGTCACCAACCCCAATTAGGCTATTAATTACTCTATTATTAACTGCCATTTGATAATAGCGATATATAGCGTCCCCCCCAACTTTTGGACGGTGGTTACGCCTTTGTTACTACCCGTGTTTACTGCCTGTGCTTACTACCTGTGTTTACTGCCTGTGTTTACTACCCGTGTTTACTACCTGTGTTTACTACCTTTCTGTTGAATTAACAGGTGGCCAGAAAGTTCTTAAGAAAGAAAGAAAACTCAAGTGTTTCTCTCCGAGGGAGGATTTGATGATTTGGACTCAGCCACTCTGTGCAGTTCTGCATGATCCAGGCATTGTATATATTCACCCAATATGTATGAGAGAGCAAGCTTAACGACAGAAAATCTATCCCACAGTCATCTTCATTGTAAAATGAATTCTGGCATTCCTCGATATGAATTTAAAACTACAGTCTTCCCTAACGTTTGGTTTTCTATGTTCAATCGTTTTCTGTAAACTTACTTATGGAGTACTGTAATTATTTAACTACTTTTTGATAGCTCTTGCCATGATGAATATTGCATGGGAAAAGAAAGAAATTTCATTTTTCATTATTCTTGCTATCTTACTGCAACGCCGGACGCTAACGCTAGAAAACGCAGATTTATGAAAAACTAATTTCATAAATATTTAAACTGAATGATACTTATAGAAGTAATTATGGCGTATCCTATTACATGCTCTATTGCATTGCTGTCCGAGCTATCTTTTATCATTTGTTGGCGTTGATCTCCGCCTGTGTTAGGAACCTGAACGGGAATGACACTTCTGGTATCGGAGCCGATACCACAAGAGGTGGGCGGAAGAGCTGGGGTATTTGGTTATAATTTGCTGGCAGACCCGTTGAAAAAGGGCGCGGTGTGGAATCAGATGAGAAACCTGAAACACAGTCCTTCATATTAAAAAGAAAGTCAGAATTTTACAGAAAAGGGCTCTCGGGAAAATGCTTCGCTCGCAGTTTTTATATCTGTAGCTCAAGTATGCACAGGGCCGGAATCAGTCATATAGAGGCCCTATAAGCACTAAGGACACTGTGGTGCCAACCCCCCCCCCCCCCCCCCCNGACACTCAGTGCTGGTGATATTATCAATTACGCTAAATTTTATGTTACTGTTCATAATATGCTTTATAGCAATAGATTGATCGTCGTGTTGATTTTACAATTTTGCACCTAAAACATAAATTTCAATGATACTTCAATAGCTATTACAAAAGTCATACAGCGCCTAAATGCATTCGGAAATAAGAAACCCCGCAGCTTACAAATAAATATTAATACAGGAATTTTTTCAGCATTTTAAGTAACAAGGCATTTTTATTTATGCTAGCAGTTGCTCGGTTGTAATCAAATTTATTCCGGATATAATTTAGATGTTATTTCAATAAATGTCATGCCTTTCTCTCGGTGATCGTTAGATCAATGATAAAATGCAAAACGATGGAAAAACAGAATGTTACGGTATCCGTATTAAAGCTGCCTTATTAACCGAAAACTAAAAAATTAAATGCTGTAATGTTTTAATCTAAACTGCAGTGGTTCTTATGTACTTGTACATTTCAATATCGAAACGTTTTAAATAAAATATGTATTCAAGTAGTATTGGAACTTGTATTACAGGTTGAAAACTTGGAAATAACTACACCGATGGATCCAGAGCCATGCAGTTTCTTATCGCCAATAACATCACATTTAGCGTAATTTAGAATCTTTTGAATATATTGCCAGTACGGACTTTCTTTGTGGTGCCACTATATATCAACTCTTTTGCTACAACGAATCAGACGTTACATAAAAAAAATTAAACCCATTGTATCGAATTCTCCACAAACTTATTCATTAACTACTGCATCTTGGCTGAGGACTACCGCTGCATACTTCCAGTCTGCCTAAAATTTAATTGTGGTAATGAGAAATTGAAATTTTGAATTTTGTTCTGCGTCTTCAGGGTCGTTGTAGCGGGCAGGCGGCGCTACTGTCAATTTTTATTCATTACTACCCGGTCGGCTAACTTTTTGGCAACCTCACTCCAGGAAGAAAAAAAATACAAGGGCAACAGAACAAGGCACTTTATCCAGGGTTCTCTCGAGCATGTAACCGCGGAGATCCAAACAATGATAATAAGTTGGCTTCACGAGAAAAGTTGAGTCCGAACCTGGCACAACGCCATAAGAAACAGCCTAAGGGCGCTGGCACACCAAACGCAGTTGAGCTGGCAGGCAGGCAGGCAGTATGCCTTACACACCACGAGTAGTACAGCAGGTGCGAAGGTGTAGCTTTGCAGTGTTGACAATTTAGCATTTTTATGCTAGATTTAGCATTTTGGGAGGTCTAGCATCCAAAAATTGGTTCAGCATGTAGCAGGAAAAAAACAGGAAATTTGAATTTTTAGCATTTGTGGCACTCTTCTGACTTATCCAACACTATTTGCTGAATTTAATGCTATTGACACAATGTGAGGCACAATTGCGATAAAATTATCGTTCGTTGATTATTGCAGCATTGAAGGGAAAAATTGTAACTCTGCCGATCGTACTAAACGTGTATTAAATTCGTTCATTGTGAGATAGATCGAGTTACCGCCTTCGCATCATTTGTCTGTGCAGAAGCTATTCAGTGCAATGCTATATCTATCATATTATGATCCTTATTCATAGTGCCGGTTAAACCTATAAAGTAATTCAGCATATCCTTCGCCTCCCAATGAGTAAAGATAAAGCGAAGTACCCTCAAAAGTTCAACAAAAAGCACAAACTCGCCAGTCCATGTCAGAGTACTTCTTTTACGAGTTACATACACTTTTGAAAAGGATGAGACAAATAATGTGGAAATCCAGTCAGCCATGTATATTTGCCGCCATGCAACATTCAATACCTGTAATCATCTGGATGACTTGTGCAAAAATACCAAATCCGATACTAAAGCAGTGATATACATCGCACTATGTGTGCAAACGTAGTGGAGAATGTTATAGTTACTTATTACAAAGAAACTTTAACTGCTGATAGCAAATTTAGCTTGTAACTAAATTAATCTAATGATATCACTACTTACAAATCATTAGTTTTTCGTAGTTCCGGAGGAAGCCAATTCAAGGATGTGGCAGCATTTGCTTTAAAACTAAATTTACTCCATTCGAATGCGTTACTCAGCCGCATGAACGCCGTGAAAAATAAGGTTAGAAACAAAATGTAACTGCCTATGCTATCAGCTATTCTTACTGTAAAATATGGCCTAAAGAGGCATAGCAATAGCAAATGTTACAAAGCTTTAACCTGCCAAAGTTGCCGTCAACAAAATTGGATTGATGGAGTTTTATGACAAGACGATAGCCCAAGTAGCTACAGAATGCACAGCTCGATCTATCAATCATAAAGAAATTGCATTGGAACTGTAATTCCGCAAGAAATCGGTGGATCATAATCTTTCCCCTCATTTTTTTGTAACTAGATACTAATTTTTTTCTGCAGCTGCAGGATAGTTTCTGATTTTTTTTTTTTTTTTTGCAGGAAAGTCCGACTTTCATTTGGCAACACTGTGCAGCAGTGCGCACCTGACGCAGAACCTCTGCGATCAACGTCCTGGTGGACTCTGATCGCAGTCCAGCGATGAAACTCAGAGTTTTTAAAATTCCCCAAAGGGAGTTCTAGATTTTCCCAGATCTTAAGAAATTTCTGCAGATAGTAATAACAGAATACAAATAAAAGCTTCAAGCTTATCTCAGCGTATGTGGTAATAGGCAACAGTTAATTATGAATGTAATTCTTAAATACCGGCATAAGGCTCGGAAAATTGCTCCAAATAGGCCTGAAAATTCCTGGAACCCTCACAAATTCCCATGATTTGGAGATAATTCCCAAAGAGTGGCAGTCCTATATCGCACGTCTGGCAAGGCACACAGCAGCAGAGCAGGCTGCTCTGGACGGCAGCTTCCTGCTAAACTGCCGCTGTTTGGTGTACACGCTCCAATGCATTCCGTGCTTCTCAAAAACTGCCAGCCTGTCTGCCTGCCAGCTTCTCGCTGAAACGCGTTTGGTGCGCCAGCGCCCTAACTTGCCGAGCGCAGACTTACACAGAAATCTTGATCGTAAAGAATCTAATCAAATGTGACTAAAACTTGAAAGGTAACTTCACAGGAATCGTTAAGGATCATGAAAATTTCCCACGGGTACTCACGAAAAACACAAAAAACATGATACGATAAACAATGGTAAGTGTACGCGACATCCCCTCTGGAGGAAGCTGCGGATACCGATAGGGGCACTCACAAGACACGTACAAATTTTCTTGAACGTAAGTTCCCACGCAAAAGACAACAGACTGGTGTTTATGAGGACTTAGTCCTGGTTATTTTTCCATAGAATATTGTAATAAACACATGTAGTACAGTATCACAATAACTCGGAATAGGAACAAAAGCTAAGGATCATCATAAGTAAAGGTAGCCGCCCTTAATTAGGTTTCAGCCAAGAAAAAGTCAAACACACCAGATAATACAGGGAAGAGATAAAAGTAAGTTCTGAAGTTCATTACACAAAAATCTGAATGGAAAAATTATCAAATTATAATAAGACAGGCTAAAACCTGACCATTATTGATACAGTCATTCGAATGTAAGTATATCCCAATAAGTTAATGAAGCTCATCCACGACATCGGGGGAAAACAGATTAACATACACTCAACTTCGTTCTCAATAGTTCGGGAAGAGTCGCTAGATTTGCAGTGAACAGGCCAACATTTCTGCCATTGGTCGCAACTTCTAAATAAATTAGGCGGAAATAAATCAATTTCTGAACGGATGACACAAACATCTATCAACCGACTAACTTCAGCTACATAGTTGGAATGAATTAAGCAGCGCATATAACGGGAATAAAGGCGCGTTCAGGTAAGTATAGTAAAGAGATTTCGACTACGGCTTCATTTGTAGCTCCCACGTCTCCACCGTTTACTTAGAACCTCAATAATTTGGAGAATGCCAGAGCGGTAATGCAGCGGGGCTCGCTGAGGCGGACCGTAGCCCATCTCGAGGTGAAGGTAGAGCCGCACTCCCATAGTAGAGGCGAGGTCAATAGACACGTCCAGGACATTTCTAACCAGTGGACAAGGGCCAAGCAGTCAACTCAACGGTATATAAGATGCGTAGTTGAGGGAAACAGAGCAAACTTCCAACCTGAGCGTAAAAATACAATCTTTACAGAATACGCTACGCGGGAAAAAATACTCTACGTGAAGATATGAGAAGGAGGAGAATCGCGAAATTGAGAAACGTAGAGAAGACCAGCAGCAATCATTGCGTACAATGTAGTGCTGACCCAACTTCCCCGCTGCTTGAGCCATGAGAATTCGAAGCATCAAAATGGAAGCCCTCGAGTTACCCTAGCGTTAATTCCCAAATGCACCAAAACGAAGCTGACAGTAAAAAACAAGTGTATAATTATCATGTTCATAACATTGTAACATTGTTGCATTTGAAATTAATGAAAATTCAACTTCCCGTCAGTTACTGAAGCTACTGATATAAGGAACAGTAAATTCTGTTCAGCAATAATTAATCAGTCAGCCTCGCAATTTCCAGTCCCCCCAAGAAATGTCACATTTCGCATACCAATGCAGTATTTTCATCATAACTAAACAGAGATTTGAACCTACGCACTGTTGATGGAAATTCCAGCCGACTGAAGCACCAGCGAACAACTTGACTATAAACGTGCCCGCTGTACCTACTGCGGGTCGGTGACGACCATGAGAACATGGTCGTTTCAACCGTCAGTCATCTATAATGGCGATACAAGAAAATTAAGAAAAGCTCTGAAAAACACCAGGACGTGAGATGCAGCATTGTTATAATAATTTGCGAGACTATAATGCTTCACATGAGTTTGTAATGTCCAACAAACCTTCACAATCACTACAAAAGTGTTTCAAAACTTTAAAAGAAAGGGCTCTGAGTACGCATATAGGAACACGAAAATTCTAGCATGACAATTATAAGCGGGAGAAAAGAGAGAGGGTAGAAAGAGAATGGAAAGAAACAAAACTGGCTCGAATGAAACGTCCCGACAGACTTTGCTGAAGCCACCTAAGCGATTCGCAGGGACGTTGCTGCCCACAGCATATGGGCAAACCTAAAGCAACCCAACTCTCAGACTAAAGAAATTATAAACAGGAAATGTCAGCAAAGGGAAGAATTGAAATGACAAAAAAGGAGTCTAATTATAGGTATAGAGCATAGCTAATGAGTTTAATGAAAAACCTTACCAAGCTACAGTCTCCAGGATCGCACGGAGCACAAATGCGCCACCAAGCAGTCACTGTTGCTGCTCGCACAACAAGACAGGAGGGTGACATAGAGGCCATACTATAGGCTCGGGAGCGGAGAACGGTTCAGAAGCCAAATGCAACAAGGTGCCTGCCCGGGCGGCTACATCTTCGGGTGTGAATTAGTTTAGCTGGAGAAAAATATGTGCAGCATTTATGGCGATCAAAGACGGAAGCGGCAGCTCGGTAAATAGAAAAATGTGGTGCACTGTAAAAACGAAGATGAAGACCATCAAAAGTTGCAGATGTTGCGAATTAAAACTGTGAAAATGCAGGAGACGGTAGAAGAAAGTAATTTCAGTGAGCTGTAGTAAAGTAGAGCTAAAACACTATACTAATGGTATATTACAACAAACTATATGAAAAAACCGTGAAAAAAAACTTTTTCTGGCATTTCTTAACACGTACAACTCACATAAGAAAGAATTTTCTCACATAGAAAAAAATCAGTAATGACAACTGTCTTTGTATAGGAGTAAATTTCGCATATAACAAATTCGCATATAAGAACCAGGTGCATATTGGGTAAACGAAACAATTCTTGAGCGATTTTTTATTTAAAAACTGTATGGAAGAACGAAACGCATTCCCAAATATTCTGATGAGAATTTTTTACTCTCAAAAATGGCATGTTCAATTTTTTAATTTCATTAGTTTTAGTTCACGTTCTCATCATTAGTATGGAATGTCACGTGAACAAAGTTGAACTGGGATGATAAGTGGTACCAGTGATGGGCACTGTATTTTAATACGTATTTAACTACATTTAGGTATTTAAAACGTCAACTGCAATTAGAATCTAAAACATGTAATTAAACACATTATTGGTGAATACAAATATATTGTATGTATATTATACTTTGTCATTATACCTGAGCACATTTCATATCGCTTCAAGTATTTTCGGAACGCGATGTGCCTCATATGCGTTTGGTCCTGCTCTCGAATGGCTTGTATTTACCTACTATATATCCACATTTTTCATCTCGCGTTCATGTCTACAATTACGCCAGAAAGATTTTAGAGTAGAATAGATAGGCGGCAGTAGACGAACCAACAGGCCCATTCTCAAAGAGACACCGAAACGTGCCCGGCCCTCTATGAGCTATTGTCATTATGTTAGTAGGATATAAATGACTGGGAAAAGGAGAAGAAAAAAAAAAGGAAGGAGAAGAGTCCAGGAAAAAGAGACGAGCATGAATGCACTCATTCATGGTCAATAGCCGCTGATATGCGGAGTTAAAGATGTTAGACAGTGCAGTTGGAGCGAAAGAGAGTATAAGAAGACAGATTTAGGAAGCCTCGGAGGCTTTGGCCATTAAGACTGTACGACTCCTGGAGGAGGAATCCTTAGCTGTGGGGGTGTCTCTCCCAATGTATGTCAAGACTATTTTTAAACGCGTTGACTGATTCCGCACTAACAACATCGGAAGGAAGTCTATTCCAAATGCTGACTATGAAATACGGAAAGAACTGCTGACTTAAGGTCGTTCTTCGAGCTTTGTGCTTGAGTTTTTTACCATTGTTTCTCAAGCGATCATTGAGGTCTCTTTCAAAGAGTCCCGTTGTAGGTACGTCATTGAAGTCATTCAAGTACTTAAATGTTTCTATTAGTTGCCCCCTGAGTCATCTTTGCTCGAGAGAGATCAGACTCAGTTCCTTTAGGCGACATTCATACGGCCTGTTTCGCAGCTGAGGTATCAATTTCGTTGCTCTGCGTTGGACTCTTTCCATGTTATCGATATCTTTGCACAGATGTGGCGACCAGAACTGAAGAGTAAACTCTAAGTGTGGCCGCACTAATGCCTTGTACAGGGGAACGATTATGTCCTTGGACTTGTATTCAAAATTTCTGGTAATGAATCCGAGTACTCTGCTTCCCATTTTCACATTCATGTCAACTTGCTGACTGTGCTGTAGTTTGTTTGTAATTGTGATTCCCACGTCACGTTTTTGGGTGACAGGAGCCAATTCCGTCCCATTCATTTTCAATGGGGTTGAAGGGTTCACAAGCCCTACGTGCATTACTGAGCATTTGTCGACATTAAAGCTCAACTGTCACATTGCGCTCCATTCCATGAGGTGGTCAAGGTCTTGTTGGAGCTCGGCTCTTTTCGTAGCAGGATGACATAGTTTTGAATCATCCGCAAATTTACTGAATTTTACTACGGATGTTAAGATCCAGATCATTGATGTAAATTGACAACAGAAGTGGGCCAAGCACACTACCTTGTGGAACCCCTGATGATACCTGCGTCCAGTTGCTCGATTTTCCTTCGAGCTTCACTCGCTGCTGCCGACCTGTGAGCAATGCCCCGATCCATTGAAAGTAGTCTCCCTGGATACCGTGGGCTTCTAATTTTTTCATTAACCGTTGATGGGGAACTTTATCGAAAGCCTTTTCGAAATCTAGATACATAAGGTATACACCCTTTTCTTCATCTTTAATATCCAAAAAAATTACAGCGGGCCCCACATAACCCAGAGCACGAGCCGCCACTACACACAATAATTGTTGATAAAACAATGAGCACGAATTATCTTTAACTAGGCGGAACCTGTGAAACTTCTACACAACAATGAAAAGCACCGTTCTTCAGTGATTTTTCAGACCCGTATCAACCTGGTTTCTCATATCTAAAGCCCGCTGCAGACGATAGTCTTTTGTCCTGTGTTTTCACTTCAACGCTTTCGAATATATCGCGCTATCGTTGCCAAGGAGCTTCTAATGGGAGGAGCAAACCCAAGCATTCTCTGGGCGAGAAAACACATGGCTTTGTCACGTGATCGAAGCTGGCATTTGGAGTCCTTGAAGTGGCTGAAGTGGCAGTGGTCAGCACATATAATTAAGGAAGATACAGCCAGGCAGTTTTTCAATATTTTTGCAAAGACAATCGTGTCTAAAGATTTAGGCTATATCCCAGTGCTCACCCTGTTACTTTCATCATCAGATGGTATAAAGGATACAAGTTTCCTTTACATACTTCCATCCGCTCGAAATTTCGTCGATGGTTAATGGCTATAAAAATTTGAGTGCAGGACTCCTTTATATATAGGCTGCGTGAGGCAATGCCGCTCTCCGATTGGATAAGCCACTATGCCAGCTTAAGGGAAAAGTTTACTCGCAACGCTCCCGTAGGATAAATGGAGAGGGTGCGCTCCTCTCTATTAGAACCTATTTGGTCTTTGCTAATACGAGTGCGTGTCTACTAAAAGTTACGACAAAATGTTCACCGTCGTATTCTGTGGCTTAGCCCGAGACACTTGTACGATGTCATGTGTCTCCAACTTTTTAGCGAATGTTGTCTGAGAAAGCAGTGCTCATTTTTATTGTTGTAATTGTTTACACAGACACAGCAACGCGTTCGAACGAGGTGAAATGAAAACCAAGGAGCTTCTAATGGAGAGGAGCGCCAGCATCTTGGAGCACGTGACAAAGCCATGTGTTTACTCGCCCAAAGAGTGCTTGGGCTTGCTCCTCCGATTAGAAGTTCCTTGGTGAAAACACAGGACATAAGACTATAGTCTGCAGCGGGTTTTATATAGAAGGAACCTGTAAAAATTCTACAGAATAAAAGCATTGTTCCTCATTATGATGCCCTCAGACCCGTATCATGCATACAAAGGTTTCGAAAAATGTTCCAAGTCAGGCAGTGAATCTTCTACCTTAGACCAGCGAACAGTTTATATATGAATTTACTCCTTCGCCTAGTGATCCCTTCTGAAGTGGTATCAAGGATACAATACCTCAAAGGTGCCCTTATTTTCCTCTATCTAATACTGATGACAGCGTCATGGTCGTACTAAGTAACTACCTAACGGAGGGACAAACAGGATTATCATATACATTAGCTCCTGCCGTCTTCTGGTGGCCGATCACTACAACCTGCAAGTATAAACAGCTGTTGACTTTCTGAATCCACTATATAATAAAACACAGTTGTTGGTCGCTTGCTTGCTCCCTCCCTTGCTCCAATGGAGTGAAAACAAGTAAAGATACGATGCAATTTCAGCGCTTCGAGTAAGGGTCTCTGGATTCCGGGCTCTGGATTCCCAGCCTCTGGATCCCCGCTTTCACTGCTGAATGATATCGTAGTAATTGAATCCTCACGCTGAGCAGACGCCTTTTTATATTGAACTAGCTGGACCCGTGAAACTTTCATGGCTTTGCAAGGCCTTTCAGACAGACCCGTGAAACGTTCATATTTTAGCATGGTAACACCACACTTGTTCTTTAACACTGGGACTTGATGTGTGATGTATTATGTCCATCCTCTTGCCTGATAATAATATCCAGAATTCCCTGCAGTGGAGTAGCCAGGAGAGGATTGTGGGGACACACTCCCTCCCAAAAAGTTACACGCTCCCTTCACTGGAAATGAGGCCTTGAAAAAAATTTACTGCTTAGGGCCTAGCTTTTGTGTCTCGCTGCCTGCCCCCTCCCCCCCTTGAATTTTGCTAGCATTCTTAGTGCCCACCCCAACATGGAAATTTTCCAGGTCCCAACCCGTTCATTCAGAAGAGCCCAGGAGCATAAAAATTATTAAAAAGACGTTGCCCAGCTGCACAGGACTGCTGACCTCCGCGTATCATTAGACCCATGGAATATTTAGAGGCCTATAAGTTAGCAGCACCCGTGAAACGTTCACGGTCTGGCTTAAAGCGCTTCAGATAGATCAGTGAAACCTTCGCATTGTACCATGGCAATTCCCCGTCAACATCACAAACAACACCGAGATTCGATGTATGACATCTTATACGACCAGCCTTTTGCTGATAATAATTCCTGAAGCTGCCCTTGTCTAAGTGGACCCGTGGATTATATTTATAAATCACTCTGTCTAACTGGACCCGTGGAATTCCTTTGGCAGTAAATCACGATACAGGTTCCCCAAGATTTATTCTTAGAAATTTCGGGCGTATAAACAATTAAAAAGATCTGGCCTGTGGCCGAGAGATTAGTCACAAGCCGTATCACAGATACGCCAGCTTCCCGAACTCAATAGAGCGTAAAACAATAACGAATGAACGACGAAAATTGCCAATACATTTGCCTCTCGCGTTAGCTGTAGCACAGATACCGGATTTCTCATGTAAAGCCAAATGCGAGTTTAACATTGAATTCAGGCGTAACACACGAAGGAAGGAACGAAGGAACAACGCTATTAATAATATAGATTTACATCGCAGCCAAATTTCGACGCTGGAGGTTCAACAGTCAGTTTGTATCCACAATACGGTGAGCCCTGGGCATTTCCAGTGAATTCTTCTTACTGAACTATTATTTTCTTAGTGCAGCTTAACGCTTAATCAATTCCAAGCTGATATTCACTCCTTATCTTGCAGGGGGATATTTTACTATAGCAAAATTCATTGTTGTACAGCTTGCGTTTCACTGATGGAAGATCAGGCCTGCAGGGATGAGACCTATAATGCAGCAAAATCTATACCGGAACGATAAAAAGCTCAATTACAAAATTTTTGCCGTCATTTTTGACGGCTGGACCCTCTATTATGAAAAATTTTTTGCAAAGAAACGAAGGAAATTATATTGAAGAGAAAAAAAACAGTTAAGGTAACGGGTTGAGAACTAACAGTTTTGAGAAAATATCTTATTTCGAAACCCTTTGATCAATGTAAACAAAGAATGTTCAGTACCATTTCCCGAAGGGAGGGACATTTTTTATTGCAAACCCCAAAATCCCATGTGGTGAAATTGCGCATAATATTTCGTTGCGATGGCTAGCAAATGCTGCCTACAGAATGAGAATGCAACCGCGACGAAGTGATGCTGGCGGCGCACACGTCATGTCTAGTAAAATTAATCATAGATACACGATGAGGCTCACAACTACACTGCTTTTATATTAATAGCATCGATACCACAGGAGATAGCAATGAATGGTATCATCGTCAGTTATTCTCCATCATTCCATGATGTCGCGTGCAACTAGTTTGTTGTAGGCTGCTTGCTTGGTTGATGGGTCGGCCCTCCGTTCTGATATAAAGCATTCAATAGCAATAGACGAACTTTATTGATTCAGCGGGCGAAAGCATTGATTTTACTAAATTTTGCATTCTAACTTATCCCAAAAAACTTTTGAAATGCCGTTTGGAGTAACTTAACTACTGAATTTCACTACCATTATACGGCAGAGATTCTGTGCTTTGTGGTGATCAAATTAGGGGAGGCAAACCCCAAACCTTTTAAAAATTCATAAAAAATATAGTATTTGTTATTTTGACTGAAAATTTTCATGGTATATTCCAAATGTGGTTTCTGACATTGTGTATGAATAAAAAATATAATCCGCTGTATGTAGGTACAACATATATATATATATAGCTAAATATACAAAGAATCGAGTCAGGATTCGATCCGGGGACCTAGAGATTACCACGCCGCCACTCTTACCACTAAGCCACAAACAGCTAAATGCAACGCAAGCACGCAAGGTACTTGTGTTGCCCGCTGCATCAGTGCAAATATTATTAAGGCAGAGCCGTACGTGTATGAGGGAGCTCATCCGTCTACCCTGAATACTACCCTTAGGTAGTAGATGAGCGAAAGAAAAACGAACGATAGTCTTCACAACTAAGAATGAAAGTGAAGCAACCGGGGCAATCGTTGAATCAATAATTTTTTACGTCATTGCATGTAGGTGTGGTACCGTAGGTCACTAGTTACGCCATGACAGAGCCCATCGCCAACACGGGCGCAAGTATTTATAATAATAGTAATAAATAACTTTTATTAAGAACACAATGGGTTCACAAAATACGCTTACAAGCTCACAAGTACAAACAAAGTAGCGAAAGTTCAACTTAGTGATTAGGCCCAGTAACAAATATTAGTGGCAACGCACAATGAGAATAAATAGATACACTCAGCCTACACCTGCAGACACGAATGGCATTGAGCAGCTCAGTTTCACACAGGAGCACAGGTATAATAAACAAGAGAGAAAGAACACTTCGCTGCGTTTGTACAGAGAATTTAACAGATTACCACTGTACAGTGCGATTGAGACACACCGTTTCATTATAGCTAGCCTGGCCAAGTGGCTTGTAACAATAATGATAACTAGCTGTACCCGTGAAATGTTCACGGTCTACCTGGCTTATCATTTTTATATACCTATACCGTGTGTCCTCCTGACTCAGTAGTCCCTGCATATATATCCTCCTGACCCAGCAGTCTCTGCATAGATATTTTCTCCGGACCCAGCGTCCCTGCATATACAGTATATCAATGCATTACTGCGGAATTTTCACCTGAGAAGCCCCGGCAAGAAAGTTTCACGGTCTACCACGCTTTCCACATTTTGGGTTCCTGGTGTCCGTTAAGGGTTACGCCTAAGAAAAATCGTTGAAAACGTTAGAATAGAAATTAATTTCCTTTTCAAAGTAACAAAAACCACTTTCCTACGTATGATAGTATTCAAGCAATAAGCGAAAAACTAACAAAAACATAGGAGAACGGAACATTTTTGGCTAAGTTACCAACTTTGAGGAGCTCCCCCCCCCCCCCCCCCCCC
>LQNS02000138.1:2215911-2227492 GCA_001587735.2 Parhyale hawaiensis
CAGACAAGACGATCGTGATGACGACCCAACGGGTCACGGGTCGTCTAGTATTATACTAAAAGTCTGTGAACCGGTCTTGCTTGTGTCTTGTTTGACACATCTTCTTCACTTTTAGATAGGAAGAAATTCGAAGGAATTGAGTAGGGCCTGTGGCCTATCTGGCATAGCTTCTTCGCTTTTGGACTGGAAGAAATTCAAGGGACTAGGGCACAGCCCCCAATACTTCCATGGATTAGCTCTTTTATTCGATTGTATCTGTGATACGGACGTGGAAACAGCTACTCGGTTGCAAGAACGGGTAAGATAATTTCAAAGTTACACGGAAAAATACAACTGGAATACGTAACATATAAATTGAATTTTTTTTACAGACTGCGTGTTGAATATTCGTTAGAGAAGCAAAGAATCTGTTGATAGTGAACCGTATGGGCAGCTCTTTGACTGACAGTAGAAGACAACCGAATAGCGTGTGGTTTATAACCAGCTAAATAGCACCTGCTTTAGTGCGAAAGCAAAAACGATCGTGATGACGACCCAACGGGTCACGGGTCTAGTATTATACTAAAAGTCTGTGAACCGGTCTTGCTTGTGTCTTGTTTGTTTATTTATTTGTGTCTTGTTTGAAATATCTTCTTCACTTTTAGATAGGAAAAAATTTGATGGACTAGGGTAGGGCCTGTGCCAAATCTGACATAGCTTCTTCGCTTTCGGACGGGAGAACAAATTCAAGGGACTATGGCACAGCCCCCAATACTTCCATGGGTTAGCTCTTTAATTCGACTGTATCTGTGATACGCACGTGGAACCAGCCCCTTGGTTGCAAGAACGGGCACGATAATTTCAAAGTTGCTCCGGAAAGTACAACTGAAAAACGTAACATATAAATCGAATTTGCTTACAGACTGCGTGTTGAATATTCGTTTGAGAAGGAAAGAATCTGTTAATAGTCAGCCGTATGGGGAGCTCCTTGACGGGCAGGAGAGGACGGCCGAATAGCGTGTGGTCTATGAACAAACGATCGTGATTTTTATTATTTTATATTCAGAAGTTTAAGTCTTCGTTTCCACAACAAAGGGCGATATCACAGAGGAAGAATGAAGGGACACGTAGTGTGACAATAGACACGTGGAATCCATGCACGAGGGTGTTCCCACACAAGATCAACGTACATGGGAACAGCAAGTCGAGGAAGAACAGATGGACGAAAGATCAGTAGGAATAAAAAGTGGGAAGGAAGCAAAGTGGGCACGAAAGACAGACAAGACGATCATGATGACGACCCAACGGGTCACCGGTCGTCTGGTTATTATTAAAACTACACGCCCGGACCGCTACGGATAGGTAGCCTACTTAGTACAATTCAAAATAACGCATTTTGCAACTACGGGAGGCCTGAAAAGCTGCTGAATAAAATCCAACAAAAAGCCATTAACAGCTGACGTATACGCCTGCAGGCCAACCGTAAGCCGATTGCCGACAGTGAATTGGTTTTGTAAAAGTGATTTCATTTAGAAACACATTTATTTAATTATATGGTCTCTATGTAAATTCTTACTCTGGAGAGGGTCGATGTGTCTGTCAGCGGCTCCTCACCTTCCTGCAGAGAAGCAAGTCACCAAGCCCAGCTGGCAGTCAAGCTGGAATACCAGGATGGTAAAAGATTGAGTTAAAACTATGATAAATATTGTTTTGCTTGGTAGGTAATTTAAAAAAAATCATTCTTTTAATTTAAGACGTTCTGTTTTTGATGATTTTTTGGGCACAGGGTTGGCTACAGGGTTAGGCTAGTTAGGTTCACCCCTCTGAAGAGTAGGAAACCGTATTGTGATTGGTGACCGAAAAAATAACATGAGAGGCTTTGCAATAAGTGTATGTTGGCTGCATGACAAGAATATTGGGGCTTTACTCATTATTGAAGGGAGGGGGAGTCAAGGCTTAGCTAGGCCTCCAGGACGTCATTCTTTCGTGCCCACTTTGCTGCCTTCCATATCTATGCTTCTACTGATGATATATATATATTTTTTTTTGTTCATCCTCTTCATGCCCGACTTGCTGTTCACGAGCCCGTTGATCATGTAACACCTTCGTGCATGGTTCCCCGTTGTTTTGGACGTCCCCTCAGGGGGCATAGGATAGATCAAAGGATTAGGTTAGTGTATGTTCACCCATCATATGTGTTGGGGGCAACGACACCAGGAGGCTTGTGTAGGCTACCTTAGCGATCAGCTAGGCCTTCGGGATGTCTGTCTTTCGTGCCCACTTTGCTTCCGTCCTGTTTCATGCTCTTACTGATATTACTTTCTTCAGTTCTTTCTCGACTTGCTGTTTCCATGCCCGTTGCTCCTGTGAGAACACCTTCGTGCAACAGTTCCCCTTCTCTATCTTCATTCTCTGTGTCCCTTATTTCTTCCACTGTTGGATCAACTAAGTTGTAGAGACGGAGCCTTAACCATTCAACAGTCTAATCTCCAAGCTTTTGACGTACTCTTATATATATTCCTTGTTTCTCCTCTGTGAAAAGGGAGACTCAAACTACTTAATATAATAATCATCAGCTGGCTCTCACAGGAAATTGGGCCTAAATTGCATCGTTGTATGTTTATGAACATATATGGTATTTAAGAGTAAAAAGTGCTGTATTAACATCTGCAGTAATATAAATAAAGTTCAGGTAGGTTTTGCAGGCCTTCATCGCTGGGAATGTGGAGTTACCCATACTATCCCCAAAGGTTTTGCTGCTCAGAACCCATTTGCCTAAATTGCCTTGCATATCAGCTGCTATCAGTGCTATGCGTTATACATACATGAATATGTGAAATAGTACTTTAGGAATACATTTTTGTTTTTCATAGGGTAGCAGTGCAGCATCAATAATTTGTGCAGCGTATGGAAATGCTGCCTACAGCTGTGCAGTTCGGAAAATCGCTATAGCCTTGAACATGTCTTCTGTTCATTTCTGCAATATCTTTGTTCAAAATATACTGTAGCTCGTACCGTTCATTTTGTTTCATTTCTTCTTTTATTAATTATGGCCTTTGATCATTATGTTGAACTTTCGTAAACACAGCTTTGAGATTGCCAAAATATGGCGTGAAAATGTTTACCGTCAGTACAGCTTACTCTGCCAATGCTGTTAGTTACCGTATATTCGGGCATCTCATTATGTCGGGAAAGATTTATAAATAAGTATTCTGTGAAAGTGTGGTATTTAAAAGGGTATATCAGCTTATTCGGACGAGAAGATGACGATACATCATTGTTTTCTTTGTTTTACTTGCGTGTGTCATGGCTCATAACACGCAGCAACTTTTGTCCAGTGCGTGCGAGCGCTCCATAAGCTGCTCCGTAGTTACAGTTCGTCGCGTCTTAGTCTACCAGGTGGTGAAAAATATAGGCCATGCTATGCCAGAGTAGCGTTAAATAGCATTTGTTGACGTGCTGGTATCATCCACTGTTGATAATCCTGTAAATTACCGTAGCTAATGGACCAGCAAAATTGAGTTCTGTCGGTCTGATGAATTAAACGTCGTGACGTCACAGCTCTGACGTCACGACGCGAACAGGCCTCGTGTTGTAGGGGGCCTTGGTTACACCCTCGACATTGCATTCGACGGCTCAGAAATTGCGTTGCAGCTCAGTCAGCCTTTCTTTGTTCCTGCCCAGAGCTGTGATTTAACTATATAGAGGCACAACCGTAGCATCAATACCTTTGAAAAGAACTTAAGTCATCCAAACATCATTGACGCCCAATTTCAAGATGAAAAATTGCTACTGGGATTGAAGTCTTCTGGAGGGTTTCCACTAACAATTTTGAAAACAACCCAGATTTTGGTAGCGAAAAAAAACCAAACGATTAATACAGCCATCTAACATTGTCCTATAGCTAAATTTTACTCAACAACATGTAATCATTCGTCTTTAGGCGCCTTTAAGTGCCTTAAGACGATTTGTTTTCGTCTTTAAAAAGTTCATTTACGAGAATATTCTTTCTATGGTAAGTTTTTACTTCAGTGGGGTATATTTTTTTCTTTTAATCGACTCATTTTTTGATGCAGATTCCAAACATGAAGTCATTTTTTACGGTCGGCTCTACTTATCGAGATATGTGACTTTTTTCAAGTTCCCATTGTTTTCCTATGGGAGCAAAATGCAACCGTCTAATGGAAAACCTATAAGTAGGTTTTTTCAGGTTCGATTAGTGAAGACGGGGATAGGTCATAAGTCAGCCTGGCCTAATAATAACCTATTTTAAGGTTTCCCATTACACTGTGCCATCGCCGCGTATGTTCTCCCATGGGAAAACAATGAAAACTTCTAAGTCATATACCTCGGTAAGTAGAGCCGGCCGAAAGAAAGGACTTCATTTATGGGATCTGCATCCAAAAATGAGTCGATTAAAAATAAGAAAAAATTTCTGCTCCAGTAAAGTAAAAATTTATACTTTCTACACAGGTAGACTAGATGAATGTAGTAATACAGATAAATTTGACATAACGTTGGACAGGGTAGCATATTTACTGTGACTCAGACCATCCCTGATGTCTCTTAATTAGTACCAATATCCTGGAATTGTGAATAGTAAACTTTTCTGCTGACATACGGTAGCTTCTCCATTCATCATCAGTCATTTATTTATTGATCATCCTTGATCAGAGATGGGAAATGGGTGGCCTATGTAATGATAGAAACAAGAGACAGCGCGGGATTTCTGACCATTTTGGGGTCAATTATGTGAAGCTTGGCGATCACACCATCTTCCTCAAGAATCAAGTTTCGTGTTTTCGACTTATTGTATTTGTACTCCTAATGGCACTAGCAACCAGCCGCCGCTATTACAATGCATATACATATTTCGACTATTTAGTTTTAGTTAGTTGCGAAATGAAAAAAAAACATAGATTTTGCCAGATTTTCAAAATAAAAACCTAGAAATCCAGCCAAGGGGTGAAAAACCCAGATCTGGGTGGAAAAACCCAGCTGTGGAATCCCTGGTCTTCTGCTTGACTGGTGAAAATACTCGTAAAACTGAACGGTACCTTCGCATCTATGAACGTAAACACGTGTAATCTGTATTACTCAAGTTGTTAGCTACTGCAAGTTTCTGCTGCAAGCTTCAGTACACCCGCCATTCTCAGCTTATACAAGATCTTAGGAACATGTTTCAATAGCATTCATCGCTCCAAGTATCGTCTACTTATGTCGCTCTCTATTGGGTAGAGATATCAAACCTTTGAAGCTTGATTTGTCTGAGTCTTCAGACAGCAGCCCTGGCTTCGACTAGTTGGTTTAAGTTGATTTGAGGCGGTGACTCTAAATCAATTATCTGTGAGACTGCTATGAACAGAGTCTTACTCTGCAAAATGGCGGCTCTAGTCAGCTCAGCATAAGCGGGCTTCTTCTAGCACCTGCAACGCTATTCAAACTGACGAAGCTAAAGTTATTATTGTTATCGTTGTTATTAAAACTTCACGCCCGGGCCGCCACTAACAGGTGGTACAATGCAATTGAAGCAACACCTGGAAGTCCGAAACGCTGCTAAAGAATATCCGACAAAAAGCCATTAACAGCTGACTTAAACGCCTGCAGGCCAAAACGACCGAAAACCGATGCCGGCAATAAATTTCAAACCCCAACAGGCCAGGGCACGAAGCACCAACAGAACTGACTAGTTTTGCATTTAACACTCTCCAAAGTGAAAGAGTGAGCGTCAACCGCAGCACGTTTAATCCACCTTGAGGGCCGGGACAGAAGAATGCAAAAAATGTCTTTTATTATTGTAAACCTTATAAAACATACAGAGTCCGGCCACCTCTCTCTCCTATGGAACAGATTCACCAAATAATTTTTGTCGCACAGCCTGCTGGCCGAGCTAACAAGTCTGTCCAGCAGACGCAAGTGACTGTCAGCAGCTGAGGCCCAGACCGGTGAGCATTACTCCAACACAGGCAATAAGAAAGCATAAAAGCAACTGCGGGCAACCTCACTGCCACCAAACACAGAATTCACCTTACGCAGGAGCCCAAACTTACTGGAAGCACGTGACACCAGTTGCCTAATATGCGGCTCAAAGGTAAGCTTCGTATCAAAGACAACACCGAGAATCTCCAAGGAGCGAGACTCCTGAAGCAAAGTGTCAACTATCTTCACATGTGGATACTGCTGTAAAGGTGTCCGAGACCGACTGACAATCATAGCCTTAGACATATTGGCATTCAGCTTCATACCCCAGGCCGAGCATGATGCACTAATGTGCGACAGATCCCTATTCAGAGAATCGGCGACATCATTACGCATCCTGGGGCAGATATCAATACTATCAAAGTGGAATCGTGGGTATAGTGGTTATCGTGTTCTTCAGCGAAGAGAGCATGTCACTAGTATACAGAACGCGTTGTGCGGGCGTCACAACAGACCAAACCAGTTCTGTACGCAAACTGGTCAGCAGGCAACAAAGCCGTAGCCTCAGCAAAACATCCAAGCTCGGAAGCGACCAATTTCTCGAACACTTTCGACAAAATGGGCGTCAGCGTAATAGGTCGGTAGTTGGCGACATGGCGCGACACTGCATGGGCCCTTGGGAATGGGAGTAATATTCCCACTACGCCAACAACGGGGAAAATTCCCTAACCTAACGGGGAAGATCACTCCAAGCTTAGGGGCGAGAACGTCAGCAAGCTGCTTGTAAAACAGAGGAAACATACCCACCGGGTCCACACCTCCATACAGATCAAGACCCTCAAGCAGCACCCTGATAGTACCAGATCTGAACGCCAAAGAGTTCCTCTCTGCACATCGGTCAAGTCAAGTTGGCTTAGCTTAAATCAACTCTGACGACCTAATCGAATGTGCCCTTAAACTAGTTTCTAATACAATTTGAGGGTAGCTACTTGGCAGCGTCTGGGCTATGAATTCTACTCGATGATCGTCTTGTGAACATCGACGTTTGTTCAGTAAAGGGTCAAGTTTCTGACCGTCTTATCTCCATGAGGAAGGGTGGACACGAAATTCATGACTTGAGTTAATTTAAACACTTTAGAGTAAGGCCACAAAAAATGACGATAAAACATACGCGTGGGCCCACTTTGCGTCCCTATAGACGTGGTACTGAAGTACACATAATGTGTTGTGTCGGTTTCAATGCGAAGGTCAACTTAATATTCTGTGTAATTATCCAAAGGAGTGAGGAGGGTCAGATCCTATTCGACAATACAATGTCGTCCTCATTAGCCTGACAATAATAACCTGGAGAATCACTCTCCTTTTTTTTTTTTGGCTTCCAAGCAAAAACAAAAATGAACTTTAGAAAGTAGTAGAAATTTACGCACAGTTGGAACCTAGCTACAGATTGGTATATACTCAACTGTATTGAGCCTAGTGAACTGGTAACAGTTTAGAGTGCAATTCTGGAGGGAGTGAACCCTTCGTGGGCAGACTCTTCTCTATAATAAAGACGTTTTAATCAAAGAAAGGAGACGCGGAAGAATGGATGGAGAAACGCAGAAGTAACGCATTGTGTACCGCAAGAAAATACATACTGCTAATCCATCCTTATTATACAATAAAATGCTTCGTGTATTTATTTATTTCGTGTCCGCTCTCAAGAAAATAGATACGGTAGGCGAAAAATAGGCCAGGTTGTAGATACTGCAATTAAGGTAAGTTTTCATAGAGATCGATGACCAGGTTGCAAAAGATTGCGAAAGTATGATCCCTATCACTTTATGTGAAGACACTCCTTGAAATCGGAATAATATATATGTATGCAGCTTCTGGAGTCCAATTTATATCTTTTTCTCTCAGGTCACGGCGCATAAATTCGGCAGATGATCAACGGGGCACTCATGAATTGATGATTTTTCACGGGCAGTAGACAGTTATTTCTTCTAGCTTACTGTCCTTCTTTCACAGAGCAGATACCTTCAAAGGCTAGAAATTTTCAGCGCCCAATGAAGCAGATATCAACAAAAACGGTATCATGGCTACGTTGCACTCACATTGCTTATAAGCTGACTTGAGTTGCATTCAAGTTTATTACAGTGTTTTACTCGAGATTTTACTTGTGCCTCTCCCTATGGAAGACGCACGCTTAATTAAAAAGGAGGAAAGAGAACGTAAAAGAAGAACGAGACTTCTACTGTCTCAAGAACGAAGACATGCTACCAGTGGAGTGAGATGAAGCGGCTATACGAAATAGTGTCAAGAAAGACTTGAAGCAGAAAGGTTACAGAAGGAAATGAGAGCTGCTGATAAGCGTGATCAGAAATCTCGAAACGGCAAATCAGAGAAAGGAGGACCTGAGGATCAATGAAGAAGCAAGTCAGAGAAGAGAAGCATCCTCACCGGCTTGTATTGAGCAGAAATATCGATTATTGCTTGAATTCTTTCACGCACGGGTCCACTATAGTCATATAATACAGGTTTGTTGATTGCTTGGTGATCAGTCATTCTGCCCCGATCTGAAGAATGATATAAAGAAATATTTGCCTGGTGATCGGCTAAAATTATGAGATAGGTGCAAATTTGAGCAAGAAATTAAGAGCAAGCGAATCCTTGGTATGAGCACGAGACACGGCAGCGACTGGAGCCGCTCCACAGAACAGGTGAGGTAATTCTTGACTTCTTTCTTTTGAGCTTGGCAGACGACGAAGGCTTCTCGTCTGACAAGTGACAACCGTCTGCTTCTCCGGACATTTCACTCGTCGTATATAAGCAGATAGTATTTCCCCATCAGTAGGAATGGCTCCTTCATTATTTGACCAACAAACGGAATGGGACGAACGCGCATTTGTTGTCATTTTGACGGCGGGACTCTCTCGTGTGCAGCAGCGACAGCCCAGGCGACTTGCAGCAATGAAGCCTTGCGTCTCCCCACCTCAAGAACAACGCAGCAAGAACTAAGAATTTCCTCATTTTTTAAGGTGAGGCGGCTCGAGAGCCTGTCCTGTCTCGTGTTTATGATAAAAAAAAACTTCCTCACATCTCATCCCCTAGATGTCCAGCAGCTGAATATTTTATCTAATCTTTCAGATGAGTATAGAGAGCTCCAGCAGTTTAGCAAGCAACCGACTAATTGATATATTATTGATGCTATTATTATTATTATGTAGTCATTATAGTGGATATATTTATTATATATTACTGTTTGATGATGGCGAAGCTTCACATTTGCTCATTGTGATTACGACATCACAGTCCTCCGCAGTACAGCAGGCTATCGAAAAACTGCATAGATTACTAAGGCCTCTTGCCTCAATAGCTATTGACTTCTGCAATGATACCAAAACTTGTGTCGAGCGTCTATTTGGAGAATTTCGTTTTTCTTTTAGCGATATTTTACCCACAATCTCAAGGCAACGGGCGTCTGGAAGTTGGCAACTTCTGGCAGCAACACTGCGGCAGTCGTGGTGTAGCAGTCATACGTGTAGGTTGTACTAAAGCGTACTGTCGTAATTATATTGTTGTGATATCATCTTAGTGTTGTAACAATGACAAAGGTCAGTGTGAGTATGGAACCAGTAGAGTTGAGTGTTTTTATCACATGGAACCAAAGGAGTAAATTAAACAGAATACGCAGCTTTAGAAAGTGTTGCAACAAACGCACTTTCACTATTGCAATGAATTTTCAACGTTTCAATAGCAGGCAGCTACTCCTCTAATATAGTGTCTTTCTTGTTCGTTGTAAGCGCACTTAAGTGTCACTTGCGCACCGAATGCTTTCTTCATTTACAGCAATGATAAAACTATGACGATTAAACGACGATTGATGCATGTATGCACATAATATCTCGTAATTCATAATTGCGCATGTTGTTGCAACCTGTGTACTGCCGCCTCATTTTGTCCAAATGACTTTCCGTGTGTATTCTATACAACTGCCGTGTTCTATGTTCAGGTACTTTATCTATAGCCTCTGGGCAGTAACTCAACTACCCGATCATTATGGAAACTTTGCGCTCCAGCGTGTTTTATAAATGCTACATCATTCGCCTGTAATATAACAATAACAATTAATAAGAGTTACAAAGTTGGCAAATAAGCGGGAGATCTTTTCTGTGCCATACAAATCATATAAATACCACCCGTCCTTGGCAGGACGCACCTTCGCACACACGTCAGACCAAGGACAGGTGTGGGCAGTAGGTACCTGCATGTGGGAGGAGCGAGGAGGTGAGGTCCACACGTTCGACGAGTGGCGGGCTGATAGGCAGGTCCAGGCCACAGCATACTTGCTTATGCATGCCATGCACCGCACTGCTTCTATTTACCTCCACATGAACTTGATGCAGCAGACCNGAGGAGGTGAGGTCTACACGTTCGACGAGTGGCGGGCTGATAGGCAGGTCCAGGCCACAGCATACTTGCTTATGCATGCCATGCACCGCACTGCTTCTATTTACCTCCACATGAACTTGATGCAGCAGACCAATTAGTTGACTGTTATACATGTCTGCCCCGTCGTATGGTCTCTGCTGATTGTTCCATACGCTGGGTAAGCCATTTCCTGCGTCAGGCTGCGTGCTGAGGTAACCTTGAACACCACCAGCGTGGCTCACAGTCGCCGTCACCGAGCGCAGAATTGCTTCATTTCACCACTCAAGACAGCAGTTCCTTTTACCATTGTCACTCTGGCCATCCTCAATAATATTTACAGAAATTAATGAAGTGCTTCATTTAAGTCAAAATTATCGTATATCTATCGCTACTCCTGCCGTCGAAGAAGATGGTGTGTAGAGAGATCACCAGAATTTTGTATGGAACTCCAGCGCATGGAGAAGTCGCCTAAAGTAGTATATTGTGAAAAATTATTCTTTTACTGGATTAAATAACCACTCATCATTCGGTATGTTATGCTTTGAATCGAAAATGGGATAATATCAGCTTAAGTAAATTGAACTGAAAAGGAATTGTTCTCACTGGAATCATCGGCTAGAGCCGAGTCCAGAAGAACCCGTAACTTGCAGTGGCCGAGTGAAGTCTTAATCAATTCACAAGCGACGAATTTATAAAGATTTTGTATCCTGAAGCCTGAAGACATTGCATGGCGAACTGTGTGCTAAATGTATCGCCTTATTTGAATGCAACGTCAGCAGGTCATTGACGATGTGCCGTCCGTGTGCATCAAAGACACCTGGTGTTGTGTACATCAGGGGTACCAGATCCGTCAGTTGCATGCATCAGGGGTACCAGGTCTGTCAGTTGCATGCATCAGGAGTACCAGGTCTGTCAGTTGCATGCATCAGGAGTACCAGGTCTGTCAGTTGCACGCATCAGGAGTACCAGGTCCGTCAGTTGTATGCATCAGGGGTACCAGGTCTGTCAGTTGCATGCATCAGGAGTACCAGGTCCGTCAGTTGTATGCATCAGGGGTACCAGGTCTGTCAGTTGCATGCATCAGGAGTACCAGGTCCGTCAGTTGCATGCATCAGGAGTACCAGGCCCGTCAGTTGCATGCATCAGGAGTACCAGGCCCGTCAGTTGCATGCATCAGGAGTACCAGGTCCGTCAGTTGCATGCATCAGGAGTACCAGGCCCGTCAGTTGCATGCATCAGGAGTACCAGGTCCGTCAGTTGCATGCATCAG
>LQNS02000138.1:2235419-2249695 GCA_001587735.2 Parhyale hawaiensis
GCTGACGTCCGCTCGCTGGAATGGTTGTGTTCCGACGGCCTGGCTGGGGGTGCTGACGTCCGCTCGCTGGAATGGTTGTGTTCCGACGGCCTGGCTGGTGGTGCTGACGCCCGCTCGCTGGAATGGTTGTGTTCCGACGGCCTGGCTGGGGGTGCTGACGTCCGCTCGCTGGAATGGTTGTGTTCCGACGGCCTGGCTGGTGGTGCTGACGCCCGCTCGCTGGAATGGTTGTGTCCTGACCATACAATAATATTACAATACACACTGACTCAATGCATTACTGCATTAACCCAAGGATGGCAGAAAAGCCTGTCAGTTATTGTACCCGCCCGTCAAAAATGATTGCAAAAAATTTATGATTATCCTTCTACATCAATCATTATTTTATTATTAATTTGCCTATATGGGATGCCCTGCAGCAACCAACTTCAAAGAACATAAGGGATGAGCACGCAAGGCCTGAACGCAAACCTTTCCTCGGTGATACGAAGGAAAGTATTTTTGTCGTTGTTCCTTAGTCGACATCGCTCATAAAAAATTTGACCTCTGTATCCAAGATATTTAATGGTATATAAGTCGCCAGTTATCTTCATTAATTTTTCTAGCGAAAGCATGTTTTTTTTGGAAGAAGAACTCAAACTAGAAAGAATTATTTGCTGTCCAGCAATCCTCGGGTTCTTTAGCCCCCTGCTGACCGCTGAAGAAAATCTTAACCCTTGGCTCCGTTCATTGTGTAGTGAAGTAGAGCGTCAGCGTGAACTCGGAGCAGCTAAAGCGTGCATGCAGGAAGACTCAGAAGAGAGTACAAATCACGATGCATGAGGGAGCTACGAGATGTTGTATGTAATACTAAGAATCTTCATTGACTGGATGTGAACGTTTCCCAACATTTGCAATCTGGTCTGTTTTCTAAATATCCGTTTTCAATGAAACGTGGTAGGATGACCACAGTGTCCAATCCAGCCTAAGTTTCGCCCATGAGTTTTCTTAAAGCGTGCCAGAAATGGATAGATCTACTAATAAACTAGAGCACTCAGAACACATACCTCCGCCAAGCGAGGCAACGGTAGCAAAAAATTCAAATTGGCTCTGAAACCATAATTTTTTTTTTTTTTGTAGAAACTCCAAAATTTAATCATTTGTGCCTTTTGATAGTAATAACAGCTTGTGCAATTTTCTTGAAGATCCGCTTATAACTTTTTGAGTTATACTGCAAACAAACGTTATGACATACATGAGTCAAACATACAAACATTACATTACATTACAAACCAATCTGCCCCCAAATTTAATCATTTATGTCTTTCAGCATTACTAACAACCCCTATCAATTTCATAAAGATTCATTCATTATTTTTTTGACTTATTGTGCTAACAAGCATAAAATTAAAAACAGTGTCAAACAAACGTATCATTAGCAAAATTTGGTCATTCACTCTTTGTTATATACTTAACAACTCCTTTTAATTTCATAAAAATCCATCCTTAACTTTTTGAGTTATAGCATTGAGAAAAATGAGGGAGGCAAACAAACAAACAAATAAACAAACGGATGAACATATCTTCACCAAAAGTTAATCATCTGTTGTTCCTAACCTACCTAACAATCCCTGTAAATTTCGTCCAAATCGGTTCTTAACTTTTTGAGTTATCTTGGTGACAGACAGACAAACACGACGAAAACATAACCTCCCTGGCGGAGGTAATAAGCAAATATATAAATACATATTGGTCTTTGCTGTACTGTAGATGAGCTGCGCTGCCCATTGACCTGCATAAAAGTCCTCGCAAGTATTGACAGCCAAAGACCTAATAGTTGACTGCTATTTCCAGTTTCTTCTTAACGTACTCGAGTGGCTCGATGCTGGAACAGAGCCGCCGACTGTAAATGTGCTGTTTGTTTTTCAATCCTGAGGGTAAACTTTTACCTGTCTTGGTAAATGTTATACACGGTAGTTATTGCTGTTATCCGTTTTGTTCAGTGTAGACGGTGAAATATTGTGGTATCGTCGTGCTTAATTTTAATACTGTTTTTCACAACCATGGACCACATGATGCCTTGATTGTCCATTCTTCGCAAATGAGACTGATGGCAAATTGTTGTTTTACTCAATTTACCGACTTGAAGCAAAAAAAAACAGATAGCCTGTTCTTTGAAACGCAAGAAATGTATCTATTGGAAAGAAACACGCATGCGTGAGCCCTCACCACCGCCGTCCACCGGTAAATTGCAAGAATTAGTTTAGATTTTAGGTCATTTTACTGTCCCAAATTTCAATTATCGTCGTCCACAGTTGGTATAGAGCTACGAATGTATGAATTTGTGCTTCTTGCTGCAAAACACATTTCTTGCATCACCGAGAACCGTTTGCTTTTTGTTTGAGGTCGTTCTGTAGCCTGGAAAAGATTTAATTGGAGTTTAATCTGTTCACACTGGGCCTCATTTGCAAATTTCAGTGGACACTCAAGGTATCGTGTTGTCAATGTCACGAGTAATAACCTAAGGACATAATGAAATGCTACGATTTTATTTTATACTATGTTGATTTTGTAATTGCAGCTGTCGTACTTGTTGCTGCTGCTGGTGATGGTGGCCCTCTCCTCGGCAGCCTCCATGAAGCTGTACAAGAAGAGCCCGGGCTCCAATAAGTACCGACCAAGTACGTCATATATAGCCCTGTTACGTCTTATTTGCTTTATCAGCGTACTGTCCGCCGTATATATGCAATTGCTGAGTCGTGTTTGAATTCACATGGAATATTTTTTCACAGCTTTAACTAATTCCATGCTAAAAAAGTCAGAGTAGGACCTGCACAAAGTTCTCATTGAGATTCTGCTAACAGGGCCTCGTCTGTCAGTCCTGGATGTGTAAAACTCAATAGCTTAAGGGGAGACTTGAGTCAAAACATAAAAAAATAAGAATGCAATATTCGTGCTTTTGACCTGAAATTATCTTGGTATATTCCTAATATGATTGTGCATGAATAGAAAATGATCCGTCAAATTTTATTACATACACATATTATTATTATTATCATTATAACGTCACCATGACGTCAATATATGTGATAAAGACACGAAATTTAGTGCGGTTGTGCTCGAACCTATTACAAACAAACGCATGCTTCGCTTTTTCTAAAAATCCTAATTCTTAGTAGGAAATATTGCTCTTTATGCGGTGTTTACATAGCTCATATGTATATATGTAGAAATCGTATAATTTTGCTCTAAAAATCAGTCAATTTTCATTTTGGCAAAAAAGCGAAGCATAGCTTGATAGCTACTACTTATAGTAGTATCCATGCAAAATTTGAAATAGATTGGGTAAAAAATGAGTTAACTACAATCCGTTGACAGAAAAAAAATTGATTTTGAGATACGCACAGTCAAAGACTGAAATTCATCATGCGAAGCAAGCGCACCTAACCTTTCCCCGTACTGACTAGCACAGCACTGTGCACTAAATTCAAATTATTCAACCAACGGTTAAAGACCTTCATTCCATGAAAAGAACAAAGGAAAACAGTCCCTATAGCTCAGAAAAATGAACAAAAACCGTCCTTATATCCGCTACAATTAATACGAGCAAAAATGCCGCGTTATAATGTGAAAAGTTGTTCCGTTTTTCATGCCCCGCCCTCGTGCAAAGCCCCCATTAGGGCAATTTCAATCAATATAAGTTTTTTTAATTTCTTGTGCTTTTTCAAGGATTTTAGAATGAAAATATGGGGGAAAAATCCATTTTTTGACGATTTTGACTTGAGTCTCCCCGTAAAGATGTAGCTGATTTATCTCGCTCATTTTGTAATAAAGCTATACATCATCGAAACGTCACATTTTACAGTCAGATTAAACGTTTGCTGCATCTTTACATTAAGGCGGCTTTCATTATTTTCCCCTGCTGTGTATTACCCTATACACGCTAAAAAACGCAAACTTACGCAAAATGTAACGGTAAGAGAAATGCCCAAGAAGTGCCGTAAAAATTACGGATTTTTCACAGCGTAGTAGATAAAAGGCAGACTACATCAGCTTTCGAACCCGGAATCTAGCTCAAGTTTGCATATCTGGGTTTTTATCAATTGCACCTCTATTTAAGATGAAGAATTTACTTTCAAGTTGGGTCACTTTCAATACATTCTCCTCTTCAGTTCTAATTCACTGGTAGAATATTATATATCAATGTATAGGTATATACAGTATTTATGCGGACATTAACAATAATCCTCTATCTGCCAAATGCTGTAGCAAAAAGAACATGTACAATATGCTTGTCCCGTACCTTCTTTAAATTAAATACAGTGCCTAGACCTGAGTATTTTTTGCACAACTCTATTTTTTCTGTATTTTAAAAAAATTAGGGACTGCTTCAGGATAATTAATACAGGAAGTTTATATAACAAATATATAATAGAATATTTATACAGAACACTAAAATGTGCACTTATAACAAGAAAATTTAACACATGTAAAAGTCGTGAGGGAAAAAAGTATTTGACCAAAATAAATATGATGTTAAATCTTTGTTATTAAATAGTATAATTTCAATAAATTAGCTTGGAAATTATCCTAGAATGTTCACGAAACGTCGCGAAACAAATGCAATGTAAACCAACCACTGCCGGCGCAATCATCACCTCTCTAGACCTCGTTGAAGTCGCGCACACTCTCACTACAATGCCCAAAGTTAAAGAAATACCTGAAGCTACTCGTAAACGTATAATTCAACTTCGTAGTGAGGGATTAACTTATAGAGTAATAGCAGAACGTGTCAATGTTCCTTTTTCAACGGTTGGAGCAATAGTCCGCAAGCATCAAGTTACTGGGGCGGTCTCCAACCTGCCATGAGCTGGAGCTCTGCATAAGATCATGGGTCGTCCTCGGCGCTACAGGCTACGTAAGGTGACTAATGACCCCATGACAACTCGTGCTGACCTTCAGAGTGAACTGGCGTCTCAGGGACTGCATGTCAGCAAAAAACTATTGTTAGGGAATTGAACCGTACTGGCATTCATCCTTACACTCCTCGCAAAACTCCTCTTCTTATAGCAAAACGTGTCAAGAGCCGCTCAACATTTGCCAAAGACCACGTGGACAAAGGAAATGAGTTTTGGGAAGGGGTTATATAAACATTTGCCAAAGTCCACCTGCACAAAGGAAATGAGTTTTGGGAAGGGGTTATATGGTCTCACGAAACTAGAATAGAACTTATTGGCCGAAACGAAGCTCGGCATGTATGGAGGAAACGTGGTACTGCCTATGACCCCAAGAACACCATCCCCACCGTGAAGCATGGAGGGGGCAGCATCATGGTGTGGGGTTGCTTTACTGCCCATGGTGTTGGGGATCTTCATATCATTGATGGCAAGATGAATAGTTTTATGTACAGGGAGATATTAGAGAAGAAGATGCTTCCAAGTACCAAAACATTCTACGGACGGCGCAGGTGGACCTTCCAACAAGACAACTACCCCAAGCATGGTGTGAATTTAAGGAAAGAATGGTTTCAAATGAAGAAAATAAATGTTCTTCAATGGCCTAGCCAATCACCGGACCTAAATCCAATAGAAAATTTGTGGCGTCTTTCTAAATCTGGTGTCCACAAACTGCGTCCCAAAAACAATACTGAATTAAAGGTTATCTGATTGGAAGAATGGAAAAATCTACCATCAAGTGAATGTGAAAAGTTAGCTTCCAGCTATAACAATCGTCTCTATGCTGTTATTGCCAATAAAGGTCACGCCACCAAGTACTAATGTCATAATTTTTTTTTGGTCAAATACTTTTGTCCCTCATCACTTTTGCTTGTGTTAAATTTTCCAGTTATAAGTGCACATTTGACTGTTCTGTTTAAATATTCTATTATGTATATGTTATATAAACTTCCTGTGTTAATTATCCTAAAGCAGTCCCTAAATTTTTTAAAAAACATAAAAAATAGAGTTGTGTAAATACTCATGTCTAGGCACTGTAAGTGACTTCTGAACAAAGTGCTTATGTATAACTCAGGTGTTATGCATCTCAATTTATGTATAAGTTATGAATGGTACTAATATTTAATGCCATGGGTAGTGCAGTAAAACCTGACTCAGTAATGAAAAAACCTTATAATAATTTTCAAAAGAAACAAATTCTTATATAAGATAGCTGGCAAGAAACGGACCTACTGGCCCAACACTTGACGTAGAATGGACGTTGTAAGCTGTAGCTTATCGTGCTATGCACGTTGATCTGTGTACCCCAGGTAACGTTGTTAGTACGTCGTATTACAACGTGCTAACAATGTGCTGGACACTTCCTTAGCATCTTGTGATACAACGTGTTGGGCGCTTCCTTAGCTCATTGTGATACAACGTACTACACATTCCTAGCACGTTATGATGCGACATTCTTAGGACATACAAAGTATGTTGATACGACGTACTAACAACGTTTTTTTTAGCTGCATTGACAATGGCAGGTATATATAGAAACTGTCATAACGTTGTCAGCACGTTATCTCACAAGCTGCTGGTCACAACGTGCTAATGTTATCTGATCCGCATTCTACGTAGAATCAACGTAAAATTGTTAGCTGGGCGGGACTCACGCGCCGGCCCTATATGGGCTGATGCTGATGTGCAAAAAATAAACAATTAAGTGTCTAATGGACTACCTCGGCCAATGAGATGGTTGTACGAGTAGGATTAGTTGCAACAGATGCTCGGGGTTACGAGACTTAAATTTAGATGGGGTTGGAAACTTAGAATGAGTTAGGTTCAGGAGTTGGTGAGTCCTGGAGGAGGGTTGGGAGTTTCGGAGTTGTAGAGGGTGCTGCTACCAGTATTTGTCCAGACATTTTTTAACGTGTTGACTGTCTCTGCTATGACAACTTTCGAAGGTAATCCATTCCAAGTGTTCACTATGACAAAACCCTACCACCCACACCGAAGGACTCAAGCTTGTATTATAGACCCCTGTGGGTAACCCTGTCAAATGCCGCGCTAAAGTCCTGTTTGTGCATCTACGGCCAGCTGTCAAATCTGATCATTTAGTCTTTCGAAAGAAAAATACTTTTGGAAGGCACGCTGCAACACCTGCACATCGTCGAAGGAATATATTTTGATATAGCATTGGTAATGCAACTTTCTCAATAGCGGCTTGTTGGTGCGCTGGCATTTTTATCAGTATAGCCGCTACATCATACGTTGTTTATTTCTGTGTGCAATACAATATTGTATCCAGTGTGATTAGCTCTTCTCCTAGGGCAGGGGTGATATTCTGATGCTGTGTCAGTGCGAGCCCTCATGCAGCCCTTGACCTAAGCCCTGCATTGTTAGAATCGATTGCATGCCTTCGCTTCCTGATTAAAAAATAACCATGACACAAACCCTATGTACTTACATCTTGCTG
Source organism: Parhyale hawaiensis (assembly GCA_001587735.2). Classification (NCBI taxonomy): domain Eukaryota; kingdom Metazoa; phylum Arthropoda; class Malacostraca; order Amphipoda; family Hyalidae; genus Parhyale; species Parhyale hawaiensis. The sequence goes on from LQNS02000138.1 coordinate 2,242,812, forward strand.
CGTTGTTCTGATAGAAGACTATTTCGCAGAATTATCTAGTCATATATTGAAACTTCGTATCCGACTAAAAAATTTGAATGGAAGAAACCCAAAAGACGTGCATTACATCCTAAAGTTTATTTTTCCTGTCCCGAAAATACATCTCATAATTATTCTCCCAGATAGAAAGTGTGCAAACAACATTTGAAGTCGCTGATTCACTTGCAAGGGAAAGCAACTTCTTCTTTCCTTGGTATGGCTGGTCGCTAGGCACACTGGCCCAATCCTGACACACTACAGCAGTAGAGAGGCTGCCTACCATTACTTACTGCCTTAGTAAGGAGCAAGGTTCACAATAGCTGCATGATCTTGCTGCTGGACACAGTGGCCGTATTGTAGCTACACGACAAAGTTCCCTATCGGAATAGGTAGGACTGCAGCCCAGTGACTCTTTGCAATGCTGGCAGCATAGAATTTGAAAAGTGAGGTGTCACCTTCACAAACAAATGGTCTTATCTACCTTGTCAGCCAATCTAACGTCCGTCAGTCAGTATTTGATTTAATACATCGATGGAAAATGCATGTAGGAAACATTGGTTACATTATTTGATACGTGTGCAGTGCTTGTGGCGGTGTCATCGACAGTTATACCTCTTGACGACCTGCCGACCTACACAGTGTCTTCCCTCATCGGCCCGGCCACTGAACTGCCCCCTCCAGGCGTCACCAAGCCGTCTAAGCCCACCAAACTCATCACAGGTTCGTTCCAACCGTTATAAACAGGATGATTTAACCAAATATATTTTAAGACCGCAGTTTGCTGTTCTTGTTGGAGAGACTTCTAGAGCTTACGTGAAGTGTAGAGTGACTACTCACCTGCTGGCACCTGAGCGCTACAGTAACAAACGTATCATGTCACTGACATGCTCGAGTCATTAGCTCACTGACCGACAGCTTCACGCATTTGCCAATCACAATTCCTGTAAAGAGCATAGTAACTTGGAATAAGTTATGGCTCTGGTGCGTTCTAGTATTTACCTTGAGCAGTCAATCAGGCCGTATCCGTTGACCGATAATTATTGTTAAGGGTTTCTGTGGCGTTCATGAAGCTAAGCAAGGCGCAGGGTACGTCTGTAACTGAGGCCAGTGGTACAGTTATCTACCCAACTGCTGCCACTGTAGTGCCGACTGGACTTCAGGCGAGACGTCAGATTTCTTCTTCTGATACTGGCAAGTTCCACGCGGGACTTGGGTGCATCGCAAAGCAGTAACAAAGAAACAGTAAAAAATTGATGTTTTTCCTATCATAAATTAATAATCACTGAAGTGTAAATTCAAAAACACAAACGCTCCTATTGAATAACTCAAATGGCCAGTTGTGAATGCATTCGAATCTTTGACTTATTTTTCATCTCTTTGATGCTGTTAGCACCCATTATTTTGACAGTGTTCGCTGCTACATATTCATAAAACCATCTTACTTTCAAGCAACACAGACATGTTTAACGACTACCTAATCCAAACTAGCGAATATCAGACGTTTTTCCCAAAATTTTTGTGCATCCACCTAGTTTGCATTTCAAAATAAACTCTACTTTTAATATAACTTTTGCTAAAATGGAAGGAAGTAGCATCAGTATTTCACTATCGCTAGGAAAGATACAATAGACCATAGATTCGTTAATATTGCTTTAATTTGTTTTTCTTAGTTTCACTGAAAATGCAATTGAAAAGTCGCTAGGTTGTTTGTAATGTGACTTTTATTGATAAGGAAATGCGACTTTGGAAGGCCAGAACCGAAACATCCTCGAAAGTTAACTGATGTTACTTTGAGTCCGAGAAGAACGAATTTTATCAAATTATTCTTCCCTAATTTATAAATCACTTGAAAATAATGATACTCCTACATGCAATGTTTGGCTGAGCAGTCTGGCTCTCAAGCATTACTGTGAACTGATCTCACAACCACCGATGTTACCTAGACATTGCCTGCTGTTCAGGCAGCGGTGGTGGGTTGTGATGATGTTCGAAAGCGTGTGCTGCATGCGTACTCTCGTCTTCCTTAATGTGACGTTCAATAATAATCCATGTTTTCAAAGTCTAACTTATGTGAAAATAGATTTTCATCAAATTATCTTCATCCATTCCGTCGGCAGTATATCCTGACTCTCCTGATTATCAAAAATTATGATCCTTTCTTCAACAAACAAATTTAACTAAAAAAGAGCAAATCACTACTCGCTATGCAGCGAGTTGAAAATATCAAGAACTGTTATGAAGCCTACAAACTAAATACGAACAAGTTTATGGATAGTCGCCTGCATGTCACTATATGTGCATGAATATATATATTTTGGAAAATCATGGGGGCTCTCCTATGATTTGGTCCGCCTCCCTTTTCCCTCTTATTAAATGTTTTTGAGCTGCGAAGCTCGTGTAGGTGCTATGCATAATTATACTTTTTAAATGAATTTTCTTACCTCTATGCATTATTTGTGCAGCTTCCCGCAAGAAGGAAGTCCTTCCTGAGAAAAAATCATCCAAGCAATAACTGGCACTGCATCGAAACACTCGAGCCAGCAATGACTGTTACACCGTCGTCACTATCGACTTAACTTCAAATAAAGGATATTTGTGTAAGCGTATTGTGTAGTCCAAGCTGCGGCAGGGCCCCGTGTGGTTAGCTTTCAAAGCTCATCATCAAGCAGTTTTCAACTCCGACCTTTGCTTAATTATATTGTGTTGCCTGTTGGTGACAGCCTGTAATTAATTTTCAAGTCATTTTCCAGTTGCTCGTCATTGGTTGTATCTTGGTACGACTGCACTTAAAAGTGTCCAATTTTTAAATATTGCTTGAGTCAGATTTATATGACGTATTTTGAAAAGTCAACGTAAGGAATTCCAAGTGCGAAATATCTTGAGCTTCTCCTTAGCTGGAGTGGCACCGGCCGCTGTCCGCCCGTCCCTTGCGGGAGCGGCTCTAGCGGTCCTTCCTTACTGTTTCTTAAGTAAACCTAAGTTTACAAAAAGTTTACCAAAACTAATTTACCAAGATAACACCAGTTGCTGGTCCTCTACACTGATAGCAACTGTCAATGGGACGCACCAAGCCTGTTTATTTCATACGATGATGTTTTAATTCAGCGTTGCAAGAGAACTGCAATTCTGCACCGTAAAGTAACTCGCTCGACACCACGTGCAGCGTCGCAGCAATGCTGTGCGCTGCTCCTGCGCTCTGATCTCCAAACATGCCTTTACTTTTGCTGCTGATCAGTACTCGCTTTTTAATTAAGTGACAGTCAGGCATGTGATATGCAGGACCTAATGTAAAAGCCACGGTGGCAAGTGCCCATACGGTAGCTGTGTGCGAACTGGTCCTAGGTAGAGTTAATGGAAAATGATATAGTTGGCTATTTTAAAAGTTAACAACTGCACTTCTAGCTGAACAAAATTTACTTCACCAATTTGCACTAATCTCTTACAGTTTACATAACTCTGCCCAGTGCTGCACTAGTTCCCTGTTCTAACTGTAACATGGTTCGTACTAAACACTGTTCCCTATTAAAACATCATGCAGCGCACCAAAATATGTGGGACTAAATTTCCAGGGCCAGCGCGTATAGTGTGAGAACAGATCTGCCTAATTTCAATACTTTGCTTCTCTGTTTTTTTTATAAACCTTGTGTAAGCGCAGTGTAAGTGGAAGCTGCTTTTACTGGGAACGGCGTCGTATCACATGCTTGAGTCGCTGTGTCCGCATCTGTCTGTCCGGATTAATAGTTGCAAGCGAGCAGCTACATGGGGTGGTCATGTGTTAGTGCAAGCCCTACCGAACTGTATGTGTCTGGACGGACTCCAGTTTTCACTTTACGAGCGCCAAGCGTTGTCTAAAGCCCCGCCCCACGAAGGTTCATTAGAAGGAGGTGGTAACGACGACTGAAATCTGAAGCTGAACATTCCGGCAAGGCTGAGGCGTGGCTGACTCGTGATTGGCTGCACGAATGGCTGGGATCCTGCGATTGGTGGGAAAGAAGCAGTCATAAAAAAAAACCCTGGCCAGCACGGCGAAGTGTTGTGTTTTGCTTACGAGGTCAAAGCAAATTATTTGGACAGACGACAGCTGAGAGATGAAGTTGGACAGACTGTCGAGTGAATACGCTTTTAAAGAGGGTTCACTCGACCGTCTTCTGTTCCTCGTACGCAGGGCAGAGAGTTTGAACATGTGACTTTGTCTTTGGAACACGACAGGGTGTCCACCCAACTCGTTGATAAAATGTTTGTCGTAGATTGAGTTAGCCAAACGAGAGTCACTAGAAATTTTTTCTTCATGTTCGCATTAAATTAGAACTCAGAGAAGGTTTGCGCTTCTGTAATGTCTGTAAAGAAGTAATTAAGCCTTAGAACACTTGCTTTTCTTACTTTGCGTGAGGAAGCCAAAAGACTATAAGTAGAAACCGAACTTAATTACAGCCCACTTCGCGCGAAAATATCCAGCAAGTTGGAAACGAGTGAAGCACAGAAAGCTGCGATATGACCCGGGGAATTCGCAGCAATCTCGTGAAGGCAGATTTTTTTCTGAAATTAAACGAGGCTTGCTATGACTGTGCCTCCTGGCTCACTCTATGGACATATATATCTCTCAGTCGTGTGGGCGGGTCTTTACACAAGTGTGGACAAGGCTTTACCAAAGTCTCATACTCACCTTGCAGCAGCTTTAAGTTGCTTAACTCAATGCTAAATGCGTATTACGCCCATAACTGCCAGATCAGGGCTCTCTGTAAACTTATTGTCTTACTGCAGTTGAAGCTTGAATTACCCAGAATTCACCTTAACGTGTATGTTTCACTAGTATCAGAAAATAAACGTAACGAGCCGTGCACGCATTGGTCGATCTGAATTATTTTGTTTACTTTTTCTACGCCCCACGTGGTGTGCCATTTTGCGAATAAAGAGAAAGAGTGATATTTTAAGCTGTACTATACTGTAGCTGCTTTGATACTCGTATATCCTTTCTTTCTAAAGTTTATTTTATAACATTTTGTAGCTATTTCTTATGCAGTTCATACTTCTGCACTTCTAAACTAAAAGAAAATGCATAAAATGTGTTGAAACAAAGCTTTCACATAAAATATAATCTATATAACAGAGTTTATTTGTATCATTCTCATTTCCAATTTAAGCATGTGTCACTCCTATGCAAGATCTTCATATGCATTAACTAAGTTCATTGAAACATAATATACAATAATATTGCCATAATTTGCTTCAAAGTGATTCCAGTTAGTACTGCTAAGTACAGAATAGCTGCGTCAATAAAGTTTGTATAGACACCAGGGATGTACCGTCCGATACAAGAAGTCCGACTCCTGCGCATTGCTGCTTTCCGACACCTTCCGACTCTCGACTTAGATTCTTAACAAGATAGGCCCATTATCATCAACTCCGACTTTGCTCCCGTCCAAATATCCGACTCCGACTCGCTAATCCAGCGGCGAGCAGAGCTGAACTTCCAGGGCTCAGCCAACTTACCATATCTGCTGACACGGCCGTCACGCAACTGGGAGCGGTTAATGGTCGCGCTATGTGCGCTAACTTACCCTTGCTCAAATTGTGCGCTAACTTACCCTTGCTCAAATTGTGCGCTAACTTACCCTTGCTCAAATTGTGCGCTAACTTACCCTTGCTCAAATTGTGCGCTAACTTACCTTCGCTCAAATTGTGCGCTAACTTACCTTCGCTCAAATTATGCGCTAACTTACCTTCGCTCAAATTGTGCGCTAACTTACCTTTGCTCAAATTGTGCGCTAACTTACCCTCGCTCCAATTGTGCGCTAACCTACCTTCGCTCAAATTGTGCGCTAACTTACCCTTGCTCAAATTGGGAGAGATAGTCGGAAGCTCGGCAGCAGCTCTTGCTATGGTGCCAGAGTTGCAGTGGAGGCTGAGTCATTCAAAATTATCTGACAGTTTCATTGTACGCAAATTGAAGCCATGCCGCCTCAATGTAACCAAGTAATGTTATTGACTCTATGCTGATAGCGAAGACAAGAGTCGTTAGTGTGAACCAGGACTAACATGGTGCAATCCCTAAGGGTAAACTTACTACAAGTTACATAGAACAGAAATAGAAAATAATGACTTCCCAATGTTGTTCCATGTTTAGTCGTCAGTTTTTTATACCCTGTTTATAGCACTCAGCCACTGTTTTGTGTGATGCTTAAAGTGAAACCTTAGCAAGAACGCTAGTGCGGGCTACCACCGTTGTTACCATGAAACAAATTCCTTTCATACTTTTGTAATGGCAGATGGAATCGCAACCATTTACAGTAAAGTTTATTGAAAAACGCTGGCATTACATACGGTAGTATTGAATAGATAATAGGGAAAACTACTTAGCAACCTGCTTTGAATTGTTCGAGGACGAAAAAAAATGGCTTAGACCCCATGCTGAAGAGCTCTTCAGGCCACTTTTTCCTCACGTATGGTAGAGCATTTGTTGGCGAAATGCCACTCTCGGCAATTTTTGCTTCTCATCTGCACTGGGCTTTACGCCACCGCGGCCCGAACTTATCGGAGCTCTCTGCTACGGACATAATTTATACGCTGCTTGCTTAGAATTTTCTGATAGGCATATCCTTATTGCGGATCCAGACACAAAAGGGCGTAGAGCTAGTGTATCTAGACTTCCAAAAGGCTTCGGACAAAGTCCCCCCATCTACGGCTAATAAAAAAATTGGAAGACCATGGCATCCGGGGAGACTATTTACGATGGATCAGGGCATCGCTTACGGGTCGGCAGCAGCGAGTAAAACTTGAAGGAGAGACGAGTGCCTGGACGCAAGTTACATCAGGGGTTCTCCAAGGTAGCGTTCTTGGCCCACTTCTGTTCTCAATTTACATCAATG
>LQNS02000138.1:2311623-2324232 GCA_001587735.2 Parhyale hawaiensis
CAGCCTTAAAAACAGTAAGTCTTTTTTCAAGTTCCAACCTTACAGTTGGCAGATTAAATCGAGAGTTTCTAGTATTATAGTGAGCATCAGGAACCAGAGGCAAAAAGTGTTTCAGAAAAATGTTTGATTGTCTGTCAATAACAATTCACAACTTATTACAAAAACGAATGCCATCAACAAAATAAAGAAAGACAAAATAATATGAAAGATGGTCCAAATTATTATCAACCATTTTGCAAAACACACAAGAACTCAAAATTTTCTTTGGTATCAAGTGAGCATCAATAAGTAATGCCTACACCTGAACAATGTACATAAATCTAAACAATTTGCTGCACTTAATACTAACCTTGCATCTGATGCGAGAGCCACTACTACACCACCTTCACTCACAAACGCCACCGCTTGAATGAGCAAACCGCCCTCCGAGACTACTAATTAGGAGTTCAGTACCTCCCTTATCGGCTGCGCCTGCCGTGCAGGGCAAGATAGCAAGTCTACTCCCCCTATCACAGCGCACGGCTACACGAACTTGTGCTGGAATGCCCACTACACAATGGCAACACAATAGATACAATTTTCACATGTGTTGAAAAGTAGCACAGAATTCACCCGAGTCACAAATGTTCATTTGGTATTGTCATTTGATTTTTTTCAAGTGATGCTTAATTGAAGGAACTCATGTTAGTGATTACTATTGTTAATCTTAGAGTCCTTCTTCCTACTCTATTGTGGTTGTGGGCAAGATGTCACTCAAGATCAAGATTCAAGTTCCTGCTGGACGAGAGACCAATTTTATATGTCGAATATCTTGAGGGTTTTAGGTTTTTGCTTGAGTTAATCCTTTGCAAGTGAAGTTAATTTCCTTTACGACATAAAGTCAATCCTGTCCGATTGTCTTAAGTTTCTCGAATCAGGATTGACTTGACTGGTACCTATGTGAAGGTCTACAACACTGTATTAGAATATACTAAGTCGAAACCAACTCATAGACACGAGTCTATCTATTCAAATGTAACTTTCAGTGATAACTCATTTTTCTTGAGTTCCTAATGATTTCAATCACATATGTACTTCCAGGATTCTTATCAGTCCCATGTTTCTGTCTGGAACTGAATCCTTTTTGATTTTGAATGCCTCCTGCCCTCAAATGTATCAAAGGTTAAATGACAACTCTTAATTACGTTCTTAGTCCTACAACTTATATAAATTTTTTTGTTTTTATTAAGCAAATGAAATCATATAGGACTTGTGATCAGTAGCGTTGAAGACGCTACCCATGTATATGAGTAGTGCATAAGGCACTACTAGATATCTATTAAAGAATGATCTACCTATAATATCACTTACATCGTCATCCGAAACACTGAGTTACTCACCTAAGGACAAGCTATAAATGACTGAATTCTATTAGCTACTGGTGACGGCGACAATTTAACACATGTGAAGTGAACTACCACGGAAGAAGCTATAAAGCGAGTACAACTACACTAGGTACATGAATAAACCAAAATACGAAAAGAGAACTAAACACTTCTGAGATCAGACGATCTCAGGCAATCACATCCTTTACACTACTATGAGTGCCCCTCAACAGGGTTGATGAAAATATTAGCTACTACAAAAGCGAATATAACTCAAAGCTATTCAAACTCAAAACTCAGACATACTAAAAACTACCAAATATCAAAAAGGAGCCCTGAGATTGCTCGAGGTAGATGCGTGCAATAGGAAAACTAACTATGTATTCATCAAGAGAGACAAATTCTAATAAAATTTCACAATATGTACTCAACCTTCAGAACTGGTGTAGCTTGCGACCGTAGAGTAAAAGGGCGAGAGTGATATTCCATCTCGATCAATCAACAAAACGCCTTTATTATGCTAACGCAACCATGGTTGAGTGCAAGCGAATCTGCTCCGCGGCACTCCCTTGCAGGTTTTTCCAAAGGACCCGTGATATTGATGCAAAAGCCCCAACCCGCCATGTGCACATGATGGGATTTTCCTCTGTGAGTTGACGGCTTGCTTGGGCGCGTAATTTGGGTGCAGTTCGCTTTCAATCTGCTGTTGGCATGGCCAGTCGCGATAACTCGCCGAGCGCCACTTCCTGACCGGACGCGCTTCGCTGATACGAGGGGCCCCAAGGCTTGAGAGTTACCTCTGCCTCCTACATTTTCTAACTATGCATTTTCATCACATAAAACATGTTTTTGAATGTTGAACGTTCCATAGCGTCTATGGGCTCCGTTCAGTTTAACTTTGTTGTATATATTAAAGATAATTATGAAAGGTCTTAGGCTAAGTAAAAGTGTAAAACACACTGAAATGCAACTTTTGACATGCTAGAGCATTTTCTTTCTATACTTTTATAACATGGATTCAGGCCAGAATGAAGAGGTCTTTAAGAAAAGAGCTGTAAAGCAACAATAATTACTTTATATAGAAAGACATAAGTAAGAGATAGATTGTTGGGTTACTTTGAGAAGAGTTCACTATCCACCGAGCTGAATCCCTAGGCGGTTTTACATCCTAGTACAAGTATAATAAGCACAAAATTAATATTTGAATAAATTATATTCATAGAGTGAGGTTAGGTAGAGAGTAAGTATAAGAGTAGTGATGAATACATGAAATACACAGTAAAAAGTGAAGTAACACTAGACACAGAGGAATGAAATTATTTTTTCATACAAGAAGAAATAAACACAATATTATGTGCTGGTCTCTGGTGACTGCTTGTTATATTTTTGTTTCTTTGTTAAGTTTTTGTTTATGCTTCATTGGCTGAATTCCTCACGAGCACAGTGCTTCGCCAGCAGAGGGCCGCGCGAGCACAAGCCCACCCCTCAGAAGCCAGTTCCAAGAGTCAAGTACGATTTTGTCCTGAACAGCTTTCATTGTTCTGTAGAGAATGGTGTTATACTCCATGACACCCAGGTACTTGTAACCTGACTCCTCGATTAGCTACCTTAATGGTACCTTCTTCGATGGTGATTCCCTCAGACGCAGTAACCTCTTTGTTCAAGGTCTTGGAGAGGAGGATCATGGTCAGGACAAAGAGTAGTAGAGATAGGGAGTCGCCCTGGCAGATGCCCCGCTTCATGCTCACCTCGGCGAGGTGCTTAGTGGTGCTTGTGAGCTGGGTCTTCCAGTTGGTCATGGTCGTGGCGATCAGATTGCGGATGTTGCCGGCAATACCGTAGATGTCTAGGCATTCCAGGATCCAGGAGTGAGGGACCATGTCGAAGGCTTTTTTGTAGTCAACCCAAGCCATGCTTAGGTTTTTCTTTTTGCTCCTGGCGTCTTTCGTGAGGAGCTTGTCGACGACGAGCAAATGGTCCTTCGTTCCCCTGGTGTTCCTGCGCCATCCTTTCTGTGCATCTGGTAGGAGGTTCTTTGAGTCTAGATGTTGGTAGACTCGCTCATAAATTATGCCTGTCAGCACCTTTCACATAGTGGGGGGGGGCGGTGGCACGTGATAGGGCGGTTATTGCTGACCTCCGTGCCTTTTGCTTTGTCCTTCTGGATTAGGACCGTCTTCCCAGCGGTCATCCTGGTGGGCACGGTTCCGCATTGCAGGCAGTGGTTTAGCTGTGCAGCAAGTCTGGAGTGCAGAGATGTGAAAGTTCTGTTCCAGTAGCCTTGCACCATATCGGGTCTGGGTGTTTTCCAGTAGTTGGTCTTGCTCAGTTGCTTTTCGAGCTGTTGACTGGTGATTGTAAAGTCTGGATCTGCTAGCACGTTCTTCTTGACGTCGTGGAACCATTCTGCTGTATTGTTGTGCCGTACCTCTTTGCTCCAGATGCCACTCCAGAATCGGATGCTTTCTTCTGCGTTGGGTGAGTCAGAGCTCATCTCTTCTCCTCTAAGGGTTTGATAGAGGCGTTTCTGGTTGGTGTTGAATAGCTGGTTCTGATGGAATATAGCTACTCTGGCCTCGAAGCGTCTAACTTTGCTCCTTTTAGCAGATAGCCGCTGCTTTAAGGTATCTTCTAATTGTTAGGCCGACTTCGAGGCACCGGTACCTCGATTCGAGCAGCGTTTTCTTTTCCTCGTCGTGGAGATTTCTTCTACGCCATTCGGAGATCTATCTAAGATGTTTCCTGATCTCAGCAATGTTCTTCTCGAGGAGGTGCTACCAAGGAAGATCCTTTTTCCGCTGGGTCCGTTGCGGTCGGGGTTGTACCTCAAGGATCCTCACTGCGAGGTCTGCTCCTGCTTTGTGGATGGCATTTGTCTCAGTGATGTTGTTGGTGTCGATTTTTACCAATCACTGAATTGACGCGAAAAGCAGCTGCTCGAATCTCCTGTTCCGGTAGATGTCGTAGGCTGGGATGACCTTTTGGCGTCGTTTCTACGCTGGAGTTTTGGAGTAAGTCCCGCAGCTCCAGCTAGTCACTCCGCTGCTGGTCGGATAGGTCTAGTTCTGTCGTCGCGGCGACTAGTTGGGGTCGTCCGAGTCGATCTCAGATGGGACGTAGTTCGGCAGTAGGGTGTCACTAAGTTCCTGGTTAGGGTGACCTGGTGTTGATTCTACGCTGGAGTTTCGGAGTAAGTCCCGTGGCTCCAGCGAGTCACTTCGCTGCTGGTCAGACACGTCGGGATTTGTCACGTCGTCTTCTGACTCGCTCTGGCTCATATTGTGGGCCGGTAAGTGCCTAGGCCCACGTGAGGGCGACCGGTTGGGGTCGGCAGGGTCGATTTCAGACGGGACAACGCCTTCGTCGGAGGTTCCCTCCGGTGGAATGGAAGGCCGCCTAGCAGATTCCATTGGAGTGCAGGTTCGTCAGCAGATGGCGAGGCACTTTGAGCTTCCATCTGGGCAGCGATTCGAAGTCGTTTCTCTTCGCTGAGGAGGTTTTTGCTGCAGATTTGCCGGATTTGGCCACTAAGAGAAGCTTGTGGGAAATTGCCCGGGATTCCTCTCTCGTCCCAGAGCTGTTTGAGGCGCTTGAGATAGCCTGGCCCCTCGCGCTTGCTGGCGACGAAGCACTCCCACAGCACAACTCGGTCTTCCCTGGACCACTTGTGGCGCGTTCGGCGTTGCGTCGGGACAGTAGCCTCCTCCGCCCCCGGTGGAGAAAGGGGAGCCTGCTCCTTCACACTCCTCTCTCCAGTAGCATTCACACTAGCGTCGGAATCCTGGCTAACCGATTCCGACGGGTGAGTACCGCGAACGGCCCCAGACGAGCGAGGTACCCAGTCTAACTGAGGTACCCTTCACACTGTTAGAAAGGGTATCTCTATTATGACTAATTTTCATGGTTGCCTGCAGGGATGTCGCGAAGTATACAACATAGGGGGGAGGGCACTGAAAAATACCGACTGACGTTAACTATCAGTCATATTACCGACTGGAAAATATATAGTGCACGAGTACTGTAGGCTATATATATATATTTATTTATTTATATATATCGTGTAGTTCGGTAACAGCTTTTCTGCTATGCAAGTTTTGTTAAAGGCGACTGAGAGATTATAGTTGATTAAACATTTGAGTTTTCAAGTTTACGGAAACATTTAATGCATACGTTATTGCTGGTGCTGTGCAGAAGACCCCTATTGAAGGGCTTAGACGTAAATGAGGTCGTTAAGGGTAATTTTTTGCATTAGGTGTAATTGTTAGTATGAAGGGATTTTAAGTGTAACAGCCAATGAATATGTATGTGTAAGGTTAGGTATAAGGCAAGGTCTGGTTCTGCAAACATCCAATGAGCGTTTTCTCATAAGGTTAGGTAAAATGCAAGGTGTGGTTCTACTAAAAACCGAAATATACAATTTAAAATTGACATGAAGTAAGGCCAGTCAAAGATTGACGCTAAGTAAGGCAAATCAAAGATTGACGCTAAGTAAAAAAAAAAACTTATACCATAAAAATTTTAACTCATTAAAAACCAATAAAAACCCACATAGACACAGTAAAACACTTAGGAATGCTAGCAGAACCAGTCCCGGCCTATCCTAACCTTTCACACGGGCGGGTGCTCATTGAAAGGACTCTTTTCTCTAGTAGGGGTGGTAGGTCGAGGATAGGGACAGTTCTCGTGCACTATAACTTTTCGAAAACATTGTACAGGCAGCGCAGCTGCTCAATCAGACCTCACCCACAGATTGGCACTGCGCCGTGACTGGTGATAGGTTTTTTTACACACAGATACATTTGATACATTACAAGTATTTGACAGAGTAGTACCTACTGTACACTGTAGAGTAATGCATCTGCGTAGCCACTGAAAAATAAACTTTTGGGGTAACACTGAGCAAAAGATAATACAATTGCATGACTTATTCTTTAAAACGCTTTTTAAAGTCATAAAAAATGGAATCTAATGAATACTCATGAAATTTATTGAGAAGCATTGCAATTTGAAGTACTGTAGCGCGTTTCTCAACGTCAACACGCACAATTGGGAGATTGAGAACAGAACGTCTTATTTCGTAATTTTTGGGGGAATAAGGGGACTGAAATACTTCAGGATGATTGTAACACACAAATAAAAAAATATAAGTAAAGAATAGTAGTTTTAAACATCCTGAAATTGCAACAATTGTAAAGATGAGTACATTTCACTGCAACTCATTACAGGCTCAATGTTTTCGTTACGTCTATCACGTAGTATTCGCCCAAGCATATTATTCATTATTACTTAAAGTTTGTGAATGTGACAACCAGGGGCTCCGCCCCAAATAATGATCATCAGTTCAATTAATTGATAATATAGCAAGACAATGATCGCAATGTAAATAAAAGTGAAAAACTTTCATCTCATTGTGCTTTAAAAAAATAAAAGTGACGTTAGGTTGCTATTGCAACCAGGGTTGCGGAGTCGGATGGTTCAAGGTACGACTCCGACTCCTGGTCCTCCAGAATTTCCAACTCTGACTCCGCCGCCTGGCCCTCAAGATTTTCCGACTCCGACTCCCGACTCCTTGGTCCAACAAGTAGATATTTGATGTTAACATAAAACATGTCCAAATAATTTTAGCTAATATAAACATATCAAGTTAAAGATGCTAGGTATTTTGTACATATACAATATTTTGCATCATTTGGGAGATTAAATTGAGGACATGAGGACATTAAATTAATTTGGGTAAAACTTTCTCACACATGGTACATTATGTGAGGGGGGCAAAATAATCAATTTTGGACAGATTGTTCTGAAATTTGCATAGTACAGTAGTCTATATGTATTTTGGAAAAAGAAACACATTTTGCTCCCACAATTTCTTTGATTTAGGCCTTAGTTTTTAAGATAATGGAAATATATACATATATAGCTACTATACCTACGCATTTTTTAAATTTCAAAGGAATAGAACTCAATGATATTTCATGCTACAATAAGAACAATGACAGTTTTAGAATCCTTGCAACATTCTTAACAAAATTACTGAGCTGGCCTCTCCATTTTCTGTTCTGTCCGATCATTACCTAAATAAAATATAGGGGAAAAATTGGTTTTAAGCTGCATTGAAAAAAAAAATAATAAATTAGGGCAAAAATGGAAAATCCTGCTCAATAGTTTTGTTAGAAATGTTTCCAGGATTCCAAAACTGTCATTGCTTTTATCCTAGCATGATAACTCATTGAGTTCTATTCCTTTGAAACTCAGAAAAAAATGCATATAGTTAGCTATATTTATAGATATTTCTCATTATCTCAAAAACTAAGGTGTAAATCCAAAAATTTGTGGAAGCAAAATGTGTTTCTTTTTTCAAAAATACCTATACTATGCAAATTTCAGAACAATCGGCCCAAAATTGATTATTATGCCCCCCTCACATAATGTACCAGGTGCGAAAGTTCTACCCAACATTTTGTCAATGGCCTCATCATATGGAATAGGAAAATACATGGTAGATATAGCTATAAATGAGAAATGTACAAAAAAAATATCAACATTTACAATTTTTTTTTCAAACCTCTGACTGCAAATGCAGAATTGAATGATACTTGTTTATAAATGGGGTTCCGGAATCGGAGTCAGGCTAAAAATTCCGACTCCGACTCCTAGAGCAAGTGAGATTCTGACTCCGACTCCACCTCAAATTCTCAGACTCCAGCCGACTCCGGCTCCGACTTCGCAACCCTGATTGCAACAGGTTCACAACACGCCACTGTCGCAACAGACTGTCTTTGTCCAGTACTGTCAACAGTGTTGCCGTGTTTTTTATCCCCAAGAATGGCAAATGTCACCAAAAAATTCCAAATCTCTTTTTTTCTCTTCTGCCTAAATATGTAATTGTATGCATATGCTCTAGTATGCATATAGTTAGCTATGCATATCAAAAACTTTTCCTATAAATTTGCCGAATATGGCTACCTAGTCTATATTAATATAACTTGAGAGAAACCTATTACTGAAGCAAGCTTATGAGACAGACATCCTCCTCTCACAGTCTTAGTGCATGCTTGGCTATATTGCAAAGATGGGTGTGCTTGTGGAAGCGGCAAGGCGATTCGCGCGCAGTGCAAAAAAAAAATTTTTCACTGGTGATGTTCGGTTACAGTAAATTTTGACGTTAGTTGGTGCATTTGATGTTAGTCGGTACATTTGATGTTAGTCGGTACATTTTTCAGCTGAGTATAGTGCAAAGATTGGTTTGACTGTGGAAGCGGCAAGGTGATTCACGCGCAGCGCGAAAATTTTCTTCACTGGTGATGTTCAATTACAGTAAATTTTGCCATTAGTCGGTACATTTGACGTTAGCCGGTTACCGTAAAAGTACCGACTGCTCATGTCCAAAATATACTGACTGTATAGCCCGTCCAGAAAATTATTGGGGGGGAGTCGTCCCCCCCCCCCCGGCCCCGGTTGCGACATCCCTGGTTGCCTGGTAACCCTCAGGCAGCGGAGCATCTTAGCGTCTGCGAAGATGGACTGCCTATCAGGGCTTTGGAGTTCCATCTACCCCAAGCTGTCGAACGCATTCAACGAGTTGACTCTTCCGCCTGAATCAGCCATTAGTTTTTTTCGTTGCCTTCACCTTTGATGGTCCTTTTCAGCCACCCTCCAACTGTAAGTTTGTACGCCTGGTTAAGCCGAGATTCAGCATGACCAGCTGGTGACCTACAGGAGGTTGACTGGATTAGTCGCCAGTTTTTCGGCAGGTTGTCGTTGGCCTTCAAACTCTAAGGCTCATCCGGCTTTTGCTGCGCATTTCTTCGCAACAAGGTCACCTTATACACCCCCCTGTGTCAGACGTACACGCCCCGATGCATTCACGGGCCGGTGGTCGAGACAGGGTTTGCCAGTTATTCCGCTGGCGGCTGGGAATTATTATTATTAAAACTACATGCCTGAGCTCATACGGACAGGTAATACAACCCAAATGAAGCATCTTGCAACACCGGGAAGCCCAAAACGCTGCTAAAAGAAATCCAGCAAAAAATCATTTACAGCTGACGTAAATGCCTGCAGGCCAGTACGACCAAAAGCCGATGCCGGCAACAAATTCCAAACCTTAGCCGACCAGGGCACGAAGCAGCGACAGAACAGATTAGTTCGACATATGACAGCCTCCAAAGTGATGATTGCGCTCCGCGCGCAGCATGGATCTCTCTCTCATAAACCTTGAGGGCAGGGAGAGCAGAATACAACCAATGCCTCTCATCATTGTATACTTTATGATACATACGTAGCTTTGCTACTCTTCTGTGGGACAGGTTCACTAGATCATTATCAGCGCACAGCCTGCTGGATGAACTAACAAGTCGGTCCAACAGACGCAAGTGAGTGTCCGCAGCTGAAGCCCAGACCGGTGAGCAATACTCTAACACAGGCAGCCAAATGCATAGAAACATCTGTGGGCAACCTGACTCACCAAACACGCAGTGGTCGTGAACGACGATAGTGCGTCCCCGCACTACTTAGGGCTTGATACGCTCCCTGTGTAACCTTCCGTTTGATCGATGGGTTGAGAGCAGTGTGTGTCCCTGCAGCAGTGTGTAAAGGGTAGCTAGTCAATGAGAGACACCATCTCCTTCCTAGCGCTAGTTTTAACCAATGACCTTTGCAATGGCTTCCTTTTACTGGGACGTACCTCTTGTCATTAGCTATATATCGATGTTACCGAAGTAGTTCCAACCTAATAGGTGAGCAATATCGTACTGGTACTGGATTTCTCAAGATTATTTACTAGTATCTTCTTTGAAGTCCTTACTGGCTTCACTGTTGAAGCATAGTCTACAGGAATCCCGGCTTATACTGGGTTTGACCCGCATTGACTGTGGACTTCTCTGACTTTCCCAATGAAAATAATGCACTTGTCCGTGCGCAAAGCCAGCGCTTGACATTCAACTTTTCGGTCTGTAAAAGGCAGTTTTTGCAAAAAAAAAAAAAATCCCTGTGTTGTGGAGGATAGTTTCTGGGTGTTGCTGCTCTACTTAGTTGCTAGAGTAGGATGCATTGCTTTGTGTATTCTGTATTAATAACCAACTCCTAAAAATCCGTGGGATGGCATTCGCCCCACCTCGAAATACAGAGCTAATTGGCTAGTGCAATACCTCGCTTACGACTGAGTTCCTCTGTCGTTAGCTCCAAACATGCTTTGCCAAATACTTCTCCAGTAGTGGATAAGGGTTCCGAGTCGTCACTATTATAGTGACAGCTTTTTTTTTTTTAATTGAGTGTCATTCTGGGAACCCGCTGTTGTACTCCTATAGAGGTAGCTACGAGAGCGGGCCTTCAATTTTTTTCTGAGGTCCTACTCTTGTGTAGGTACCAGTGTAAATCTCAGATTTTTTTGGATCTTTTTGCTTCAGCTGTACCAGCAGAGCTCCGGTCCAGTGTGTAGGGAACCTCCTCTCCTTCCAGCTTTACTTGCATGGTACGGCGGGTACAACTTTATTAACTGAAGAGTCTGTGAAACGAAGGGTTTTGGGAGCATTTTGAACTGCAGAGGTAATGTGCCTATGCTCACCACTGCAAAATTGGAACATCATTTGCAGTGGTTTGCTTACGGCTGAGTAACTCTGTTCTTAGTCCGTTACGGAGGGCCAGTCACTCAGCAATAGAGAACAGCAGCACCTGGCCTGATTTGGTCAGTGGCATATAAATTTCTAACAAGAGGACCAGCTGCTAATCCAGACCAGATTTTCGGCGGATCAACTTCCTTATGGAGGACAGGTGAACTCCATTATGGAGGACAGCAGTACCTATATGGCCGGACTAGGACAATGGCATATCAACGCCCTACGGGGGACATGCTACTGTACCGGACAAGGTTATCGGCGTATCAACTCAGTTACGGACAGGTCAAGTCCATTATGGTCGATAGCATTTGGCCGGACTGGTTCAACGGCACGTCAACTCACGAAGGACTGGCTGCTATTTCGGACAAAGTCAACGGCGGATCAACTCCATTACAGATGATAGGTCTACTCCATTATGGAGGACGGTAGTTGAATTCAGGATCATTGGTGTCATAGCACTTCTCCCGAACCAAGAAGTTTTTATTTCATGGTGCACTTACTAGTAATTGCAACCATACGAAAGCTCAGTTTTAGCACAAGACTACAATGCCAGACAAAGCGCGGAGCTCACTCCACTAGTGAGGTCAATTCAACTCGGTTATGGAGAACAGTAGCCAAGATAAGGATCATTGCTACAGGAGCTTGAAAGCTGCTAGACCCAAGCTGTGGCTCACCTGAACTAAGGTTTCTAGTGCACTTGCAAGCAGTATTGGAAAAGTTCAGACTAATGATCATTGCTGCAGGAGCTCGAGAGTTTTGAGCCTAGGCCGCGGTTTACCAGAATCAAAACTTTCATACCTATAGTGCAAGCTTTTCATCAGCTCAAGTCTCTCCTTGGTCATCCAACATTGTAACCATTGCACTTTATCAGTGAACATCTGAGCCTCTCCCCTGGAAGAATTTTTTCATGCCAGATAAGATACCGCTTCTAGGAATGCCAAAGTATTGACCCTTAACCAGGGTTCCAGCAAATTCGAAAGTTTTCCAAATTTTGTCCAAGATATTATTTCCTCTTCTTTGATACTGGGAAGAAACAAAATTTTAATTCCGAAGTTTTATCAAATTCTGGTCCCAATCTGTAACACTGTATTGAATAACCCCACACTAGGCTCTTGCCTGTTTCCAATGGCTATGGAAGCACATAAACTGGCGAAGCCCACTAGGTGAAAGGAATTCCAGAAGTGTTTTTGACACTTCCCTTTTATTTGAAATACTAGTGGACCCGTGCGTGAAGAAGTCACGCAATAACTATTTTGCAGTGGCTCGCTAACGGCATAGTACCTCTGTCGTTAGCCCGCAACTCACACCGCCAATCGGCGACTCCAGTTCAGGAGGACAGTTCAGAGTCGTCATACTCATGTTATTGACAGATTAGGTACTATACCTATCGCTCTAAGTACTTTCCTATCTTATCCTATCTTTCCCTAGTTAAAATCAGTAAAAAATCGAAGTTTCCCGCTCTCCTGCATCAAGGAGAGGTCAGGAAAACCTTCTCTGATTTTTCCTGATTTTTCTGATTTTTTCTGATTTTTTCTGATTTTTCCTGATTTTTTCTGATTTTCTCTGATTTTTTGCTGCAGCTGCACCAGCAGACCCCCGGCAGTATATAGGCAGCATCCCCACCCTCC